>VIIQ02000838.1:0-359849 GCA_007449985.2 Desmodesmus armatus
CCAAAGGACACAGTCATCAGCAAAACCACCAGCAAGGACTCAGGAGATGAGCAACGCCATTGAGACTGGCTGCTGCCCCCAAACCCCCCCAACCATGCTGCAACAACACCCCCCCCCTGCCGTGCAATACAGGACCGCCCCAAAGATGCAGGCATGAGCAAAACCATCAGCAGAGACGCAGGAGATGTGCGTATGTTCCTCAACCGCCTGCTGGTTCGCCTTCAATACCCTCAACCAACCTCTCCAAAACAGCGTGGTGACCCCACACCACCCCACATCCTCAAGTGCTCCAGCCCCCCCCCCCCCCCTCACCCCGTGCCCCACGTCCTACCCCCCCCCCCCACACACAACACCCACCCCCCCCCACCCCACCCTACCCTCTTGTATGAACAGGACCGCCCCAAGGACGCAGGCATGAGCAAGACTACCAACAGAGACGTAGAAGACGCGTGCCCGCTTCCTCAACCTCCTGCTGGGTTTGCCTTTGACACCCTCAACCAACCTCTCCAACAAAGCATGGTGACCCCACACCCACCCCACGTCCTGAAATGCTCCACCTCCCCCCCCCCCCCTCGTGCTCACCCCCCCCCCCCCCCACCCCCCCCCCCCCACCCCCCACCACCCCCGACCACCCACCCCCTTGTCTGTACTCACAGGATCGCCCCAAGGATGCAGGCATGAGCAAGACTACCAGCAGAGACGCAGGAGACGTGCGCCGCTTCCTGAACCGTTGCTGAGTTTGCCCCTTGGCCGCCAGAACCTGCTGTTCAACTACTTTGCTGCAACACTGGCAGCAGAGATCGCTGCGGCGAAGGCTGAGGGGCGATACAGTGAGGGGGTGTCAGACCTGCAGGTGTGATTCGCTGTTCACTGTACACACGTGCATGGAGTCATGCTGGTGTGTTGTGTCTTGGGGGTGCCTGGTTTGTGGTGGGGATGCCGGTGGGGGTGGTCACGGGTGGAGTGCATGTACCCTTCGTGCTATCACCGTTCGTGTTGTATATTTGTGCGCCGCTGTCACCCATTGCACAACAGTCACGCCCCAAACACAACGCAGGGGCTGTCAGCTGCCACATGCTGTGCAACTAGTGAATTGTTTTGACAGCAGTGGTGGACCATTGTCAAGCTTTGGGTGCTGCAGTTGGTCAGTTGGCTGGGCTTGTTCAGAGGGGTAAGGTGGGCTTGGTTGATGCTTATCCTTTTCCAGCAACCTGGCGCCATATGTTCTGCCACCCCTCTTTTCTGCAGGGCAGCAGCATCTGGCTGGATCGGCCGCCGCAGCTGCTGTGGAGGGCGGACGGGGCGGCAGGAGGGCAGCCGCCAGCAGCAGCAGCAGCAGCAGCAGAGGATGGCAGTGTTGCAGCGCTGGGCGATGCGTTGGGCACTTGGGTCAACACGCTGGTGGTGGATAGGGGGGTCAGCTATGAGGTGGGTGTGCTCCGATTGAGGGTCGCAGGGCGGGGTGCTGGGCTGTTCAGTCAAGGGTGGTGGGGGGTGGAGCTTTGGGTGAATGCTGTTGTGGTGGGCAGGGGGTCAGCTATGAAGTGGGTGCGTGGTTGGGGCAAGGTGGGTGGGTGAAGTGGGTGGGTGGGGTGGTGGGGGGGGGGGGTCACAAATTGCATGCGGAGACAACAACAAAGAAAGCTCAAGGACAAGCAAACAATGACGTTCCAAAAAGCCTTATGTTTGTGTGTGTGTGTGGGGGGGTGCGTTTAGTCAAGGCAGGAAGGGTTTAGGCTCGGGGTGAATACTCTGTTGGTGGGCAGAGGTTTTCGGTTACGAAAGTGGTGTGTGTTGTTGGGGGCTGGGGGGGGGGGGTGACACGATCCATTGACTGCTGCAGTCGTTGCTACTGCCGAAAGCCCGCTGTTGTCACGGGCTGATTATCATCCCCCACAACTGTCATCGCTGTAACTGCCGCCACACTGACCCTGCTGCTGCTGCTGCTGCAGGATGCTGCCCGCCGTCTGTCCCACGAGGCCTTCCCTGGCTGCAGCAGTGGCTTCTTCCGCAGCAGGCGGCCCATGTTTGGGTCACATGTGGTGCTGCTGGCGCTGCAGAAACCGGGGCTGCGGAACGTCTTCACTGTTCTGCGGCCCAACACAGGTCCGTGAGTAGGTTTGGTGCTGTGGTGTTGGTGGGGTGTATGGGGCCAGGTGGCGGGGCTACGGAATGTACCTATCGTACGGCGGCCAAGCACAGGGAATAGTTGTGGTCCTGCACAGTTCGGTATGGTGGCAGCATGGGGGGCGGGGGGGTGACTAGGGTTTTGGGGGCCAGGTGGCGCTGCAGAAACCAGGGCTGAGAAATGTCTTCACTGTGCTGCGGCCCAATACAGGTGTGTTGTGTGTCGAAAGATGGAGTACTTGGATACATGCAAGCTTACTAGGACTGTCCTACTAGATAAGCAAGCAACAGTGACGTTATCCATCAGTCCGGTGTGTGTGGTTGGTAGTGCACGGGGCGGTATGGTGGCAGCGAGGGGGGGGTGACTAGGGTTTTGGTGGCAGATGGCACTGCAGAAACCAGGGCTGCGAAATGTCTTCACTGTGCTGCAGCCCAATATACAGGTGTGGTGTGTAGTTCTGGTGCTGCTCCGCAGGGGTGGGTGGGTGGTGGGGTTTGGGGCCAGCTGGCGCTGCAGAAACCAGGGCCCAGGCTACGGAATGTCTTCACTGTGCTGCTGCCATTACAGGGTGCAGCAGTGGGGGCAATGCTCGTTGCCAGCAGGAGGTAATGCACATGGGGTGGGGTGTGTGTTAGCACAGGGATTAATCCCTGTACTGTATTACAGGGATTGATCCCTGTAAGAAAAATTACTTGAGTTGCTAGCATGTGTGGGGGGGGGGGAGGAGGCCCGGGGAGCGGGGCCGGGGAGGGGGGCCGGGGACGGGGGTGCGGGGGGGGGGGGGGGTGCCTTCTGGACAATGGCTGGCATAGCCTCTTGACGACCGCTGTCGCTGACCCCCCCCCCCCTCGTCCCCGCCCCGTGGGTTTCGCTTGCCCCTTGCCGCTCATGTTTCCATCATCCAGGCGAGAGTGTGTTTGATATGGAGCGCGCGGACTTGGACACCAGATATGTCCCCATCACACCAGATGCAGCAAAGGTGCGCAGATGGACTGAAGCCCTGTATAGACACGCTAATGGGCTGTGGGCCGCCCAAACGCTATCGCTGCAATCAGCAGAAGCCCTTTATTTCCTAATGGAAAATGCATTACCCAAAAAACTTTTTTTGTCGAAAAATGAGGTACTAACCAGATGTGTCCCCATCACACCAGATGCAGCAAAGGTGTGTAGAGGTACATGCACCAGGTTGCGTAGCAAGTGGTAGTACCTTGTCCTGTCCCCCACACCTGTACTGTACTGTACAGGAGGTGAGCAGTAACACCAGGAGAGATAGCGCAGCATGGCATCATGTGGTGCACAGAGTGTTGTGAATGGTCAACTTTGTCTTTTGTTCTTGAGTGCGCGGACTTGTTAAATCAAGGTTGTCGCCAACAAAACAGAAGTGTCCAAGGTGTGGTCATGAACAACCAATTGGTTCACCCACAGCCCCACCCGATGTTGCATCTGCCTTGTAGCATCAATCAGTAATTGGATGTTACACAGAACATCGCCCGTTTAGGGAGCCAACAAAAGGCTCATTGGGCAAAAGCAACTTTGACCGAAACAAAGTGACTAACCACACCAACCAATCATTCAACAAGTGTGGTGTGCATTGTTGGTCCTTTTGCTGTCTGCAGGAGGAGTGGGCGTCCATCTACACCCACAGCCTCACCAGCTGCATGCATGGAGCTTCCTGCAACAACAAGGGCAACTGCACTGTAAGTATGCACACCCTACATTGGCTGGATGCACTTCCTGTGTCTACACCCCATGCTGCAGTTGCAGTGGCCAAGAAGCTTTGAAACCTGCAGCACTGTTTCCCAGAGAAGCATTATCGACATGACGCAGCTTGGATTGTATCTGCTCTCCTTGTGCAGTGGGTTGATGCTTGCCATGCTGTGCTGTGCTGTGTGTCATGCTGTGCTGTGTTGTGTCCCGCAGGTTGGCAGCCGGCTGTCAGAAGTAACCATCCTGTCTGGGGCAGTGGTGCGCGTGTGGGGTGCGCTCGAAAGCGTGCTGGACAGGCATGCACATGAGCTTCACAAGTCGGAGCGTGCCATGCGTGTCGTGCGGGTCGCGTTCTCTGCTAGCAAACCTGCAAACGCGACTCCGATAGAGGACCGCGCGGCAGTGGAGTCTGATGAAGCAGCAGCAGCAGCAGCAGCAGCAGCATCAACACCAGACCAACCTGCAGCAGCGGACTCTGACGAAGCAGCAGCAGCAGCAGCAGCAGCGGACCAAGGCAGCCAGCAGCAGCTACAGGAGGGTAGCTGCTTGGGCGGGCAGCAACCCCAGCAGCAGCAGCAGCAGGAACAGCAGCAGCACGGCAGCAACAGCAGTCCCATCAAGCAGCAGCAGCAGCAGGCAGATGGTTTGACGCCCACCAACCGCAGCAACAGCAACAGCGGCAGCGGCAGCAGCCCATGCAACGGCAGCAAAGGCAGCCCAGCGTGTCACAAGGGACTGAGTCCAACCAAGGGCTCACCACCAGCAGCAGCAGCAGCAGCAGGAGGTGCTGCTGCTGCCACATTGAGTCTAGTGGGGGTGCGCTACCCTTCACAGTAAGTCGCACCGCTGGCAGGGCAAGGATGACTCACTGCCCTTCATGCGCAAGGTCTCATCACGCATCGTTTGTGTGTCAAGCAACTAACGCAAGACCTTTTGACACACCTGTCATGGTCAATTTGCCCTTACAGCAGTCTAGATAGGGATTGTACAACAATAAAGCATTGCCGTCGCAATTGTATTGACAACAACATTGAACTGATGTGTGGTCTATCTGCTGGTGCTTTGTGCTTGCTGCCCCTGCAGTCTGCTGCCATCAGCAGTCCTGTTTTTCACTGTCAGCAATCCCATATGTTTGCCTCACTCCTTTGCGCTTGCTTATCTCACTCCTTCTTTTCTTGCCCCTGCAGTCTGCTGCCAGAGGTGGCCGCCACCCTGTCCTCCCTCCAGGAGCAAGCTGCTATCAGTGCTGCCATCGCAGCAGCCGTCGCTGCCAACAGGACACACCACAGCCCAGCAGCAGCAGCAGCAGCGGCGGCGGCAGGACTCGGCCTCACACAGCAGCAGCAGCAGCAGCAGCAGCAGCAGGCTCTCGCAATGAGCAGCTGGTGGAAAGCCAGCCTGGCGAAAGGAGGTATGGCAACACAGCAGCCGCCGGCGGCTGCGGCGGCTGCAGCAGCAGCAGCAGCAGGGGCGATGAATGAAGCCCTGGGGATAGACAGGGTAGAGGCCCCCACACCTGTAGACCCCAAGTTGAAGGAGTGGGCATACCGGGCCCCTAAAACCCTTTTCAGTTTCTATGGCAAGGCAGGGGCGGGGGCCAGCACACAGGCGGACTCGGCACCAGCTGCTGTTGTCAGCAGTACAGCAGCAGTAGCAGCGGGGGGTGCCCCACCCATTGGTAGTAGGGCAGGGGGTGATGCGAAGGGCGAGGGGCGGGTTGTAGGTGGGGTTGGCCCCAACAACAGCAGCAGCAGCAGCATACACAGGGCAGCCTCTGCCCCTGCTGCTGCTGCTGCTGCTGGTTCGGCTAAGAGGGGAGGTGCCAGTCAAGCTGGCAGTAGGCCAGGGAACAAGCAGGGTGTGGGCCAGCAGCAGGGAAGCAAAGGCGGAGCAGCAGCAGCAGCAGCAGCAGGAAAGCCAAATGCGCTCCTCAGCTGCTTCTCGCGCATGGCAGCAGCAAACCAGGCAACACAGCAGGGGTTGCAGAAGCGCCAGCAGCAGCAGCAGCAGCAGGGGATGCCACCTGCTAAGAAGCAGAGGGCTGGCCAGCAGCAGCAGCAGCAGAAGCAGAAGCTGCAGCAGGGTGAGCTCCCTGCAGCCAAGCGGCAGCAGCGCAGCATCAGCAGCAGCAGCAGAACGGCCGCAGGGCTGAGCAGACTGTGTCTTCGTCTGTCATCTGCATCGACAGTGACAGTGAAGGGGGCACTGCCCAGGAGACAGGGCAACAGTCCACCACAGCAGCAGCAGCAGGAGCAGTAGATGCAGGCGGCGGCGCGCTGAATGTACGGCAGCAGCGGCCTGCTGCTGCTGCTGCTGGCGCCGGATAGCTGCTGCTGCTGCTGCTGGTGGTGTTGTTGCTGATGGGGAGGAGGCACAGGGAGGGGGTGCCAACGGCGTGCACAGTAGCAGCAGCAGCGGTAACAGTGAAGGGGCTGCCTCAGATGGTGACAGTGAGTCTAACAGTTCAGATCTTGAACTAGATGCGTGGCCAGATGGCAATTCAGGGGTAGTGCAGCAGCAGCGTGGCAGCAGCGGCGGCAGGCGGCAGCAGCAGCAGCAGAAGCAGGGGCTGTCGAAAGGCGGGTGACACATGCACACTCAGCAGGGGACCTAGCAAGGTAGCACCCGACCAGCAGCAGCAGCAGCAGGGGCGTGGCAGTCAGCATGTCACTGCATCAGGGCTAGAGCTGCTTGCTGGGATGGGGTTTACCGGGATGCAGGCTGAAAGGGCGTTGTGGGTTGCGCAGGGCAACGTGCAGGGAGCGGTGGAATTCTGTCTCAGAGGTTGAGTGGGTATGGGGTTGCTGCAAAGCTGCTGTTGGCCCTGTGATACGGGCTGTGTAGACCTGTCAGGGGGTGCAGACATAGACGGCGCTGTTGGTTGTGCAGGGCAATGTGCAGCTGCAGGGTGCGGTTAGGTCCGTCTTAGGAGCTGAAGTCAGCAAATGGCTGGCTGGGCCGGCTGCAAACCTGCTGTGGGCCCTGTGATCCAGGGCTGTTTCGACATGTTGTGGTTTGAAGGCTGGGATGAGGGCTTCACAGGGCAACGTGCACGTGCAGGTTGCGGCGCAGAGTTCTGCCTTAGGGGCTGAAATCAGCAAGGGGTTGACTGGGTTGGCTGCAAGCGTGCCATGCCCGCTTGTTGCTGTAGGGAGTACGCCTGCCTGGCTGGTGTAGCGCTGGCCAGCGTCCTGACTGTTGGCTAGGCTGGGTACTGTCTATGTATAGCTGCCACTGCTTGGCTGACTGGCTCATGGGTTTAATCAGAACATACTGAACTTGAGGCATCGCAAGAAGGCCGCAGAAACGACTGATTGGACGCAACAGTATTCCCTAGGCAGGGCCAGCAGGCCTGCAACTGCTGGCATTGGCTGAGCTATCTGCCAGACTAGGGCTGATTTGGGGGCTACAGTGATGATGCAAGTGCTTCAACAGTTAATATGAAGCTTGTGAGGGCTTTGATCGAGATGCCCACAACCGTTTCTTCACTCTTGTGAGAGTTTGACTTGGCGACCTCGAGCAACCGCCTCCCCAAGTACATGCCGATCAATCGACAGATTCAGCCACTTCATCCTCGTTGGAAACAATTTGGGCCGTAGCTCAGACAGTAAACTTCAACCAACAGACTCCACCCCAGTCTGTTGGTTGCCCAGAATGGGGCAAAGAAACGCATGGTTGCTACCAAAGATACTCTTGTGCTGCCTTTGCGTGTCTGTCGCTGCTTTGAGACAAGGTGAGCCTGCAATAAAGCAAAAACAGCATCAGCTTGCTTACACCAGCACATTGGGATGCCAATGGCAGCAGAAATAGTATATGACTGCTTGCATTACGGTTTCATTCGTGTTGAGGCGCTGCTGTCGATGCTCTGCACTACAGATGAGACGTACGGTGGCAGCGAGGGCTGCGGATACGGCGAGGTTCCGCTAGAGTATGGCTGTAAGTAGCAGCACCAATCTTGGACAGTCAGGTTGTCAGGCCAAGCAGCCGCAGATGCTCTAACAGCCCAGCTGTCATAGCTGCAGTGGTTATTGCTGCAGTGGTTTTTCCTTCATTGGAGCAGCAGCAGCATCTGGAGCATTCCCTCATGCTCAAGAAGCATCCATACCTGTTTCATCGTGAATCAGTATCAATGCTACCCTTGGGCTTCTGGCTTCGCTCTGTGTCATGTTCCTCCAACAACCCTCGGCAGTTGTATCCCTTTCCCCCACGACCCCCACAACCAACCACTCAGACACATCTGCTGCTACTGCCGCATCCATATGTGTTATTTTTCCGTTCATTCAGGTGCCTGTGCTCCTGGGTACGGAGCCTCCTCCGCTCCAGAGGAGTACCCTGCATGTGTCCCTTGCAGCCCCGGTAGCTTCAGCCAGGGTGGCAGCAGCTATGACCTGCGGCCCCCCTGCCAGCCCTGTGGGCACCACTTCACCTCCCCATATGCAGCAGTGTCTGCTGAGCAGTGCCAGTGCGAGCCGGGATACGGAGCTGAGCTGCTGCCGCTGGTGAGTGTAAGTTGAGAAGGGGGGGGGGGGGGGGGGGGACCGTACTAGCGCCTTGTCAGATGCGCGCTGTACCAAGCATGCGTTCGGTCTCCAGGGTGCGGACCAGCGCACGGAGCTGAGCTACTGCTACTGTTGAGTGTCTTATTTTTGAAATGGGTGGGAGGCCTGGGCAGGTTGCACTTGCCAGGCAGTGAGCACGCGCATGCGCGTGTGTGTTGACACACATGGAATACATGAGTGTGTGTGTGTGTGTGGGGGGGGGGGGGGGGGGGGGATGCGCTGCGGTGTCTGTAGAGCAGTGACATTGCTTGCAGCGCATAGCACTGAGTTGCTGCTGCTGGTGAGTGTGTGTCTTGCGGGGAGGAGGGAAAAGGGTTATCAGGGCAGGCAGTTGGTGAATTGTCAGGGTGGGGTAGGGGGGAAGGGTGCGCTGTGGGTGTCTGTAGAGCAGAGACAGTGCTGGCAGGGCACATCTCTGAACTGCTGCCGCTGGTGAGGGAGATGGGCAGTCGGGCATGGAATGAGAGGTGATTGAGAAGCCGCAGCCCCCAGGTGCATACAGGCCAGGCAGCAAGAGCGCGCGCGTGTGTGTGGAGGAATGGGGGGCTTGCTGCGGCGTCGCACAGCAGTGACACTGCTAGCAGTGCTTGGCACTGACCTGCTGCCGCTGGTAAGGGGAGTTGGCAGTGGGACATGGAGTGAGAGGTGCAATACGCTAGGCTGGGTGTGCGAAGGGCCAGGGGGGGGGGACAACCCTGCTGCCACCTATTCCGTATTCCAATTGCAACAGAGTAAGCAGTGCAAAGACAATGTGGGCCTATGGCGCTCAGCTTCTACCGCCGCTAACTGCACGCAAGCCAGCAAGCAAGGCAGCGTGCAAGGCAACATGCCACACGTGCAGCACAGGCTCTACAAGCCTTACCCATCAGACAGCACTCAGCAGGGCAGCAGCTGTGTTGCGCCCTCTGCTGCTACAGTGGCTTATGCAGCCGTTCATTCCCTTTGTGCCTTTCAGTCCACAACCTTCTATAACCACCACGCCTGTTGCGTCCCCTCCCCCCCCCCCCCCCCCCCCGTTTGTGCGGTGCAGGACGAGTCCTATCCTGCAGGCACACAAGCCAAGCAGGCAAAGCAGCATGCCACATCTGCAGCACAAGCGAAGAAGGCGGTACCATCAAGCAGTACACAGAAGAAGGCTGTACCATCCAGCAGTACACAACAGAAGGCTGTACCATCCAGCAGTACACAGAAGGTTCAGCAGCAGAAGGGGGTTGCCTTAGGCCAATCCCAGCAGGGGCAGCAGCAAGTACAGCAGCAGGCCAAGGGCAGCTACCGGCGCCGGCTTGCAGCAGATATGGGAGAAGACAGCACTGAGGTGAGAGGGGACAGTTTTGGGGCGTGGCGGGTGTGAGGGTGGTGGGTGGCAGCAAGCAGCAGCAGACAACAGCAGGAGAAGCAGTAGCAAGGGCAGCTCTTGAAGGCAGGGAGGAACATACACACATACAGCAGCAGCAGCAAGCCAGAATATGTCAGGTGAGAGCTGGAGATAGCTGACAAGGTGACTGTGGGGGCCGGGGGATGGCTGGGCACAGGAGGCGCAGCCCAGCAGTGAGGGTGGGGAAGGGATGGGGGGGGGGGGGTGAGATTCACCACGGGTGGGAGGGGGAGCACAAAGCGGCAGAGGCAGGGGGACATAAGTGTGTGCAGCCAATTTTGAACCTCTGGCGAAAGCTTGACTTGGGGCCGTAGGAAAGGCATGTGTATAGTCTTGATTAGGTGCGTGCGGGTGGGCGGTTGAGAGCAGCAAGCTAAGCAGCAGGCCAAGGTGGTTGGAGTTTTTGGGGCTGCGCAGCCGCTATGCCATCGTTGCAGTGGTTGCAGCGGCAGCAGATTGATATCAAGTGCACAACTTCTATCTTGATGCATCAATCACTTTAAACCCCTTGTGTGTTGGGGGAGGGTGGTGGGGGGCTGGCAGCGCTCTTTTGTGTGTCGCGGCAGGCCCATTTTGTTGATATGCCATGCATGTGGTGTGTTAGGAGGGAAGGAAGTGAGCCAGAGAGGGAGGTGGTGGCTTGGTCAGCAGGAGCTGTGTCTTTGTGGATTGGTGAAGTACACGTAGAAAAAACACACATCCTCAAAAAAGGAAGAGGAAAGAGGGCCCAACCCAACCTCCTCACCCTCCCCCCTCAAGTCTTGAGGCTGTGTCTCTAGGGCCTTGCCAGCATCCCCTAGCTGCGTGTGCAGCAATCCTCACTTGCGCTTTCTGCTTGCTGGTGCTGTTGGCGCACCCACAGGTTGAGATCGCCGCACAGCACGACCCAAAGACCGCTGGCCACGTCACCCCCCCCTCCTCCCTTTCAAGACTGTGTCTCTAGGGCCTGACCAGCATACCACAGCTGCTTTTGTAGATGCAGAAATGCTCACTTGCGCTTTCTGCTTGCTGGTGCTGTTGTCCCGCCCACAGGTTGGGATCGCCGCAAAGCCCGATCCAAGTACCGCTGGCCACACACAGAGCACCAAGCCGGCTGGCAGTGTGGGCAACCAGGTGTGCTGACACAAGGCAGAACAACAGTGTGTTGGCGTGTGGCGGTAAAAGCTTTGTTTTGTTTGGATGTGTATGTTGGACAGAGGGGGTGCACATGTGCCGTACAGTGCAGTGCTATGTCGTGGGCGCTGCAGGTGATGCACAGAGGTGTATATTGCCAGCAGTGGGCAGTTTCTATCTGTGTTTCTAGCAAGGGTGTCCGCATGTTTGTCTGCATGTTTGTTTGGTTGTGTATCGAGGGTAGGGGGCAGGGGTACTGTTCCGTGCTGTGCTGCCCTGGGCTGTGTCTTGGGCGCAGCAGGTGATGACATGTCTTGGGCGCAGCAGGTGATGAATGGTCAGAGGTGCAGTCTTGCAGCAGTCGGAAGTAGTTGTAGCTGAACAGCAAGGGGAGCACTTGTGGGCGTACCAAGGCTGGACAATGCAGCCTTGGCAAGCTGCACAGAGCTCTCACCCAGGTACTCCCTCCTGCTGCTGCTGCTGCTCTTGCTGCTGCTGCTGGCTCTTGCTGCTGCTGCCTTCAGGACCTGACCATCACCCCACACACTCCTACCATTAAGGTCCCAACCCCCACATTTTTCCTGCTGCTGCTGCTGCTGCTGCCTTCAGGACCTGACCATCACGCCCCACCCGCACCATCAAGGTCCCTGCCCCCCACACGCACTCACCTGTCTCCTGCTGCTGCTGCTGCTGTTGTCTTCAGTGTTTCAGGACCTGACCGTCACCCCACACACACGCACCATCAAGGTCCCCCCCCCCCCCCACCAACACACACACACACACTCGTCTGTCTCCTGCTGCTGCTGCTGCTGCTGCTGCTGCCGCCTTCAGGACCTGATCGTCACCCCCACACTCGCATCATCCATCACCCCCCCCCCCACACACACACACACACACACACACACACACTCATCTCTCTCCTGCTGCTGCTGCTGGCTGCTGCTGCTGCTGCTGCCGCCGCCCTCAGGACCTGACCGTCACCCCCCACACCCGCACCATCAAGGTCCCAGCCCCCCCCCCCCCCCCACCACCACACACACACACACACTCATCTGCCGCCTGCTGCTGCTGCTGCTGCTGCTGCTGCTGTTTTCAGGACCTGACCGTCACGCCCCACACACGCACCATCAGGCTCCCAGCCCCCCAAACCCCCCAAGTGCGGTACGCCCACCCGCCCGACACCCCCCACACCCGCGAACCACAAGGCCACGAGGAGCATCCATTCACCCGTGATCCTCCTCAGATGAATGAAGAACCCCCTCATGTGCGACCACCACCATCCACACACGATACTGAGGAGCCGTCACACATGCGCCCCCCACAGTGGGCTGCTCAGGACGATGAGCCTCCCCACATTCACCCCCCTCAGCAGTATGATTCCAACAGCGAGCCTCCCCACATGCGGCCTCCACAGCAGTATGAAGTTCATGGTGACGGACCCCCACACTATGAAGATCGTTCTGAAGTGCGTGAGGAGCCACACAGCGAGCCTCCACACTATCAAGATGTGCGTGAGGATCCACGTGATGATTTGCGCGAGAAGCCACATGTTGAGCATGAAGGGCCAGACTACGCTCATGAGGATGGTGACCAACACAAGCCCAGGTGACAGAGAGGGGGGAAACGGGGGGGGGGGTGCTTGTGGTGAGGGGGGAGAGGAGGGGGGTGGCTGATAGGGATGGTGAAAGGGGGCGGGGGGGGGGTATGTGGAAGAGTAGTGGCGGCCACCTCAGGGGCGTGAGGATGGTGACCAACACAAGCCCAGGTGAGAGAGAGTGGGGGGGGGGGGCAGAGGAGGGGGGGCTCACAGGGATGGTGAAAGGGGGGGATTTAGAAGAGTAGCGGCGGCCAGCTCAGGGGCGTGAGGACGGTGTCTATCACAAGCCCAGCTGAGGGAAAGGGAGGGGGGAAGGGGGGGGGGGCTCATAGGGATGGTGAAAGGGGGGGCAGAATGTGGAAGAGGAGCGGTGGCCAGCTCAGAGGCATGAGGACGGTGGCTATCACAAGCCCAGGTGTGAAGGAGGGGAGGGGCTCATTGTAGGGGGGGGGCATGCTTATGGGGGTGGTGACTGGCCAACACGGGTGTGGAGGGGGGGGAGCTCACAGGGATGGTGACAAGGGTCAGAAGGGGATGGGGAGGGGGGATGGAGAGAGGGGGGGGGGGGGGGGGCATGATGACGGTGGCGAGAACGTAAGGAATGGAGCGGCTATGCACATGCATGGTGTGCTCCCTCCCTCGACAATTCACGCTGATATGGGTCGCTGGGGGTGGGAAACACACCCAACCCCTGTAATTATGCAAGTAATTCCCCCAAACACATGCATCTGCAGTCAATGACACATCCACAGTCCAATGCGTCCCTCACACATCATCCAACAGACCGCATCTCCTCAACAGCTGGAGCTGTCACACTTGGGGTCTATGCAAAAAGCCCTGCTACGCTACTGTATGTACGCAGGCACCACGCCACCAAGCCCCCCGAATGGGTCACACACATGCATCTGCTGTCACTGACGCACTCTTATCCGCCCCACACACGTCTTCCAAGGCATCTCCTAAACAGCTGTAAACCTACCAAACCACTACCTCCATAATTGACTCAACTAAACTAACTCACGGTATGCATGCAGGCACCACGCTGCCAAGGCCCCCAAATGGGCCACAGGCGAGGGCACACAAGATGACAAAAAGCCCCTCGGCTCCCAGGTCGACAGCAGCTACAACCAGCAGCAGCAGCAGCAGCCAAGCCCTAAGGAGGTTCCTGCATCTGGCAATGACCCTTTCAAACCAAGGTGAGGCCTCACTCACCCCCTACTCCTGCCCCCCTGATATGTCAGTTTTTTTAATATCTGCCAGATTGCGACATGTATGAAAACCTGCTACGGCGGCAGGGTTGACTCCAAAGAGACTATCCCCCTAGTCAGGCACTACCCCCCACCCCACCCCCCGTGCTGTGCTATGCTGTGCAGTGGCAAAGCCTCCGCCCAGCCCCCCAATGTGTGTGTGTGTGGGGGGGGGGGGGGATGGTAGTGGTGTGGGCATGTGTATGCTTGGTTGGGCAAACAGTTTGCCCCCTGTGTTTGGTCAGGCACTGAGACCGTCTCCCCCCCCCCCCCCCCTCCACCCGTGCTGTGCTGTGTAGTGGCAAAGCCTCAAAGCAGCCCCCCAAATGGGCCACCCAAGATGCCAAGGATACAAAACCCGACGGCTTCAAACTGGCCTCTCCTGACGACTGGTACAACAAGCAGCAGCAAGGCCAGCAGCAGCAACAGGGTACGCAACAGCAGCAGCACACACCCGCCAAGACTCAGTATGGCGGGGGTCAGGACGGCTCTTACTACCAGAACCCTGCAGAATATCAGCCTGGTCAGCAGCAGCAGTACGAAGTTCGCAGTGAAGTACCAGAGGCTCAGAGGCCTTGGCTGGACGAGCAGCAGCAGTACCAGCAGCAGCAGCAGCAGGGTGGCGTGGTGTACCCCCCACAGCCGGAGAAGGACAGACGTGACCCCTCTCTGCTCCTGCCCGAAAGGCCGTCCAATGGGCAGAAGCTAATGAAAGGGGGTGTGGTCTACCCACCACCACAGCAGCAGCAGCAGTACCAGGACCCTGCCTCAGGGTACAAGCCAGGGGAGGAGGGGTATGGAGGGTACAGGTCAGAGCAGTACACTCCACCACAGCAGCAGTACAACAGCTACAGCCGGCAGCAGGCACCTGCAGATGGGCAGTACAACGAGCAGTACAAGGGTGCAGACGAGCAGTACAAGGGTGCAGAAGACTACTACGGCCGCCAGCAGGCACCCAGGGACATTGACAACCGCCTGTTCCCTGAGAAGTTGCCTCAGCAGCAGCAGCAGCAACAGATGCCCCTTCCAGTGAGGCCAAACCTGCCTGGACCTGAGCCCCGGCCCCTCCCACAGCCACCCAGCCAACAGGAGCAGCATGAGCAGTACCGTGAGCAACAGCAGTACAAGCCAGTACAGCACCCCGGTGTACAGGAGCAGTATGAGCAGTACCGTGAGCAACAGCAGTACAAGCCAGTGAGGCCAGACATGCCTGGGCCAGAGCCCCGGCCTCTCCCACAGCAGCCCAGGCAGCAGGAGCAGTACCGTGAGCAACGGGTGTACAAGCAGTACCCGGATCAGCCCGCATACCAAGGTAGTTACACTGGAGGGTGGTGTATCAACCTGACTTTGCAGTTGGGGTTCTTCAATTTCATGCAGGCGACCCACAGAAGTACATGCTTGGGTGTTACTGCACGGTGCCTGCCCATACATGCTTGCTGGTGTCTGAGCATTTGAAGGGTGGCAGGCGCCGGACAATTCAATCTCTCAATAGCTACTGTTGCATAGGCTGATACTCTTTGCTGCTGTGCCTGCTCACCCTATCTCGTACACACAGGACATGCCCCACGTTACGCCCCCCAGGAACAGCCCCGTGAGAGCTACATCCCCAGTCGCGAGTATAACAGCTTATACCACGATGACTCATACCCTCCCAACTACCAGCCTAACTACCAGGCCCAACCCGAGCCTCCCGTCCGCCCTGGGCCCGAACCGAAGCAGCCTCCGCCCGTTGACCACGCCACTTGGTGGGAGCAGCAGCGCCAGATCGCTATCGGGCGAAGGAAGGCGGTGCGCGACATCGATACGCCGGAGATCCGCCAGGATGACAAGAAGCAAAGCACAGAACAGGAACTCGACGTTGACGATGTTCAGCAAGACGCCCCGTCAAGCTTCCGTCAACAAGAGGCCCCGTCAAGCCTCGGTCAGCAAATCCCTGAACCGCAAATCCCTGAACCGCAAGAGCCCAGCAGCAATGCGCCCGACTACTACGAGGACGCTCCCCGTTTGTCACCCCGTTACGACGTCCCGAAGGAGCAATACGATGGTATCGTGGAGGTTTATGGCCGCAGGTCCGTGGGGGTCCATGTCTTGGGGTACTCAGTCATTGCATGATAGGGTTTTGAGACTGGGGTTTTGACCAGGACTGACACCTAGCTGCTGCTGCTCCACCTGCTGCTTCGTGTGCTGCGCACTGTATTTCACATAGATGCTGTTGTACAGCTCTGTCCCTACAGTTTGATTAGTGGCTGTTTCATTCACAAGCTGCCGCTGCTCAACCTGCTGCCTCCTGCTGTGTCATGCATACCACAGCTGGGACACAAAGGTCTGTGCGCCTTGCCCTAGAGGCTTTTACAGTACAGCTGCCTACGGCTACACCCCTGCCAAGATTGCAGCACCAGCAGCAGCTGCTGTGAACGCCACAGCAGCAGCAGCAGCACCTGCTACAGCCACCGTCGGTACTGCAGCATTATCCACCCCAGCCACACCGGCCCCAGCCGCAAAGTCTGGCAAAACAGCAGCAGCAGCGACTGCCGTGAAAGCCCCTGCCGCGGCAGCGCGCACAGCACAGTCTCTGGGCGGCTATGATGGACCTAAGCCTCGGGCTCAGCTGTGTGATAGGTAAGTCCTGAGGGCGCATTGAGCCGAGCCTTTTGCAGTGGGGGTTGCCTGTTTGTCGTCCCTCGTCCATCTGCTGCGACCTTTCGTTCTGGCAATTCGTTTGCAGCGTAGCTGCTCGATCACCAAGTTGAACACTCCTTCCACACTGTTTGAAAGAAAGAAAGAGTCTGACCCACCCCCTTTGTATGTGTGATAGGTGTCTTGGAGAGGATCAGGAGGCAGGAGGGTTCCTGACTCCCAAGGAAGGCACAACAGACCCTGAGGAGTGTGGGTGTGCGGCAGGTGAGGAGTCACACAGTGTGACGTTGCAAACTTGCTCGTGCATGGGCTTGTGCTGTCCCAAGGTGCGAGCTTGCTTGTGCAAGAAAGGGCTCACGGCCTTATTGTTGTTCGACAAGCTGTCAGTGCCAGGTGGTTGGTGTGCAGTGTGTTGATGTGTGCAAGCTCTTGCTGCAACAGCTTAGCTGGCTTCAGGCCAGCAGTGCTTTCAAAAAAGGCTAGCCTTGCTGCTGGGTGCTGATTCAACAGGGGGTGGCATGCCACATACCCTTGAGTGTAAGCATGCGGCTTGATACAGTGTAACAACAGCTGCAGAGAGCTGGCCGCCAGCATGCTGCTCAATTTGGCTGTCCGTATGTCTGTCCTGTTGCTGTTTCTGTAGGACATGGCGGAGTGGGCTGCACACCTTGTGAGGAGGTAAGTGGGGCTATCAAAACCAGTCTGAGCACTTTGGCTTGTATGGAGGCAGCCAGTGAGGCAGCAGGTTTTGCCCGGCTGCTGGCCGCAGAGCATAAATGCCACGCAGAAAGCCTGGGGCTCATCGCGGCTTGCACACTGTGAATGTGACATACTTATCCTGCTCTGTGCAATCACACAGTCACACAGACTCTGTGCTGACCTGTTGGTGATGTAACCACTTGAACCTTGTACGCAGGGTTTCTACTCCCGTGGTGGCCGCTTGGCCAACTGTGAGATGTGTCCCAACGACGGCCACGGTTTCACGACCATGCCAAGCATTGGCGCAGACGACGTGACCGACTGTGTCTGTATACCAGGTGTGACCTTGGAGGAGTGAAAAATACGGTTGGGAGTGTAGAAGAGTGACCTTTGGGATAGTGGGAAAGTGACCTTTGGGAAAGTAAAAGCGACCCTTGGTCGAGTGAGAAAATCATTCAGGCAGCATGCATGGTGACAATGTGGCATTACTTGTGCATGCATGCGGAGCCATCACATGCTTGGTGAAAGTTCAGACACCAAGCTTTACACCACTGTCTAACTGAAAGCTGCCAACAGATTTGCACCCTTGCAGCACAGATGTAGCGACAGCTATAACAGGCCCACTATCAAGTCCTTCTATGAGCATGTCCATAGGAACCTTTTCCAAGTGAATTTCCGATAATTAAAAGGCAAAAAAAGTTAAATAAATATAAAATAAATATTTTTATAATAAATTTAAATAAGTCTAAAATAAAATAAAGCAAGTTGCTTATGTGACACATTGAACCTGCCGGCAAAGTCCAACATGATGATGATGGTGCTGTTGTGTGCATGCTGCAGGACATGGCTTTGATGGAGAGTCCTGTGAGGTCTGCCCTGTTGGTAAGTCTCTGCTGGGATGCACTGGGTGTTACACTCGGAACATTTTCAAATTGATGCCTACTGTTTTCGACGGCTGGCTTGGTGGGGGCAAACGGTCGCCGCGGTACCTGTCATTGAGAAACTGGGGGACGTCAAGCAGTAGGCATTATCGGCACCCTCATGAGCTTCTTGGCGCGCTGACCAGTCCCGAGGGTGGGACCTTGTCCCACAAACTGAACTGTCACAGCACAGGTTGCGGACAAGGTCCCAACCTCGGCACTTGTCAGCGAGCCAAGGGCTCACGAGGGTGCACATTGGGCTTATCACTTGGTCGGCAGGCTGCATGTTTTGGGGTCCCAACCGACGCGGCGTCTACATTAGCATGATGAATACACGCTTGAGTTTCTTGCGCACAAGCACCAGCAAGTGTGTGTCAGGAGGGCTCGGGGTGCAGCACTGGTTGGAATACTAGAACTAGATTAGAGAGGTGACCTCCCTAGTTCTAGTGGTCCAGCAAGTACTGCACCCCAAGCCCTGCTGACACACCTGCCAGCAGCAATACTGGTGTGGCCTGCCATTGCATACTCGCTCCGCTGACGCTCAGACCCTGTGGGCACCTCCAGCCGCAGGCCCTGCAAGCCTGTTGTCATCACTTTAACGGATCTCCTGTCGGCAGCTGGGCTGCTGCTGCTGGCTGCTGCTGCTGCTGGCTGCTGCTGCTGGCTGCTGCTGCTGCCACTTACACCCTGTAGGCACATACAGCCACGGGCCCTGCATGCCTTGCTTTATCACACTCAAGCATGCGTTGTCGTTCTCTGCTGCTGGCTGTTGCTATTGCTGCTGCTGCTGCACACCGTGTAGGCACTTGGAGCCGTGGCTACAGCCACGGGCCTTGCAAGCCCTGCAAGCCTGGCATGATCACTAACGCATGCAATATGTTGTTGGCTGCTGCTGCTGCTGCTGCACACCGTGTAGGCACTTGGAGCCGTGGCTACAGCCGCGGACCCTGCAAGCCCTGCAAGCCTGGCATGATCAGCCCCCAGGGTTCTGTCAGTCCTGATCAGTGCGAGGTGTGGGAGTGGGAGTGCCCCGTGGGGCAGTGGGCGCCTGAGGGGGCGCTGTCTCCTGAGGAATGCAAGTGCTACCCAGGTAAGACCGGTTAAAAAACCAATAAATAAAGATACAAAAATAATAAATTCAATCCAAATAAACACACGACTTGTAATCACACGACTGCAAATACATGAGGCAAAGTTTGCTCTGCGCCAAAGTTCCAACAGTCAAAGGTGCACACAGTGTAGGGAATGTCTCACTGTATCTTGAGGACTGCAGGTGATATGCGGTATCAGGTAAGACCGGGGTCGTGGTTACATGGTTTGATTTGTGCCTGGTTTGTTGACAACAGCCAAAGGTGCACGGAGTAAAGGGAATGTCTCACGGTCTCCTGTGGAACGCAGGTTCTTGTCAGGTTGAACCGGTGTACATGCAAGCGCTGACGATGCATGTCGCCTGAGTTTCTGCGCCATCACAATCAGAGGCTGGAGCCTGGGAGGCTGGGGAAATGCATCTGTACAAACTGCCATGAGGAGATGCAAACCTGCCAATGAGTGTGTATGCTGCTCGTGACCCTGGTGCTTTGTGTTTTGTGTGTGTCCAGGATTTGGAGGAGTGCATTTCCTCTCTGGGGTGCCCTGCCACATTTGCCCACCTGGTGAGCAACCAGCCTTGGTGGGATTGGACACCTGAGGTTTTGTTCTTGAGGGGGGGGGGGTGTAAGCGGATACATGCACACATCTCCGCAGGTGCCGCACCACACTTCTGAACCTGCTTTTCGCAGGGCTCAGTGAGTGCTCCCTTGTCAGCTGCTGGCACCCATAGTTGCTGCCACATTTGCGCAAGCATTGTATACAGCCTGAACCTACAATGCTGTGGTCACTAAGAACACCCAATGTGCCTTTGCTTCCTGTACGTCAGCACACCTTCACCTCTCGTCCTGCCGTATGTCGCCCGTCATTGGATTGCATGGATTGTAAAACATGCGACACTAAACAGCGATTGTGCTGATGTGCAGGCACCTACGCTACTGGCGGCAACCGGGGTCCTTGCCGCCCCTGCGGAAAGGGCAAGACCAGTAACCCTGGTGCAGCCAGCGAGCACGAGTGCTACCCGATCCAACAGGAGTGCCCGCCAGGCTCTGTGTCTGACACAGAGTTCGGTAGGCTCCTCTCCGCCAAAATCGCAAAGTCCGCCTCGAAGTCCGATGCGAACCTCGCCGGCAAGTCGTCACCTGCCGAAGCCGCGGTGTCGATCGCGGCGGTTGAAGCCAATGGGAAGAAGGTTCGCGTCTATCGGCAGACGCCCCCGGAGGGAGCTGCTAAAGCCCTGGCAAATATCACGGCGACAGCAAAACCCAAGACCAAGACACAAAAGGACGTCAAGGCAAAAACGAAGCAAGAAGAGCTTTACTCTGGCGCCTGGGGGTTACAGATGACAGGCAGTGACAGTGATGGGCACGGCTACGACGAAAAGACCGAGAAATATGTCGAGGAGCATTACTACGCCTTCAGGGACTATGAGGACGAGGAGGAGGGTCGCTGCGTCTGCAAACCTGGGTGAGCTATGCGTTTTTGTGTCCGATCCGGCTATTGCTTGACTCTGCAGCTGTCACTGCGCTTGAGTACGATGCTGGCTTCAGTTTCTGGACGGATCTACGACCTTGCTTGATTTGAAGTGGAGTCAAGCCCGATCAAGCCCGATCATAAATCCATCACCCTCCAGTGGAGGCTGAAGCCAGCATTCTGCTGAAGCGTAGTGTCAGTTGAGGGCCCGCGGCCAACAATGAGTGGCGTTGTGCCAAAGGGGACAGTCGCACACAGCATAGGGGGTGTGCATCTTGATGCTTTCAAATAATATAAATAATATAATATGAACTTGTGCCCCAACTGAACATTATAATATCAACTAGCGTGACACCCGTGGCATGATGCCACGGCCCCAAGGTTAAATGGTGTGTCTGTAACCGAGCCCGCCTGTCCAACCCTGTTGTTGATAACCGCCTGTTCAACTGTTGATGCTGCCTTCTGCCCCCCCCCCCCCTCTCCACAGTCCTATCACCCACCACACCTGCACCGTCCCTGCACTCCCCTTGTCACTGTCCACCCACGTCCCTTGTGCCCCACAGCAATACCAACACTTGCACTGCATCACAAGGACTGCCCATTGCTGCTCAATGTTATTTGCCACACGTGTGGTGAAGTGTTGCAAATCCGATTTATGTGTCTGCGCTGTGCTGTGTTTCTGCACTTGTTGTGTGCAGCCACGGCAGCCACAGGGGCTCTGCACCCTGCCACGAGTGTCCTCCAGGTTAGTACGGACAGGCTGCAGATTTCGTGTGTCGGTGTGTGTGTGTGGGGGGGGGGGGGCTGCAGTTCCCCCAGTGCTACCACTACCCGCCAGCTTTGACGCCCATGTGTGCGCCAGGTCTGCCCATGCGCATGTGGCAACACGCCTATGCACTAGCAAGCCGCGTGCATGTGGCACATTAAACCCAAACAAACCCATGAGCAACAAAACCATGGCCTCCAGCACAGTGCGCAGTCAGTCCAAGTAACTTCACGGTTGCCGCAGCATGTCTCTTTGTTACTTCCACCTGCTGTCGGATACCCGGTGGGGGGGGGGCGTCAGCTCCTGCCAACTCTGTCCCCTACCACCCCTTCTTCTTGCATGTCTGTCGACAGACGTCCGTCTGTGTTGTTTTTATCCCCCATAAGCCCCTGGCTCCCTTGCGGGCCGCATGGCTTTGACGTGCCAAATACTGTGACTGTTTTTGCAGGTATTTGGAGCTCAGGTGGCTCCCTCAGCCCCTGCCAGCCATGCCCTGCACCATTTACTGTTGTTTGCTTCACTTTCATCCACACCTGTCTGTCTGTCTGTTTGTTTTTACGTGTCATCTGCAGGTACATGGAGTTCAGGCGGCTCAGTCAGTCCCTGCCAGCTATGCCCCGGCGGTTCATACAGCCCTCCAGGTTCTGAATCATTGGAGCAGTGCGAAATGCCGGCTGTGGTTTGCGAGCCCGGCATGTTTGCACCCATGGATGCAAAGAGCGAGAAGGATTGTGTCTGCAAGGCTGGGCGAGGAGGTAAGCATTGAGAAGGGGCAGAATTGGGTTGGCAGCACTATGCGCCTCAAACCTAGGAAGAGATCAGGACAGCCAGGGTTTTGGTTTCTCAAGTAAACTGTCAGTAGTACCATGTGAAGAATTCAAAAGAACCCCACTTGGTACCATCGGTGTATCGATGCAACGCTTTTTGGACAGAATTCTAGCAACGCAACATGTCCCTCCCATATTAGTTGTGCTTCTTATAGGAGGCTTCACACACCCCTACAACCCCTCTCTTAGCTAACACCTGCTGCCTATCTGCTGCACCCACAGGCAAGGGCACCCCCGCCCACCCCTGCACTCCCTGCCCACCCGACACCTTCTCCCGTGGTGGCTTCACTGACCCCTGCACCCCCTGCCCCGTCCCCAAGGGGTAGCCTGGACATTTCCTCCTGCCGCCCTGACAAATCCTCTGCCGAATCAAATTCACGCCCCTCCACCCCCTGCCTCCCCTTTTGCACCCTGTGGCCGCAGGCAAGGGCACCCCCGCCCACCTCTGCACTCCCTGCCCACCCGACACCTTCTCCCGCGGTGGCTTCACCGACCCCTGCACCCCTTGCCCCGTCGGCACAAAGTCCCCAAGAGGCAGCCTGGATATTTCCTACTGCCACCCCGAAAATATCTGCCCAATGGGCACATGGGTCCCCGACAGCTTCTCTTACTACTCTGATGATGATGATGTAATCCTTCCAGGATTACTAATGGCTGCAGCTTTCGGTACTACTACTGCTGATGTGGCCAGCGTGGAAACTGCAGCAGCAGCAGGAGCAGCAGCGGGAGATGGGGAGGGTATGGTTCGGACCAGTCAGTTCTTTGGGTTGGATAACCCCAAGCCTAAGAAGGCAGCTGATGCCAACAAGCAGCAGCAGCAGAAGGCGCAGAGCAAGCCCGACTCCAGGAGGTGAGGATGACAAATGCGCGGTTTAAGGTTTAGATGCTTAGGGTTTGGCACATGCATGTTCAGTGTTGAAAATGTCCTCACCTCGCACCTTACACATGGGTTAAGAGACTGGGGTACGCCAGTAGGCCCTCTGGGCACCCTCATGAACCCTTGGCTGCTGGCTAGTGCTGAGGTTGGGAGTTAGTCCCCTCTTACTGTGCTGTACTGTATTACCACGGTTGGGAGTTACTGTGCTGTACTGTATCGCCGAGGATGGGAGTTCCTGTGCTGTACTGTATAGCCGAGGATGGGAGTTACTGTGTTGTGCTGTATCGCCGAGGATGGGAGTTACTGTGCTGTACTGTATAGCCGAGGATGGGAGTTTCTGTGCTGTACTGTATCGCCGAGGTTCGGAGTTGGTCGCCTCTTACTGTGCTGTACTGTACTGCGCGTACTTTGTTACTGCTGCAGCATGGACATTGGGTTCATCGGAATGGGCGGTGGAGGCAGCAGCTCCAAAAAGGCAGCCACTCCCAGCCCCTGGCAGCTCATGGATACCCCCGGGGCGGCCAAGCTCCACCAACCAAGCCCCAAAGCTTCCCAACCCAAGGCTGGGACACCAAGGCCCACTGACAGCATCATTGGCGGCAGCGACAGCAGCAAAACGGGTGGTTCTCAGAATTCACAGAATGCATTTGGTAGTTGGCCTCTGTTGGAGGATGTTGTTGGCGGCAAGGTGGTTACTGGCACACCTCGTGACAGCAGCAGCAGCAGTAAGGATAGCCGCCAGGGGCCCAGCAAGGGTCCTAGCAAGCCCCAGCAGCAGCAGCAGCAGCGGAAGCAGGGGGCCAAGGGTGGCGAGCCACAGCCGATGCCTGTCAGTGGTGGCGTGGGCAGGGATGGGGGCAGAAGGTGAGTTTTAAAGCTTGCTTGGTGACTGGCTCCTGCACAGCTTTATCTTATGAGCATGCATTGGCACTGAAAGATTTTCAACTACACCACTCAGTGCAATCATGACAACATCCCTGCAGTAAGGTGTCTGAACGGATCGCACGTGAGTGTGCAACTTGGCCCATGCATTCACCCCAGCATCGCTGCAGTCACAGGCTGCGCAGCCTGCGGCACGTCACAGCAGTCTCAGCGTTGCCATGTGTTGAGCACCCCGTCTGATTGTGCTACCCTCCACCCCCGCACCCTCACCCCCCCTACCACCCCCCCCCCCCTCCTTGCTAACACACTCCACCTCCCACCCCCATTCTATCGCCTGCAGGTACTACCCTCACAGGAGGTCGTCATGGAGGGATGACACCATGTTTGGTGACTTTTTGTCCAAGGGCAACAAGTCAACAAGTCAGTACGGGTGCGTCATATTTCTGACTCAGAAAGCGCCCGTTACTGTTACTGTTACTTGTACATGGTTCTTTACTGATGTTCACTGCCTCTTCAGAGGGCACCAGCCAACACCAGGGGTCTTTTCTGGGGACGAGGAAATTGGGGTTGGGATCTCACTTGCCCTTACAGCATAGCTCAGAGACTGGGGCACGACAAACCCTGTGGGCACCCTCATGAGCCCCAGGGGCTTCGTACCGCTTTCGCCCCTACGTGGAATCACTAGATGGCTAGTGCCAAGGTTGCAGCCTTGACCCCTGTCCCAGTGCGGTACTGGAGTGTGTAGTGACAACACAGCCACAGCTTGAACAACACATCCTTTAAATGTTCTCCCGTCTCTGCGATATCAATGATTGGCAGGCATTAGATTTGACTTGACAGCTACAGGTGCAACATTTAGTCAACCACTGATTGGACGCTGCTGCTTCTGCGTGTATACATGCCTACGTAGGTCTGAAGTCAAAACACGGTGCATCAACAAGAAGGGTCGTAACGACTACAACTTGTTTGACGTTCTTGGCGGCGGCAACGTTGTATGGGTCAACTGTACTGACGATTATGGCTCTGGGTAAGTGAAGTGTGGCCTTTGACACTGGGGTGCTTGGGTGGGGTTTTGGGTTGGTTGCTTGAAGGATACTTGCTCAACTGTTTGTAATCACTAGGTCAGCTGACAAGTACGGCCCTGGATGGGCCGGGGTGCTGTTGAGAGGCACAGGCAGATGGTCAAGGCACAAATCCATGGGGGCCCGGCTCTGAGATCAGGTGGAACTGATGCATGGCTGCTTGTTGTGCCGCAAAGCGACGCAGGATGCTTAGCATTGACAAGCGGCAGGAAACCATTCACACAGCACTTACCAGCATCATGCAAAATGCTGGATCTCTCTTGCTGGCTGCATGTTAACGTTCAGGTCTAATGAGTACCGCCACAGCAGCGGTGATTACTACTATGGCCAGGAGAACAACACCACCGGTGGACAAAAGCACACTCAGGACAGGTCCTATGACAGGTAATGCAGGTTTCTAAACTCCGGATCCCGGTGGCCTGAGCATTACGTAATGGTTATGGTACTAGCATTGTTGTTGTGGTACCTTACATGGCATGGGACAGTTCAACTTTCGGAGGGGCGACAAGTCAGCGCCTCAGATGGAGATTGTGACTGAGTGGGTGACACTTACTAGGTAAGGAGGGGAGGCCTCTCCTCACCAGCTCCCTTCTAGCAATGATGCTGGTTTCCCAAACGCAACGATCGTTGCTGGCTGGAAGACGGTGTGGTTCCATGGCCGCCATTGTCCGGCACAACAGGCGCATTGGTATTGTGAGGCTCCTGCTGAGTCGAATGATATCTCCCAAGAGGCGAGGGGGGGAGTGGCCCGAGTAAGTAAGGACGCATCTATGCCTTTGGAGTACCCGGTACCAGGCTGGCATCCAGCCATGACAAACTCACCGTGCCACTGGCAGTCGAGGATGCATTGTGAGGCTGTGTGTGCATGTATGTGTATGCAGGTATGGCTACGACCAGTACGGATATGACAGGGAGGGATACACCCGTGAAGGCTACGACCAGGACGGAGTCGGTGGGTCATCATCAGTCTGTGGTCTGTGCACGCATGCGCATGTGGTCTCCTGTGCCGAAACCCTTCTGCAACCATTGGCATGTCTGGCAACCTTATGTCTACGTCACAGCTTATTCATGTTCACAGTGCATCAGTGGGTGAATTTTCAGTGCACTCTGGCAACCCACATCCATGTTGTTGTGTGTTTTTACTAATCATCATCGGATGGGCGCCGCTGCTGCCTCTGTACCCGAACGCGCTTGTCGCATGCAGATCCCTACGGCTTCGACAGGATGGGTCGTTTCCGCGGCTTTTCTGGCGAAGATGACGAAAAGAATCGAGATGGTGCAAGCGACGATTCGGGAGGCGACATGCCCCGCGACGGTGCAAGCGGCGATTCATGTTACGACATGCCCAGCGACGGTGCAAGCGGCGATTCACGTTACGACATGCCCAGCGACGGTGCAAGCGGCGACAGCCAGTATGATCCTCGCCATGATGACTCGTCAGATGATTATAGCAAGGATTCGCGGGAGGATGCCAAACGTGATGATGAGTATTATTATGACATGATGCCGCCACAGTATGCAGTGGCAAAGGACTGCACCTGCAGGCCAGGGTGAGTTTCAGCTGCACTTATAGTACAGCGTACGGCAGATGCAGTACAGTGCGGTGCACTGAGTTCACAGCACAACAAACGCAGCAGCTGCAAGTGACAGGCCTTGCACACACTGTGGGGCAGCCGGGTGTCTATCATACCATGCCGTCAACACAACAACTTCACCCATGTGCATGTGTTGGTCAGTGGCAGGGGAGTTCAGCAAGACCATCTCAAGCCGCGCAAGCCTCACATGTTTTTTGTGTTGTGTTCTCTGCTTTCTTGTGTGGTGTTCTTTGCTGACTTGTTGGATGTGCCGTGTTGTGTGCGGCAGGTTTGGTAGCAAGACTGGAGAAGAGGGCACCCCCTGCTACCGCTGCGCCCCAGGCTGTGACTCAGGCAACTCCTTCGCGCCCTGCAAGTCTTGCCCCCCTGGCTACACAAGCCCCTCACATGTGTCTTGTGTTGTGTTATGATCTCTGCAGGTTTGGCAGCAAGACAGGAGAGGAGGGCACGCCCTGCTACCGCTGCGCCCCAAGCTCCTACTCTCCAGGCAACTCCTTTGCCCCCTGCAAGTCCTGCCCCCCTGGCTACACAAGCGCGCCTGGATCCACCCATGCCAAGCACTGTGTGCCGCTTTTCAAGGAGTGCGGCACCGGGGGTTATCTCCCCAAGGGTCACATTCTGAAGAGGACCACTGCCACTGCTATCCTGGCTACGGACTGGAGACTGGTGGGTCAAGTGGGTTGAAGTTTAGGTGTCTGTCTTCCAGCCTCAGCAAACATCCTTCTTGGTGTCTAGAAGGAGCTTGTTGAAAGAGTCTGTTGAAGGAGGGGCAAGGCGTTTGGCTTCAATGAGCGTTGACTGTCGCTGCTGTAAGGCTGTGGATCGCATACCAACGCGTTGGAGTGTCGTGTCAGGGTGTCATGTCACAACCTGCCAGAGTGCTGCTAGCGTAGCATTTGTGGATAGTTGCCTGCAAGGTGTGCCCCCAAGACATACCTTGCAGGCAACTATGCACAAACGGTACGCTAGCAGCACCCTGACAGGTTGTCTCCAGGGGGCATGTGCAGCACGTTTTGAAATTCGAATGTACCCTATGTTGTGATGCGCATGCTTGCCTGCCAAGAGCAGCCACCATCGCCTGCCTGCCGGTATGGTGTGCATGTCCTGGGTAGCTTGAACGCTATGTATGGGCAGCATGCCAGCAAGGTAAGTAGTGTCGGCAAAGATAGCCTGCAGCAGGCCAAAAACACTGTCGTTGGCAACGACAACCACAGAAAACAACATTTATTTGGAAGGTGCTGAGCATGCTGACGGCCCTATGTTTTCTGACCCTATGCTGCCGGTTTATTTGCCCCTGCAGGAGAGTACGGGGAGCCAGCAAGCTGTGAGCTGTGCCCTCCAGGTTGGTACCTATGCTGGGTCTATCTGGGTACAAATGTTGGGAAGCCTGGGAGTGTGCTGATGTGGCTACTGCATGGTACTGTCATTGGCCTCAACGAGTGTGTTGCACAGTGCACGCATTTCTCCATGTACATAGCGGTGTAGTGCCCGAGCCTGAGGGCAGTTAGCACACTTTTTTGGACAGGCAGCACGTCAATGTGTGCATGTGTACTGTTGCTGTTTTGCAGGCACATATTCTGAGGGCCACAGCCGCCTGCCTTGCAAGCCATGTGATGCAGATGAGACCAGGTGAGAAATAAAAAATTATAAATTTTATTTTTATTATTTTTATTATCGCAGTGGCTCTAAAGGGGTTCACTCACCTCGGGGCATGCTTAATTTGAGGGTATCAAGTAATGATCACTGTAAGTGGCCATGCATGCAACGCACGCAGCAGGTGCTTGGGCTGTTTGAAAACGTGATACTACTACTACTACTTCTACCACTACTAAACTGGGTCAGGGCCACGCCTGACCGCCCTTTCTGGAGCCAAACTCGGCTCATAGGGCATACAAGGGATCAAAAGAGGCTCTGCCCGGCTCAGCCATGACGACAGACTGGTGATGATGACTGTACGCCCATGCTGTGTTGTGTCACATGATGTGCCACACTTGCTGCCTGTGTACCTCTCACCTTTGTCCCTCCCTCAGCTTGAGGCTCAAGCTCGCTGTCCTTTTCATACATCCATCCACCCACTCACTCTCTGTCTCTCTCACTCTGTCACTCCTGCCAACTGCCGCAGTCACGCCGGAGCCTGGCGCCCAGAGACTCTCATGATGTGCCACTGCAAGTCACACAGTGACACCTATGACCGCGCGGCACTATATGCCAATTTTCACTCTCACTCTGTCACTCGCACTCTGTGTCTCTGTGCCTCTCAGTCCTCCCAACTGCCGCAGCCACACGGAGCCTGGCGTCCAGAGATGTGCCACTACAAGTCGCACTCTGTCTCTCTGTCACTTTGTCACTCTCACACTTCACTCTGTCTCTCTCACTCCTCCTGTCTGCCGCAGCCATGCCGGCGCCTGGCGCCCAGAGATGTGCCACTCCAAGTCACACTATGACACCTATGACCGCGCGGCGCTGTACGCCAGGCATGCACGCATCAGCACAAAGCGCCGCCAGCAGGCCAGCACTTGGGCAAAGAAGGGCAAGGCCAGCACAGACAGCAGCAAGGGCAAGACAGCATCAGGGCAGGCAGCTGTCAGCAAGGATGCTGCTGCTGTTGGCAGCACGGCCACTGTCAAGAACTAGACGACCCGTTGGATGTTCGCAGAGTCCTGCAGAAGCAGATGCAGCAGCAGCAGCAGTCGACCTGACAAATGCTCGGCTGCAGCAGCCGCACCTGCGGGAGTGTCAGCCGACACACGGGATAGTTCGACAAGTTGTCAAGGTTTTGGGCGCACTGCTGTGACGCACGCCGTTTGTATGTTTGTTTTTTCGTTTTTGAGGCATGCGATACGACCTTTGCCATACCGCCCCAACAAAAATAGTCGTTGACGAGCGCCGTGCGATCTTGGCCAGCGGGTGCATCGGATCGGGGCAGTTCCGCAGACTGAAACACCTCTGTTGTGAGGTCTGTCTGTTCACACTTTTTTTTGCACGGCAGTAGGGCAGCAGCTGGTGCAGAAGTGCATCTACGCCCGATTCGTGCTGCTTTTAGGGCTCGCATTGTCACCACCTAACAGCAGCCTTGCCTGGCCATGTCGTGAGCCTCATGACATTACTGAGTAGTGTCAGTGTTGAGCTTTGACTTCACGCGCCTTTGTGCGCAGCCCGATCGAATTGCGCTGTCGGACATCGGTGCCGCACGGCCAGGGCATGCGCAGCCCACCTGAGTTCACTGCTGCTTCACACAGTGGGCCATGTCTGCAATTGCTGCCGCTGCCGCTGGGTAATGGCACGGGCATCCGAGCCTTGCTTGCCTAAGCAAGGCTGGCAAAGCATTGGGTACTTTCTTTTGTCGCACAACACTGACAGTGTTGTTCGGTCACGCAGTGACAGATAGGGTAGTTGTAGGGTTGGTGCGTGTGTTAGTGCTGCATCAGTTGGTACTTCGCAATCGGATGATTCTTGGGGTGCGATTGGTGGTTGCAGCAGCAGCGGATGGCCTGGGGGAGCTGTGCCGGACGCGGCATAGAGCTGGCATCTAGCGCCTATGACGTTGGCTGATATCACGTCTTTGCGCTGTTTGTCATTTTACATGACTGAGTGTAGCGCACACATGGCCAGCAGTGTTGCAGACTGTTGGCTAGGTGTTGTTGCGCTTGAATGGGGGCAGTTGGCACGGGGGATTGATTGTTTGATGTTGGCGTATGCAGCAGCAGAGGCTTTGGGCCAAGATTTAGTCAGCAGGGCAAAAAGAGCAGACCGAGCAAACATCCAGTATCATGCGTTAGATGGAGCAGGTCATGTTTGGGCGTGCATCTTGCCAAGCCAGGGGCTTTGGTAAACTTGCCAAGCCAGGGGCTTTGGTAAAACTGTTCCCTCGGCAGCTGCCCTTATGTGCACGCAAGTCGTTGTGACATGTTGCTGGGGTTGACTTATCAATGCGATGCACAGGTTCAATCTCAGATTGAACCTCGTACATTGAGACGTAAGAGGGCGCTGGCAGCAGTCATCCCCATGTCTACCCAGAAAAATCATGACATCTGCATATGTACTTGGCCAGGAAAACGTCTACTAAAGCTGTGTTGGTGCTTCTACCTTCCACCAAAATGACAGTTACCATGAAAACACTAACCCAGTAACAGAACAGCCTCTACAGCGTCGACCTCATCTGCAGTCAGCTGTCGCTTCAAGACAGTTGCCAACTGCTGCTCCACCACATGAACCACACCAGGCCCGACCAGTTGCTGCATCTGCCCAGGTACCCGCTGCAGCTGCTGCCCCATCCATGTGAGCAGATCCCCACTGCTGGTCACACCATCAGGAAGCATCACACTATGCCAACCGCCATCACCCGCCGCCGCTGCTGCTGCTGCACCAGCTGAAAGCCCTGTTTCGTCTACAGATGCCAATGATAGTCCCTGTTGGTCTAAATCCGGTGTCTGAACAGCAGCTGTGCCATGCCCAATGAGCGCACAGAGCTGCGTCAGCAGCTGCAGCAGCACCGCCTGAAGCACACTGCAGTCAAAGTGTGCTGTTGTCACAGCTGCAATCAGAGCACACAGCTCCTTCACACACCCCTGCAGCAACAGCAGCTGCTTGGCCGCTGCTGCTGCTGCTGCCGTACCCCTGTCAGCAACACCCATGACGTGCAGCAGCAGTACTGACAGGTGCCTGAAGCACTGCTCTGCCGCCAGCTGCTTTGCTGTGCCGACATCCCCCACCCCATCCGCTGCTGCTGCTGCTGTTGACGTTGCATTTGGCCACTTCCCGTGCAGCAGGAACAGCACCACTGACTTAAAGGCGACCTGCACAGTACTAACCCACACCTCTCTGCCCTCAAACCACCCTGGGGTCCCTGATTCAAGCCGCAACTCATCTTCCTGCTGCTGCTGCTGCTGCTGCTGCTGCTGCTGCTTGAGCAGCACAGGTGCTGCCAGTACTGCAGGCACAAGCCTCAGCAGCGCTCGCGCAGCTTCAGGGCCTGAAGCCCAGGGCAGGACCTGACCCAATGCCACAGCCAACCCCTGCTTGACTTGGACCCCACCACTGCTGCTGACACTACGGGCCACTGCTGCTGCCAGTGCTGATGTCACACCTGCGACGGCAGCTGGCACCGCCACTGCTGCTGCTGCTGCTGCTGCTGCTGCTGCTGGTGGTGGTGGTGAGGTTCCCGGCCACTGGACGCCAGTGTGCTGCTGCTGCTGCTGGCAGTGGGGAGGTGTGAGGTGTGTGTAGAGGTGGCTGACAGGATAGCTCGTGCTAGGGTGGTAGCATAGGCATCACTAACAGCAGCAAGCCTGCAGCAATCCAGCAGCAAGGACGGTATGCTTGCTGCTGCTGCTGCTGCTGATGCTGCTGAGGCAGGGAGCAAGCCTCTTAGGCTTGCAGGCTGCAAAGAGCACGGCCGCATGCTGCTGCTGCTGCTGCTGACAGTGGGGACCAAACCATACAACAGCAGCTGCTGCTGCCAAGTCAGCTGCTGCCACTGCTCAGCAGATAGTGCCACCCTAACCCCCCTTCCGCCCCCTGCTGCTGCTGCTGCTGCTGCTGCTGCTGCTGCTGCTGCTGCTGCTGCTGCTGCTGCTGCTGCTGCCACAAGTGCCTCTGCCACTGCTGCTGCCTCACCGCTACCCTATAGTCTGGCTGCAGAGCAGCAATACCTTGGTCCTGCAGCAGCTGATGTGCCCTGCACACACCCAGCAACACCCAACCTAAGCTCCCTGCCCCTCCCTCCTCCCTTGCTGCTGCTGCTGCTGCTGCTGCCGCAGGCACTGGCTCCTGCAGCAACTGCTTGTCCTCCTCCTGCTGCTGCCCCTCGTTCTTGCGTGGCTCCCCTGCTGTTCCTGCTGTTGTTGTGGGACCAAGCCAGTGCGATGGGAGTGCAGGGCATACAAGAGGGCACCTGCAAGCAGGCAGGTCTGTGCTGAGCTGCAACTCCTGCAGAAGCCAGATGGGCACCTCACCTGCGTCCCCTACCGCTGCTGCTGCTGCTGCTGCTGCTGCTGCTGCTGCTGGTGCGGGCTCCACGGACAACAAGCCCTGCAGCAGAAGCATCAGCAGCCGTATGTGCCCACTGCTGCTGCTGCTGCTGCTGTTGGGGTTGGCGGCAGGGCTAGCAGGGTCACAGGACTGCTCCCACAGGAGCTTGAGAGGCCAAACAGAAAGTGCCTGCAGGGCCTGCTGCAAGGATACTAGGCCGGCAGCCACCAGCTGCTGCACTAGGGCCACAGCTGTGTGTCTCTGGGACTCTGAGAGATCCAGCTGCTGCTGCTGCTGCTGCTGCTGGGGCTGAGGTTGTTGGAGGTGTGTAGCAGCAGGCAGCAGCAGCTGCAGCAGCTGGCGCAGCAGCATGTTGTCAGGTGCAGCGTTCGCCAGGTGAGCGTGCTGCTGCTGCTGCTTCTGCAGGACTGGCTGTAGGTTGTTCAGCAGGCGGACTACAATAGGCTGCTGCGACCTGCAGTACATGGCAACAAACGGTCATGGCTACAAATTGATAATGAAGATGGAGTGACAGTATTGATTGGGTTAAAGTTACGATTACAGTATAATTCTGGGATAGACACCAGGAAACAGGTTGCTGGCGTTGTTCATGATGTGGACGGGTAGAGTCTGCGCACTAGAAGCAGCCTGTTGCGCTGGAGGATGGACATGACACAAGAACTGTTGTAACTGTCCTGCTGCAACAGAGACATGCACATGCACGTCATGGGCACACATGCACATGCAGTTGTGCAAGGCATGCACATACCTGTTGTTCACACCGTCATGCAGCAGCCGCCTGATGGTGAGGTCTGGCCACAGCGCAGCATAGCACAGCAGCGCCTGACTCAACTCAGCAGCCAGCACTGCCTCCTGCTGCTGCAGCGGCAGCACTACGGCAGCAGTGGCAGCAGTGCCGGCGGCTGAGTCACCCGGTGACGCGTCCATTGCTGCCACTAGCCGGTTACTGGCAGCAATGAGGCCCCTAGAAGCAGCAGCAGCAAGGCTGGGTTTACACTGAGCTGAGAGCTGCTGCCGCAGCCACGCCCACCCTTCATCTACACTACTGCTGCTTCCCTGTGCCGCTGCTGCTGCTGCTGCTGCTGTGGCGGCTGGGAGCAAGGCAGGTGCTTGATTGTACTTGCATGGCGCGGGGTTTAGCATCTGCAGGAGGGTTTGCTGCTGCTGGGGGTCAGTGATGTGAGGGATGAGTGCGGCCAGCATTGCCAGCAGCAGTTGCTGCAGCCCAGGGCACTGCCACATCAGCAACTGCTGCTGCTGCTGCTGCTGCTGCTGCTGCTGCTGCTGCTGCTGCAAGACGGTCACATGCAGCAGCATCGACAGCAGGCTGCCGCAGACCATCAATGGACCGTAGTAGTCTGTCCCAGCGGTGGCAGACAACAGAGCTATCAGACTGCTGCTGCTGCTGCTGCTGCTGCTGAGGCTTGCAGGGAGCTGTAGTGCACTACCCCCAGCAGCCCATGCGGCTCCCGCAGCTCCCAAGCTATACCCTGGGGTTAGCCATGCAGCCACAAGCCCTGAAAGGTGGGCAGCAGCACTGGCCAGGCTGCTACTACTGCTGCTGCTGCTGCTGTCGGTGCCTCCAGTAGCACCAGCAAGGGGATCAGCACTGCTGGCAGCAGCAGCAGAAGCAGCATAGTGGGCAAGTTTCCCTAGGCTGAAAACAGGGGCCTGATCTCCAGCATGGCCAACGTCGGGCTGCTGCTGCTGCTGTAGCGCTGCAAGCTGTTTGAGGAAGCTGCAGGGCAGGGCTGCTGTCTGCACCTTGGCAGTGCCAGCACGCACTCCTCTGCTGCTGCTGCTGTCACCAACACCCGCAGCAGCAGCAGCAGCAGCGGTGCGGGTGGCCCTGCCTGTGGCTTCCAAGACGCTGGAGGTGTTGCAGTGTGACATTGCGGTGTGACGTTGCTGAGGCACATGAGGACAGCACTGCCAGCAAGGCTCAGATGCACCATACTGCTGCTGCTGCTGCTGCTGCTGCTGCTGCTGCTGCTGACAGTTGCCTTTGCACTTGCACTGCAGCTGCTGCTGTGTCTGGTAGCTGAACAGATCCCGCAAGGAGGTCGCTAGCACACCAGGCTGGCTGCTTTGTACTTCTGCTGCTGCTGCTGCTGAAGTGGTTGATGCTGCGGCGGCTGCAACAGCAGAAGGCTGCTGCTGCTGCTGCTGCTGCTGCTGCTGCTGCTGCTGCTGCTGCTGCTGCTGCATGGCTGCCATCATGAGTGTGAGGCCCACCCTGCTGTTGGCATGTGCCAACAGTTGGTGGCTGAGCACAGGCAGCGACGCAAGCAAACTTTCCTGCTGCTGCTGCTGCTGCTGCTGCTGCTGCTGCTGCTGATCTGCCGCCAGCAGCTGTGGCAGCAAGGCCTGCAGCTGCTTCTGCAATGCGGCCAGCTGGCCATGCACACGTTCAACCTCGCCCACGCCCACCCTGCTGCTGCTGCTGCTGCTGCCAGCAGCAGAAGGCATGAGCCTGCTGAACCTGTCGACCACATCTGCTACTGCTGCTGCTGCTGCTGCAGCTGCTGCTGCTGGGGTGTGCCAGGTGTGGCCCCAGGAGCACAGCAGGTCATCAAGCAGCTGCAGCACCACACCGAGCAGCTGCTGCTTCCATACGGTCACTGCACCTCCCTGCTGCTGCTGCTGCTGCTGCTGCTGCTGTGCATCTCCCTTGTGGGAGCTGCCTGCCGCCTCTTGGCTGGCATGCCGTTGCAGCAGCTGCAGCACAACCCCTGGTATCTCTTCTGCCTGCGGCCCCCGCTGCTGTCCCTCCTGCTCCTCCTCCTCCTCCTGCTGCTGCTGCTGCTGCTGTTGCTGCTGCTGTTGCTGTTGCTGCTGCACACTAACACCAGTGGACAAAAGCTGCTGGGCAAGGCCACAGAGGCTTGATAGGCAATTTGCCCTGACTGCTGGGTCCATGATCTCAGCAGCAGCAACAGCAGCAGCTGTGGCAGTTGCAGGTGCTGGAGAGCGGTTGACCCACAACGCCAGCAGGACGGCAGCAACCCAGGGCTCCACACTGCTGCTGCTGCTGCTGCTGCTGCTGCTGCTGCTGTTGCTGTTGCTGTGTTCATGTGTCTTGCTGCACAGCAGCAGTTGTAGCAGCTGCACAGCCAAGCTGGCATCACTCACTGCCGCCTCTGTGAGCAGTAACAGCTGCACCTCAAACAATCTGCCCCACTGCTGCTGCTGCTGCTGCTGCTGCGCCTGCTGCTGCCAGGGGACGCTGCTGCTGCCTGGGAGTTGCAGCCACGCCAAGTGATCCAACATCAGGGGCAACATGCTGAGTTTCCCCACTAGCTTTGCATACTGCCTGCTGCTGAGTGTCCACTGAGCAACAGGACCAAAAGCAGCAGCAGCAGGAGTGCTGTTGCTGCTGCTGCCGCTGCTGCTGGTGATGCCCTCAGCGGTGCCGGAGTAGCCGCCGCCGCCGCTGCTGTTGCTGCTGCTGCCGATGTCTGATGCAGTCCAGGAGTATGCTTGCGCAAGGGCTGCAGAGCCTTCCCCTCGCAGCCAAGCTGCAAAAAGGTGTGCGTGTACGCAAGCTGCTGCTGCTGCCCTGGGGCGCAACGTCTGCAGGATCGCAGACTGTATGTGCGAGACTGCGAGGGCGATTGTACTGTCCACGCTGCTGCTGCTGTTGCTGCTGTTGCTGCTGTTGCTGAGGGTCTCTTGCTGGCTGTGCTTTTCACATCTGCTGTTGCTGGGTGTGCTGGGGTTGCAAGAGACACTGGGTACAGGAGTGTCACATTTGTTGGCGTCACTGCTGCTGCTGCTGCTGCTGCTGCTGCTGCTGCTGCTGCTGCTGCTGGTGGGGGTGGGTGTGTCCCGCTGCAGCAGAGCCATGGCCTTGGAAAGTTCGTTGATAACTGTCAGTGGGAGGCTACTGCTGTCAGGCAGGGCATTGAGTGCTGCGGTGAGCCGCTGCAACAGCTGCTGCTGCTGCCATGCACCTGCCGCATCGATGTGCCGCCTACCGTGGCTGCGCCTGCTAGGTCCTGCTGCTGCTGGTGCCGCTGCTGCTGCCGCTGCTGCTGTTGCTGACTCGCTTGAGACACTGCTGTTTGGGTTTTGGGGAGCAGCAGCAGTAGCAGCAGCAGCAGCAGCTGGGGCTGCAACTGCGTTTGCAGGTGCATCACTGGGTGGTGCTGGTGTGGGTGACATGACCACCTTATCTGGGACCGACATCAGCTGCTGTGAGGCTTCTTGGCGCTTTCAGGGCTACTGAGAAGCTTCCTGATGCGCTTTGGGAGCACGAAGACAACGACAACGACCAGCAGCACCAAAAGAATGAAGTCAGAGGCTCTCAGAGCAACAGCTTGTACCTCCTCTGCTGCTGCTGGGGTGTGGCCTACTTCAGGACGTGACATTTGAGTCTGTAGAGCCTTAAGAAATTGAGGCAGGTGACTGGGGAGTGCGCTGCCGCCACTAGCATTGTGTAGATCACTCAAGATCCAGTCTGCGGTCTCAAAAGAGAGATGCACTGAAGCCCTCTAGACACGTGACATGAAATATAAAAACATCTGAAGATTGTACTTGAGCGGAAGTGAGGCCCTCTCGTCGTTCCTTCAACATGTGTCATGTCATTTCATGGCTTCTGCATGAACGCTCTCAGCTGTTGTGAACCATTCAGTAACCTGTCAAAAGCTGGTGTGTCAGCAATCCTGGTGATTTTGGTGCTGCTCTCAAACTCCATGCACAGCTGCTTCTCCACCTGGCTCTAGCTGCTGCATCAAGAAGGCGCCATGGCTACTCCAGAGAAGCAGAAAGACTGCTGCATCGTCAAAAGAATCAACTTCTTCGGCAGGAGTGTCAAGATCGTCATGCAGAACGAGAACGGTCCCTGCCCTCTGCTGGCCATCGCTAATGTCCTGTCTCTTCGCAATGAGTTGAAGCTGCCAGCTGGAATCCGCGAGATCACACAGGTGGGTATTCAACTAACTGGTTCTAGCAGCACAAAGGTGCTGACGTGAGCCTGAAAAGCTGGCAACAGCAGTAACTGACCCCACCTCCTGCTTGCTACCCCTGCACATGCTGCTCCTGTGTCCATCAGAGCGAGCTCATCACGTCATTAGTGGACCTACTGCTGGAGCGCAGCAAGCACTTTGACGCAGCATATGCAGCTGACTACCAGCAGAACATCAGTGAAATATTCCCAGTCCTGCAGAAGCTGACCACGGGTGTGGACGTGAACGTCAAGTTCCACAACCTGCATGCCTTCGAGGTGGGCTGTGCTATAAGTTAGACGCTCTGAGCACGATTCCTGAACGTTTCCAGCAACCCCTGCACCTGGTTGGTGCCCTGTGTGAGAAGCACCATGCTGGCTCTCAAGACCTAGTAAGCCATGCAAGCAGCCACACCCATTTTGCACCTTGCTGCAACATCACAGCACGATCACACCTGCACAGCCTGCTGGCCTGCCACACTGGTAAGCCCTACACATGACTCAGTTCTATTCCACACCCATACCATGTGACAACACATGAGTTGCATGCTGTGTGTGTCTGCCCGCACCCTACTTCTTTTGTCCCTTCCTGCAGCCCACCCTAGAGGTTGCTGTGTTTGACCTGCTGGGCATTCCCCTCTACACAAAATTCGGTTCTACTTGAAACCCACACCCCAATACATGAGCTGCATGTTGTGTGTGTCTGCCTGCCACCGGCCCCTTTTGTTCTTCCTGCAGCCCACCCCTGAGGTTGCTGTGTTTGACCTGCTGGGCATCCCCCTGGTGCATGGCTGGCTGGTGGACCCGCAGGACTCCAGCACAGCAGCAGTGTTTGGCAACAAGTCCTACAACGAACTGGTGGAGATGCTATTCCTGGTGAGCAGCCTTCGTATCTTTGTGGATAACAGGGGGTGGGGGCTCTTAGCTGGCCGCACATACAGCTAGAAGATGCTTCGCAAGCCTTACTAGGAGCCTTCGTGGTGAGCAATGTTTGTTTGCTAGTGACACTGCGGTCTGCAATAGACGCACATGGTGCATGGTGTAACTTGTTGAACCCTGCTGGCACCCTAAGCCTCATTAAACCCGACAATTCGTACAATGAGCTGGTGGAGATGCTGTTCCTGGTGAGCAGCCTACATTTCTTTGGTTTTTCCTTCCTTTTGTGCCAGTGGCACTGCAACCTGTAAGACTCGGACATGGGTTGTGCAACGCCATGCTGTGGGTGGTTGCCCCCTCAAGTCCCCCACTTCTGTGCTCTGCTGTGGCAGCTGTGGTGTTTCTGGTGAGCAGCCGTCGACTACTGATAATCGCTGCGATCTGCAACACACAGACGTGGGTCAAGTGGTGGGTGCTTGCACCCTCAATCCCCCACCGCAGGTGCTGGGTGATGAAGAGATGGAGGCCCTGCCAACCGGTGCCCTGCGCAACCTTAGCATCAGCAGCCACCGCATGGCCCTTATCTTTGTGCATGTGTCATAACACTGCAGGTATCAGGTGATATGGAGGTGGAGCACGCGTTGAGTAGGGCCATGGTGTGGTGCCGTGCTGAACAAATGGTGGTCACCAACTTTTACTGCCGTCCTCGTTTTGTCAACACCGCAGGTATTAGGTGATGAAGAGATGGAGGCCCTGTCAACTGGTGCCCTGCGTAACCTCAGCATCAGCAGCCACCACATGGCCCAGCACAGCTTCAGCAACACCGGCAGCCCGGCAGCAGCAGCAGCGCGCACACCCAGCCACAGCGCAACTGCAGCCGGAAGCCGCAGCACAAGCTTTGCTGCACGCGGGCAGGACACAGCAGCTGCAGCAGCGTTAGAGCGAGCCTTGCAGGGTTTGAGTGTGTCTCATCATCAGCAGCAGCAGCAGCAGCTGAGGGAGTCTTTGTCTGGTGGAGCGACACCACCACCAGCAGCAGCAGTAGCTGGAGCAGGCAGCACCGACGGCAGCAGCCCTCAGCAGCAGCAGCAGCAGCAGCAGGCTTCATCCAGCACAGGCCAGCAGCAGCAGCAGTCGTCAAGCAGCAGCCCGTTGCCACAGCCGGATGCAGCAGCAGGGGCAGATAACGACCCAGATGCAGCGATAGAATCCCTCATGGAGGATATGATGCATGAGGTGTGCAGTCAGAGCATGCCAGGTGCCATCCCCCTCGGCGATAGCCCCACCCACAACCTCCTGCTTACCCGCCGCCTTGCATACGAGGGGTCAGCAGGACCCTCCCGGCTCAATCCCAGCAGCAGCACCGGCGGCGCTGCTGCTGCTGCTGCCGGCAGCAGTAGCCAGCCGTCGGGGGTGACGGCAGCAGCAGCAGCAGTGGGGTCACCTGGCAGCAATGCAGCAGCAGCGGAGGGTGGCCCGGCGGCTGCGCAGCAGCAGCAGCAGCAGGGGGACAGTACGAGGGTGGTCCAGGGCTCAAGTGAGGGTGCCAGTGGTGATACTGCAGTGACCAAGGCGACAGCAGCAGATGCTGCTGTGGTTCGTGCCTTTATGGAGCACCACTGCAGCCAGCTGACCCCCTATGGTCTGTCCTGCATGGCCACGGATTTGAAGGAACACCAGCTGGCGGTGTTTTTCAGGTGCGTGACTGGTGCTGCGCGCGCGTCGGGGGGGGGGGGGGTGCGTTGGCGGGGGAGGGGGGGGAGGGTTTACTGGGGAAGGCGGTGTTGCTGCGCTAGCGTGTGTGTAGACACAGGGAGTGCTGTGTGTGTGGGGGGGGGTGCAAGTGGATGGTCTGTCCTGCATGGCCACGGACCTCAAGGAACATCAGCTGGCAGTGTTCTTCAGGTGCGTGATCGATGTGGGTTCGCGCGGCGCGTGATGCGCAAGGGTATGGTGTGTCCTGTATGGCTACGGATCTCAAGGGACACCAGCTGCCGGTTTTCGTCAGGTGCGGGACTGACGTGTGTTTGCGTGGCGTGCGAGCGGCCGGTCGGGGCGGGGCGGGGCGGGGGTAGTCCCGCTGCGCTAGCGTGTGTTTGCATGACCCCCCCCCCCCCCCCCCCCCCCTTGGTGTGCTTCAGTTTGCAGGAACACCGTATGGGACATCACATGGGAAGCACTGTCGGGCCTTTCTGACTGAACTCCTTGTGTCACGCCCTCCCTCCTCTTCCCCCTCTGCAGGAACAACCACTTCAATGCGCTGTTCAAGTACGAGGGTGCAGTGTACCTCTTAGTAACAGACCAGGGCTATGAATACGAACCAGACATCGTGTGGGAGCGCCTGGACAGCGTGCAGGGCGACACCACCTTCTGCACAGGTGGGTGTGCGTGACGTGAGGGGGGGGGGGAGGGAGGCGCTGGGCGAGCGCGTGCGTGTGTGTGTGTGTGGGGGGGGGGGGTGCTGGTGTGTGTTGACAGATGACGTAGCATGTGCGTGGGGGGGTTGGGGGTTCCAAGGGTCTGTCCTGTAGTGTCACGGACCTGAAGGAACAACAGCTGGCGGTGTTCTTCACATGCGCTGACTGGCGTGCATATGCGCGGGGGGGGGGGGGGGTCGCTGCGCTAGGGTGTGTGTGTGTGGGGGGGGGTGCACAAGTGTATCGTGTGCCTGGACAGCATGCAGGGCGACACCACCTTCTGCACAGGTGGGTGTGCGTGGCAAGCTGTTGAGGGTGGGGTTTGTCCGGACAGGCTTTTGAGGGTGGGGTTTGTCCGGACATCGTGTGGGAGCGTGCAAGGTGACACCATGATCAGCACAGGTGGGGGTTCGTGACAAGCTTTTGAGGGTGGGTGTGTACAGACGGCCCCCTTCCGGTGCTGGTTGCGCCCCTCCGTGGCTGGAGTCATTTGCAGCGAAGCTGCTTGCGAACTCCGTTGTAACACCTTCTTCTTCTTCCTCCTGATACAGCTTTTCCTGATACAGCTGGGAGTCTGGTTTCACAGGGTGTGCGCGGGGGTTGCAGGGAGCAACGTGAATGGGGTGCGTGCCGCAGGGGCGTCCGTCTCGATTGCTTTTTGGATGCCTGGTCTAGCGTCAAATGCTGCTTACATGTTTGTCATTGTTCTTCTTCTGCTTTATTCTGCACAGGGGAGTTCACACCCTTCGTTCACCACAGGGCTCCAGAGGAGGGTGTGGATGGCGGTGCAAGCTACAGCCATATCGTGGCCGGCGGCTCGGCAGCAGCAGCAGCAGGTGGCAACATCGCCGCGCTGACGGACTTGGATGCAGCCATTGCGGCCAGCTTAGCTGTCGAGGATCAGCAGCACAGCATGGCGCAGCAGCATAGCATGCATCAGGATATGCAGGGTTCGATTGGGGGAGCTGGTGCTGGGGTTGGGAGTGTGCATGGGGACCATCATCATGAGGATGCGGACTTTGCGTTGGCATTGCAGCTGCAGCTTCAGGAGGAGGAAGCGATGGCTCGAGCCCAGCAGCAGCAGCAGCAGCAGCGGGGTGGCCAGGAGTATCCCCAGCAGCAGCAGCAGCAGCAGCAGCAGCACCCTCAGCAGCAGTATAGGCAGGGTGGGGGTTCCAGGGTTGCTGCGGTGCAGCAGCAGGAGCAGCAGCAGGAGATGCAGCCGTTGGAGAGTCTGAGGCAGATGGGCCAGCGGTTGGCGAGCGGCATACAGCAGCAGTATGTGGCCGCCACGGATGCGCTGGTCGGGCAGCAGCAGCAGATGCAGCAGCAGCAGCAGCAGGCGGGGCGGCGGCGCAGCAGCAATGCTGCGGGGGGTAGGAGGGGCTCTGCGCAGGATGAGAAATGCAGCATCATGTAGGGGGAAAGGAGGGTCTGGGGGCGGGGGGATGATGTCAGGTTAGGGGACTCTATGGTTGGCCGGTGGATGTGCTCCCAGTGCGGGAGACAGTCTCGATGCTACTTGGCGCTCAGTTTGTCAGTCAGCGTGTGTTGTCTGCTGGCTACGTGGCTGACGCCCTGGCCTAATAATAGATGGCTCTTGTGCTGTTAGGCAGATCTTGTGCTGTCACTCTTGAAGCACAAGGTCAAATCAAAGCACATTGTAGCACTGACGCTTTCATAGCACTGAGGATGGGGAGTGCTTCTGTGGGTCTGTAGTGTGTCAACAAGCAACAGGGCAGCTTTAATGCTGTTTCTGTTTCAGCGCTCTTGCTGTGTGGCGCTCTTTGCTGTGTGGCGCTTGTGCTATTTCTCTTGCTGGTCTTCAGTGGTCTGGTGAGGGTCCACCCAGGTGTCTGCTGTGGCTGCTTCAGTGATCTGGTGAGGTCTCACCCTGGGTTGGTGATTGTGCAAGCTGCCTTTAGGAGCTGCGTTTGTTCAGGACCTTGGTTGGTGATCGTGCAAGCTGCCTTCAGGAGCTGCGTTTGTTCAGGACCTTGGTTGGTGATCGTGCAAGCTGCCTTCAAGAGCTGCGTCTGTTCTGGTTGGGACTGCCTAATGTGATTGCGGATAGGCCTGGCAGTTGTGGGCAACATGTGGTGGTTGGTGTGGCGTGGGCGCAGCTGTACAGTTCCAAAGGTGTGATGCCCAGTCAGCCAGTGCTACAGTGTTGAGCCTGATATCCCCACCTCTTGTTGCAAGTGCCATGTCAGTGTGCTGAGCGTAGTGCTAGCTGGATCCCAGCAGGCAGCGTACATTGGAGGAGGAGGAGGAGATTGACAACCATAGGAGTAGCAGCACAGGCTGGTTCTTTAAACAAGCCCAGGGTGGGGCAGCTGGGCTGCCTGTTGCTACCGGGCGGTGAATGCAGGTAGCTGTAACTACTGTTTTTCCTGTGTACTGTTACCAAAAAGGAATGGCTGTTTGAACTGGGATCACGTGCAGGCAGCTGCTGTTACCAGTACCACTGCAAAGAGGATGTTCCCAAAACACAGACTGCTGCGGCACAGTATGTTGTAATGACGGTGTTACCAAGCACAGCCGGCTGCACAATGTGTAGGAAACAGACACATACACATCACTCTGCTGTTACCAGCAGACCGACAGGATGTAACCCCTATGGGTAACACAGCAGCAATGCGGGATGGCAAGTGCTCCACCCCGACAACACGCCCCTAAGCAGGGGGGTGCATCTTACAGGCCTGTCAGCAGGCCACCCATTGCTTCCAAGAAAGTCTACAGCCGTGTGCTGTGCTAGTGCTGCGCAGCATGCCTGCTGCTGTATTGATGCAGTTGGTAACCAAGGAGCCGTCCACTCCTGCATGCTAAACTAGCAGCCCCAAGCTAGGCAGCATCACACAAGGTGCAGCAACAGGCTGCTTGCTGAGATACATCACAACAGCGCCAAGCAACAAAAAGTGGTTGCATGCGACTGTGCAAAGCTCGTATGACAGCCTGCTGCACATGGGCATGGAAACCATCAGCACATGCACAGCGCGTGAGCGCGCTATTTGTGATGCTCTACTACAACCACACGTATGCATTGCAGCATGATCAACAGCTAGAACCTGACACACAAGGCCCCAGCCTGGCAGCCATAGTGCTTGATATGCCCTTGGACAGCTGCTGTGCTTGCAGCGTGTGCGGGCTTGCAGGGTGACAGTCCAGACGTGTCAGCTCAGGGCTGCTGAACTGCACTGTTAGGCCCTGCTGCTAGGGCCCCGCTGCTAGCAGCATGCCAACGTGGCCGGCAGTCACTCACACACACTCCAAGTACTCCATCTGTCGACACACTGAAGCTGGGATGAATCTGCTGCTGCAGGAGACCGCTAGGTGCTGAGCTGTGCCGCTGGTCTTCTTAGCAGCTTCAAAAGTTGCGCGGGTGGAACAGCTCCACATGTGGTCCGTTGCACAGTTTCAACAACTCGTTGTATAGGTTGAGGTCTGCAGGGTGTGGGCATGGGGCAGCAGCAGCGCAGCAGAAAGACAGCTAGTCAAGAAAAAGCAGGTGCAGCTGCTGCTGTGGGGAGCACACAGATGCATGAACAGGCTGCATGCTGCAACTCAACCTGCCTGCTGCTTGTGAGTTGACATGCACGCGTGCTTTGATCTGAAAGCGCAGGCTGCAACTGCTGTTAGCTGGCTGCCCCTCACCAAAGTTTTCCCCAAAGTCGACGTGACCCTCCTCCTTGATGGTTGTGGGGTCCACCACAGTGCCTGTCACCTCAACAAACGGCGTGGTGTAGTTGGTATTGGCTTGTACCATTACTTTCGCTCCATCAGGCGCCTGCATGTGTACTATTCCGTTCTCCATGGACTCAATCTTGCCTACAAACAGCACCTTCCTGCCGATGTAGTTCTTCAGCTGGCTGAACCCCACACGCGGAAGAGGGTTATCACAGTTCATGTTGGCTGCTTTGAGGTGAGCAAGAGAGGCTGTGACGAAGCAGGATGCTGCCCGTGCTGCGTGATCAGCTGATGTGGGGCAAGTGCAGAGGAGACAAGAGGAAGTCGTTGAGACTTGCAAGGCTACGAAGTAAGCGTTAGAAGCAGTTGCTGGCCGTTAAGCGACACTGCACTCATGTTACGTTTTGTTCAAAATCGAGGAAGGTGCGAAATTGATCACCAGCCCTCAGATTCAGCCTCATATTTTCAGTGCATCGTCTTCGCCTTGTGTCTGCTAGCGCTGCAGTGGCTGCTTTTAAAGGTCGGCATCTGCTCCTGTTGAATTGAAGCATGAGCTTGCCTGCTGGACTCCACACCAACCCCTGCCACTGTCTTGGGGCCCCAGTGTCTTGATGATGACCGTATATGTCCTTTTGCACGTAGCTGTCAGCTGATATACGGAATTCAGCGGAATGCAAACTTCAGCCTGCAGCTGTGTCCTGCCAGGCTGGCTGTTGCAGGCTGCACTAGCAGCTGCCCTCGTCTGTGGCAGTGCTCAGCTGCTGTGCCAACGACCCTTTCAGCTTATTAAGTGCAACCCGGCACCACAGCAGGCTCCACCAGGCAGCTGTGGTGGCAGGAGAAAGCAACAGGGCTGTCTTGATAAGGGGCTAACCACTGCGCCAGCTACATGTCCCACCCACCGCGGCGGGCACGGAGCTGGCTGTAGCTTGCCAAGGCGCCTGCACCTTAAGGTTGTGCTTGATGTGCAGGCTCCATGCAGCAAGCCAGCTACTGACAGCTACATACGGCTACAAGCTACGACCACGATACAAGAAGCTACAACCCTTGATACAACAGCAGCAGCAGCATAAGCAGCATGTCACCTCAAGTACTGCAGCAGCTCACGCTCCTATAGTGCGGTGAGTGGCTTCCTGCAACCCACAAGCTAGTGCTTGGGCTAAGCATACATGATGTTGCTGCTGTTGTTGTGATTTTGGTCTGGCCAGAGTGCTGCACAAGCATGGTGCCACCATCATTGCGAGGGGGCCTTCCCAGTAGTAGGCCAGCCGATGAATATCGAGATGCATACAGTGCCGTCTGAGTTCCTAGTGGCCCTTGGTGACTGCATTGGAAGTCTGTCGCCACCTGCCGCAGGTGCTGTTTGCTGCTGGGTCTTTCGTTGTGCGCAATTGCTTTGCGCGCACTAGCCTCGTCTGCAGATGCAGCAATGCTTGAACTGAGTTGAGTTTGCTGCTGTTCAGGGGACTCCTGAACCAGAGCCGGTGTGGCGCCAAGTGCTGAGTCGTTATAGCAACCACAGCAACTGCAAGCAGCCGCAGCCCTTGCACAGAGACGGCACGCCGTTGACCATGGTGGCTTCAAGCGGCACAGCATATATGGCAGCAGTACTGGCTGGCAGTGGCTGGCCAGGTCTGCGGTGTGCTTCCAGTTGCCGGCTGTGTTGCTGATACTATGACTGCTGGATGCTGCTGCTGACATAGGGGCAAAACCATGGCAGTCAGTGTTTGTCGCTGTGGAGTCAACAGCTGTTGCTGTTGCAGTACACTGTACTGTGATGTACTGTACTACAGTAATACTCAGTACCTCACAGTGCAGGTGTGGGAGACAAGACCCCAACGTCGCCACTAGCCAGCAAGCCATGGGATCATGATTTAGGCCCTTGGGCCTATCAATTGTGGTTGCATGTGTGACACTGTGAGTGTATGTATAGACACAGGGAGTGCATCCAGCCAATGCGTCAGTCATCTCACCATCCAAGGATCTGTATCTTTGGGGGGATACCCAGATGAAGTGCCGCACCGAGAGTCTCGGCAAACCTTTTCTGGCTCTCGTGCTGCCTACAACAGCATTTTTCAAGCAAGCGCTGGCAATGCACCGCGCAGGGCCGCTGAACCTGTCGTCCGCTGCCGAACAGTCGATGGCGTGCCTCGGAGACCCGAACGCCTGGCATGGTTGCCATTCCCCGTGATCTAGGTTGAATGAATCAACTGTGGGGCCCTGCTGCGACATTTGAGCATTTCAACCGCCCGGCCCAAGGTGACTTATCTCCATTCGCCAACAGGTTGCTCGGACGCGGGTGAGCGCAACAACATCAGGGCGCCGTTGACAAGACAAGGACAGTTCAATGCCCAAAGATTTTCTGTGTCTAGAAACAAGGGAGTCGAGGGACCCGTGACAGACACCAGCAGCAGCAGCAGCAATGACAACGGTGGAGATTCTCCGCAGCAGAACAGTGCAGCATTATGGAGACGCTGCCCTGCCTCGGCAAATGGTGCGTTCTACTACCTACATCGTTGTATGCTCGCAGCATCGCGTTCGGTGCTGTGGGTGTTCACACCACAGTCTCTCTTGGGCGCTCCCAATGTGTTACCCCACAGCAGACAACAGCAGCAGCGCTGTGGGCTGAAAGGACCTGTTGCCTGTCTGCAGTTGTCCCCTATTGATGCTTCACCCCTGCTGTTGAAGACGTACAACTGCCCTGTGCTCAAGTTTGACTATGCGCTGGACTTTGCAAGTTTGGAGGACGCAGCAGCAGCACTGCTGCTGGAGTATCCCATCTTGGGGGGCAGGTAAGTGTCCCTTCACTAGCAGCAGTCGACTGATTAGTCACTGCCAGTGGCGTTGCACGTGGCCAAGATAGAACTCAGTGACGGTGATTTGTAGGCTTCATGAGGAGGTCTGTGTATGCCACCATCATCCAGCAGTTTTTGTGGCTCCAGAATGCGCGCGTCACTCTGCAAGGTGTGCGCACTCACACCCATGCCACTCAACCAGCCTTGAGTTTCATAGCTACAGGTGTAACTTTGCTTTGATTTGATCTAGCCTGATACAGGTCACTGTAGCCACGTGTCAGCATGGCACATACAGATTGAGTCAGCAACTTATGCCAAGAGTCTTGCAGCTCAAGCAGTCACTCAGCAGTCTGCCGCAGACCTACGTATCAGAGGCTGTCGCAGTCAAAAAACACCAACCAGCCAGCTAAGCTAATGATTTCAGATGTCAGGAATTAATTAGTGTTGTCGTGCAAGTCCCATCGACTCCACGCATGTCATGCATGTGGTGCATCCTTCCTTGCTGCCGCAGGATGAAGAAACTGACCAAGCAAGAAGCCGTCAAGATGCCATGGCTCAAGTCAGCACCGTACTGCATCGACGTCTCAGCACAAAATGACGGCATCCTGCTGTGTGAGGCGAGGACAGAAGCCCCTTGCAGCGCTATCAGCTTGAATGGTGCGCTGACAGCACCGTTCAGCATGACCAGCGGCAAGCTGCAGTTGCCACCATGGTATCAGGTGAGCTTCCAGCAAAGCCGGTCAGTGTTTTTTGAATTCACCTGAACTTCAGGTAAATACAAAGGGCAAACCTTCCCCAGGTGTTTGACACACCTACTTGAATGAGCAGCCGATGCGCAAATGCTGCACTGCAAAGTTTGGCAATCTAGACAGTATTGACTGAGTGCCAAGCTGAAGCAAACAGCTCAGTTCAGAGTGTCGCATGTTGTGCGCGCTCTGTGGGCGCTCTTGCCAAGTCCTGCTGAGCAGTCCTGAGGTAGTGCTGCAAAACTCTGCAATTTGACATCAGGCTGCTACACCCCTTTGTGAAAGGCATGCGCATCATTGATCACCAACAGGCTGGTGATGTGACACGCACACGTGCCACAATGGCATCCACTTGTCACCATGCATGCAGCACACCGTGTGGTGCGCCGGCCGGACGCCGTGAAGCTGTGGCCACTACATCACGACATTTTGCACGCACAAACCAACTCCAACCCTGCTTCAATTGTTGCTTCACTTAGCGATCACTGCGAGCCACACTCCACCGCGCCTCAAGCTGTTTCCAATTTTCTCACTGCCGTCTTCATTTTCACGCAGCCCCTGGACATGTCCCAGCTGCTGTCAGGCAAGGAGCCCCTGCTGAAGCTGCAACTGACACACTGCGGTGATGGAGGGAGCATCCTGGCAGCCACAGTGCCACACCTGCTTGTGGGTGAGTGGACGCAGTCACTTTGTCACTTTGTCACTTTGTCTGACGGCCTGAGCTCAAGACACGGCGTCATATGTATACCCGGGTATACCCGGTATCCTGGCACTGCTGGCGGTGCTTGTAAGGGGCAGCCAGAAAGCTCAGGACACCACCATTGGCAGTTGCGCCTGGCATGCCGCACGCTGCACACTCGGCACAGCATGTTTCTCTTTGTGCACTGTACGCCTGACATCAACAGAGTTAACACCTCCTTGCCATACAAGGCTGCAGTCAACAGTGTAAGACAGAACAGGCTTGGACATGCCGCACATGGCATGCAAGCTAGTAGAGTCTGCAGAGCTTCTGAGTGAGCTGCTTGCTATGTCTGCCGTGCTGCCTCATTTTAATACTGCTTGCAGACAGCCACTCCTCTACCCTCCTGCTGACACGGCTGTCCCAGCTGTACCGCAACCATGCCAGCAGAGGCAGTAGCAGCAGTACGAGTGTGCCCGATGCAGACGTCATTGCAGCTGCAGACCTGGAGGTTGTTACCGCTGTGGGAGCTGGTGGCGGAGAGATGGGTGCGCTGTTGTGTCAACAACAGCAAAACGTGCCTTGCAAGAAGCACGGCAAGAGCTAAGCATGCTGTTGCAGTGCGCAAGCCCATGGTTCTGCGTGGCCTGAACCCTGGGTGCATCAGCTTTGCTGATCATGATCAACGCATGCTAGTAAATCAGACCTGCAGTGCCTGCCACTGACCTGAGTCACCATGGTGGTGCTGGACATGTTCCAACTGCGGCATTTCTTCATCGCATGTTGCCCCCCATCCTGCGGACATGGTTGGTGCTGCAGGCGCACCGTCTGCTGCCAAGGCAGGCAGCTGGAGCAAGGCTCAGCTGCTGCCTGCTGATGTGGCACTGTTTCAGGCACCCAAGGGCTGGGACAGCCCAGCAACACTCAAGGTAGGGATGTCCACTAGTTTGACATTCAGTTACTAATTATGTGCTATGGCATACACAGTATAAAGTATATGCAGCCAACAGCAGTCACTGCTGCCGGCGATCCTCACCCTGGCACACAAAGTGCGCCGCAGGGGCACCTAGGCTGATGTATGCCATACATGCACCGCGACTCGCTACGCACACGTGTTGTGATGAATCATTCGTGTGACACGTAAGCGTAAAAGGTTTCCTTGTGTTTCTGCTTTTGCAGGGGCTCAGTCTGGAGCTTCAGTCTCCAGAGCCTGCCAGTCTGGGCAGTGCACTGACCTGGCTATCAGCTGCTGTCAAGGCAGGCATGGCAGCAGCCCAGAAGTTCCCTGGTGGCACCAGCAGCCTGACCAGCTGCCTGCTGACCATCCCCAAGGAAGATGTGAAGCAGCTCAAGGTGAGGGGTTGCCTCTTCCTTGTTTGTGTTGGAGCTTTTTCCTTGTAGATTCCTGATGGGTGGTGGGGGCCATCCAGTTTGCGGGGCAAAAAGTGCTGCGCTCTCACTAGAGAGACCACAAGCAACAAACGGTTTATCAGCTGCCCAGCCCAGAGGTTCCCTGGTGGCGCCAGTAGCCTCACCAGCTGCCTGCTGATCATCCCCAAGGCAGACGTACAGCAGCTCAAGGTGACGGCGGTCTTTGGGGTTGATGGATATCCATCAATCGAATGCCAATCGATTACCGGGTAAAACTGCTGCACTGGAACCGTAGGCTTGTACTAGTGACAACGGATCGAATTGCAACGTTGCCAGCTGTCACCACTGAGGCGTCGCTGTCAGGGCTTGCTATTGACAATCCCAACGGTTGTAAGGCACCAAGCGGTATGATGTTCAGCACGTTGCTTGCACATTACCTGCAGGCTATGGCGTCAGCTGGCAGCTTGGGTGGGGCTGCCAAGTTCATCTCTACAAATGACGCCGTGTCTGCCTTGGCGTGGCTGACCTTCTGCGACGTAAGGGGCAGGTAAGGCACACACAGTTGCTCTGGCATTTGGTGCTAGCTGCCACGTCCTGTACTTCAGTGGAGGAGGGGCAATGACTCGCATGCATGAAGCACATGTAAGTCACAACCTCTGGCTTGGGGGCTGAACCCAGGCTGTGGCGCTCCAAGTGCAGGTTGCGCAGCGGCACTGTTCAATGGAGGAACGCCAACAGTTCTGCTTCTCATTGCAACGCCAACACTTGGCATACATTCATCCCAGCAGCATTGCAGCATGCTGCAATTGCATTCCTGCGCAGGAGTTTCATTTGAAAACAACAGGAAAGGGTCGCATCGGGCTTGCGTGTCAGCGCCACCCGAATTGCTTGCCCATCTGTACGCTTCCTGCAGGCCTCTTCCCGGCAGCGGCAGCAGCAGCAGCAGCAGCAGCAGCAGCAGCAGCAGCAGCAGCAGCAGCAGCAGCAGCAGCAGCAGCAGCAGCAGCAGCAACAGCAGCAGTCACGCACCCCCCACCAACCGTGGGCTACTGAGCCGCTTTGGCTGCATGGGCGGTGGCACTGCAGATGGCAGTGGGAGTGGCAGTGGCAGTGCTCAGCAGCAGCAGCCTGGTGTGTTGGGCCTGGCTGTGGACCTCAGGCAGACTTGCAAGGACCTACGGGACCAGCTCCCCGCAGACTACTTTGGCAACGCCGCATGGTGAGCCTGATGAAGCCTAACCGTTGGATGCGGCAGCATTGCAAACCAACATTCATGGCCCAAAACGTGCGACAGCTGTGACACTACCTCAGACTATTGCATGCCGGCAGTCCTGACTTGGTGTTTCAGCACCAATCACATAGGCTGGTGCCCCACTCGGCAAACTCAGAACACCCTACCAATCACACAGTGCCGGGCCCCTCTACACTTGTGTTGTGCAGGTGCCTCCACGTTGCAAGCCCCAAGCTCTTGTAGTTCGTGAGGCCACGCCACATTTGCATATTATCAGATAAGCTAGTCAGCAATTGCAAGCATGTGACACTGCCCTATCCTCCATGCTCTGCAGGTGCCTCCACGTGGCCAGCCCCGAGCCCTCCGCCGCCCCCAAGGCCGCCAGCCTGGCTGGAGCTGAGGCCCACCACGAGCCTGAGGTCTGCGGCTTTGTGCCTGCGCTGCAAGCTGCAGCAGTGGCAGTGCGCGGGGCCCTGACCAACTTCAGGGAGACCCCAGAGGCAGGCAGCAAGGTGCTGCAGCTGATTGCCGCGCTGCAGGCAGCACCCACCTCTGTACTGGTGAGTGTAGTGGCACTCGGTACAGTACCATGGCATGTAGGCACTGTGACGGTCGCATCTTTCATCATTGATAGTGTGTACTGCAGGCTTGCAGCTTGCTCCCTTCATGCCGGCAGTGTTGACAGATACAATCGTGCACTGCAATAGTATGCCTGTCTTGACCCAACAGCAAAAGTGACGCATGGCCATCATGGCAACTGAGCCGCCCCATGCTCATCAGCATCCCCCATTGTCCTGTGTCCCTCCCCTACAGGTGCGCAATCTGTCCTGTATGGCAGTACAAGTTGATGCCTTCATAACCTCCTGGAACTTCCCCATCGACACAATCGACTTTGGTCAGGGCCCCGCTGCCGAGTATGCTTGCTTTGTGAGGCCCACACCCCCTTGGCAGGCTGCTGTGCTACCTATCAGGGAAGGGGAGGGTGCGGTGCAGCTGCTGCTGACTGTGCCGGTGTCTGCGGTTGCTGCACTGAGGCGGAGTGCTGTGCTGCAGCAGCTGGTGCCCAATGCAACATTTACATCATGAGGAGCGACTGCCTTGGCGGCATTTTGGGGCTACAGTTGACAGTGTTGATTTTGTGCATGGCCCTGCTGCCAAGTATGCTTGCTTCGTGAGGCCCACACCTCCATGGCAGGCGGCCGTGCTACCTATCAGGGAGGGGGAGGGTGCGGTGCAGCTGCTGCTGACTGTGCCGGTGTCTGCAGTGGGTGCTCTGAAGAGGAGCGCTGTGCTGCAGCAGCTGGTGCCCAATGCAACGTTCGCATCATGAGGAGTGATCAATCCACGTTTTGATCAAACCGATAAACTTGTGAGGCTGCAGTCAACAGCATTGCCAGGGCCCCGCTGCCGAGTATGCTTGCTTTGTGAGGCCCACACCACCCTGGCAGGTGGCTGTGCTGCCCATCAGGGCAGGGGAGGGTGCGGTGCAGCTGCTGCTGACTGTGCCGGTGTCTGCGGTTGCTGCATTGAAGAGGAGCGCTGTGCTGCAGCAGCTGGTGCCCAATGCAACGTTTATGTCATAAGGCATGATTGAGTGGCAGTTTGAGGCTACAGTTGATTGTGTGATTTTGTGCACGACCCAGTTATCCGATAACAGTGTCTGATGCTTTGCCTGCTTGTCGCATGTAAGGCCCACACCCGCTTGGCAGGCGGCTGTGCTGCCTATCAGGGAAGGGGAGGGTGCGGTGCAGCTGCTGCTGACTGTGCCTGTCACCGCAGAGTCTGCGGTTGCTGCACTAATGTGGAGCGCTGTGCTGCAGCCGCTGGTGCCTGGCACCATGGCATGCAGCATTCACAGGATGGAGTGGCTTTCAGCTGGATGGGTGTTGGACTGCACGCCGTTGGCATCCCTGTGCATTCTGAAGTGCGTTTGTTCTGGCTATGGGCACCGATTTCGTATGGTGCAAACTGAGTTGGCACTGGTTCCGTATGTTGTGGCGGCAAGCACTGCTTTCATCCGTTGTGAAGTTGGCACTGGTTTTTTTTGTGGCTGTGCGCACTCGTGTCAGATGTTGCGGCTGTGGGCACTAGTTTCTGTTGTTGTGGCTACGTGCAGTGCTTTCAGATATTGTGGCTGTCACGACAGTCGGCACTGATATCATAAGTGGTGACAATGGACACAGGTTTCATATGTTGTGGGGGCTTGGGCTGCTTGCTGTGTTTGCGTACCGGGAACAGCTTGGACTGTACTGTGCACGGCGCCAGCAGCGGCATCTCATATAATCATGGGCCACGAGCCTCATGCACATGGCATGCGCATGCTGGCTTTGATGGCACCAACAAAATGCTGTGGCCGACTATGCACACATCCTGTTGAACCCCAGCCTTCTGCTTCCAAAGCAAAGGCCAGGCCTGGGGGGGTTCACAATTCACGGTTATCTGACAGGCAGGCGCAGCTTGCGGCATACTATGAAGTTCTACTAGAAGTTCTGGGTGGGTGCTGGGTGGGTGCTGGGTGCCTCATGAGATGTAAGGCAGGCATAATGATGGTGTGGGGGCATATGGATTTGCCGGTTGCCACCGTGCCACCGTCTCGGAGACGCGCACAGTATGTGCTCCTTATCCAAAGATGCCTGCCGCAGGCATTTTTAGATGAGGCTGCTGACAGTCACTGACGTTGAACGCTGTTGTTTGGTGAGGTTACATGTCAACCTGTCTCCACCTGTGCGAGACGGCCAGTGGCCGTTATGTGGCCTACAAGAGTGAATATGAAGTTGGCCCAGAGCTGTCAGCTGTCTGCAGAGTTTGCAGCATGCAGCAACTGGACTCCACTTACGGTAGCCATTCACTCCTCTTAGGTGACATCTCCAAACTTCTGCTCTGCCCACGTGGCAACTTCAACCAAAAAAGTTACCATATTGCATGCCACAGCCTGTTGCCAAGCAAAGAGTTTGACCAAAAGCTTGCTGAGCTGGTGATGCAGCTCATCACCAAATCATCACCCAGTAGGCCACCCCCAGACCTCTTCAGCCTGAGACCGGCTGTCAATGGGGCTGGCAGTATCCGCAAGTGCGGACTGCGCTACCGTAAGTTACGTACTGTACAGTATGAACTTCATACTAGGTAGTACCTATACTGTACAGGTATTCCGAATGCACTGCCCGGGACCGAGTCCCATCCTCTGCACTAGCCATTACACACAGCCTACTTCAAGACCTTCCTGCAGCGCAGACCCACTGACAGGATGTGAGAGGCTGGGTCTGCTGTCATCTCTCCAAACACACCAGTAATCACATGGCCAGCAGGGCATGCCACCAACCTGGCATCCCCCACCCTTCCGCCAAAGCTCTGGCAGCCAAAAAGACTCGGCTTGTCTGTCAGCAGGACAATGGAGTCGATGAGATCGCCAGTAGTCAGCAGCATGCCACGCAAGCCGGTCACCGCGTTGGAAGACAACCTCAAACGAACGCTGCTGCGTGGGTCAACCGTCGGGCGGTCAGGCAAGGGTGCAGATAACTTCCGGCCATTGCTGCAAACAATGGGATCGAAAGCCGCGACGACTGTGATTGGTTCTGCGCCCATTGCGAACCCTTTGCCGTCCTCGAGCATCGTAAATTGGGTGATGTAGGAGCCCTCAGGGCAGGAGAGATCGTAAGTGGAGCGGGCTTTGGCCGAGTTGCCACCGATAGCCGGGACCCGCACTTCACTCTCTGCAGCGAATGTGGGCACAGCTAGGGTCAATGTGACTGCATGAGTTGGGTGAGTGTGCTGCTTGTGCGCATTCCGGATGAAGGCTGCGCAGAGTGTCATGGTGCAAGTGCGGTGAGCATTGAATCGAGCATGCCATGGGTAAACAGCATGATTGGCAATCACAGCGGCTGCTGGCCTGGCATCATGATTGATGACTGCAACCTTGTTGATTGGCAAAAACATATGGTGCAGCCTTGTGATGTGATTCCAGACACTCAAGACTTGTTGCAGACTCACCTTGGTCACTAGCAAGTCGAAGCTGAGCAGCTGCACACACACACAGCAGCAGCAGCAGCAGCAGCAGCAGCAGCAGCAGCAGCAGCAGCAGCAGCAGCAGCAGCAGCAGCAGCACGCAGTTGGTCTCAGGTGACATTCACATGGGTGCTTGCTGTGCCTGGAGTCAACCCTTGTCCCTATTCCACACTAAGCTCTTTGCTCAGCACTTGTGGTGCAACTGTCACCACTCAGGAGAGATGTGTGCTCCCGCTGACCCTGCAGACTAGCATGACATTCAAGTGCGCGTCGTTCTATACCATCAGGGTCTGGACCGAGCAGGGCGACGGGCAAGAGTTTCGGCGATGCGCCTCCTTGCTCACCTGAACCTGCGACCATTCCGCACACAAGCAGTAGCACAAAGCCAGCGGTCGTCTTTGCTGTGGTCATTGTTGTGTGCGATATGTGGATCAGCTTGCACTCTTGCCCGCGCACTTGTCGTGGCGAAGGGAGCGATGGATGAGATCAGGAAGCGATAGAAAAACCTTGAGCTAGAGTAGCTATATAGTGCTGGCTTGTTGGCAAGCCATCATGCAAGGTCCGCTGATCAACTTGAATGTTGCCTGCTGTTCGATCGACCAACGGCGAATGGCGCTGGCCCATCGCTGGCCCAGGGTTGACCTTGCACATTTCACGATGTGAGTGGCAATTAAATTGACTGAAGATCCTTAATTCACCCAACGATGCGGCGTCGCACTTACCTTCAAAGCCAGGCTGACTCAGCCTGGCCAGCGGCTGCCTTGGATGCGTACGGACGGGATAACAAGGGCAGGCGGGGTGCCCTAGAATCTTTCGTCGAATTGTGCAGAGCATCGGTTAGGTTTGTAATATGCTGACCGCCAGGCTGCAGCCGCTGCCGCCGTGACATGTCACGGCCTGTCGACAGGCTGTCAAAGTCTGTCACAGACTCCAGCAGTGCTGGATGAAGTGTGGTAGGACCACTTGAACTCCATCGGGGCCGAATTTTTCAGATGGCCCTTCCGGTTGGTGGCATCCCCACCCAGGTGGCATCCCCACCCAGGCCCTTCCCCTTCTGCAAAACAAAAACAATTTGTATATTGCACATAAAGGCGGAGTCTATTAGGCCCTGGCAGTACCTACCGTATGAGTAGGCTACTCGCCATGGAGCAGTGTGTCATGGCATTTGCACACAAGTTGCTAAGTCTTGAACACCTGGGCAACCGTGGGTCCTCATGATATGATTGTCAGCCATCAAGGTTGGCAAGTGAGGCTTAGCTTGGTGAGGCTCACCACGATGCTAAGCTCGTCAGTGCCGATTGCGAGGCGTCACTCCGGCTGGCAGCCTTTTGCTCCACTAGCCTCAGGCTCAACCCTGAGTGCTCAGGCTCAGGCTCAGACAACGGTTGGCCACAGCCTGTGGATGGCTGGGCATCTGCCATATGTCCGCACTAGCTTGATTGCGACACTTGCCTGTGGGGCACCTGGGGCCAGCTCTGCCCAGCAAGCCACCCCCTCAAATGCAGTGTCAGTGCTGGCACCAACAGCCTGTTGTGCCATCCTGACTCAGGTCGCCTGTGCAAACATCATGATGCTGGGCTAAGCAGGTGTGTTTGCCTGGCGAGCCTTGATCGAGGGAAAGGCCCCCGGGCAGTGTAGCTCCGCATGTTCCGTGCCACGGAATCTTGGAGCCCAATCTGCCAGTACCCCCATGGGTTCGCAGATTGTCACAATGCAGGCTGCACAGTATCTGGTACTACCCGGTACTACCCTTGGGCCAAGCCTTGATTGGCAGGGCCACATTGGGCCAGCTTTTGGAGTTGCGGCACGATACTAGTAAGACTCTTAAGCGGCTTTGGCGAAGCTGCCCCCCCCCCCCCCATGGACTGTTGGCCAACATGTTGGCCTGTACAGTGATGTGTCGGCGTGTCTCAGGCTACGCTAGTCACTGCCCTGTCTAGTGGCACTAGGCTATGCTGTGTCTGAGGCCATCTGCCAGACGGAGGCAAAGCGGCTCTCTACACAGCACACCGTGACAACTTGCAGCTGCGAGTGGAGCCACGGCTCAGTGCGAACAAACACTGAATGGTCAAGCAAGTACGCGCTGATGGGATGCTCACTGTTCCCTGATCTGCGAAGTCAATATGTTTGGACCTTGCTCACAGTTGACATGGTGTGGGGCAGTGCATTGCATAGCACAGTCAACTGCCCCATCGCCCCATCCTGCCAGCTTGACTTGGGTCACTATCAACGCCAGTAATCATCGCCACGTCAGATCAATGGATAAAAGAATTACATGGTGGGTACGACAACAGTTATTGTCGTTGCATCTGTCGCAACCTCGAAGTGTGATGTGTGACGCAGTTCAAACAGCTGGCACAAACAGCTGGCACACGTCAGAAGAAGAGGATGGAAGCCAGATCTTACGCTTCACCTGAATCTATACAGACGCTTTCAGGGGCCGCCAGGTCACTCACGTTGCCCTCTCCCCGGATTGGCGAACTGCTGCTGTCCTTCCAGCACCGTTGTCGAGCCAGCTGAGCTATACAAGAGCATACAACTGTACATGTGAGTCTGTGTGACTGTTTCTGACCTCCATGCACGTGCTACGGCGTCCGGCTTGCTTGAACCCGGGCTGCTGCTGTCACAACAGCACTGTTGTGCCCAGCCTGTCACAGCACAGGGAATCCATGTGACTGTAACAGTGATGCAACCAAGTTCCCCTTCAGCTGAAACGGTGTCCTCCTGCAGGCAGCCATGGCAAAGCAGCACTGCCAAGCTCTGAACAGCAAGCTGCGGGCGCTGTTACCGGAGTCCATTTCACGTGACAAGGTCACGCCACGCCTCCAGAACAAGTGTGGTGCTGTGACTGAGGCTTTGGACATCTGCACCCTCTCTATGCACTGCTGGGGTGTGGCTTCTGTGCGTCAGTTGGTGAGGGACCAGGTAAATATTCGAAGCTGGCATCTGCCACACTGGGTGCTTGACATGGGCTGTTGACAACCCTGTCCGCAGCGGAAACTGCCACATTACGTTCTCAGCTTTTTGTCAGCCAGCAGTTCCTTTTCGGGAGCGGTACAGTGCCCCTGCTGCATCGCCGTCTCAGATGGCAGCCAATGGTGTTGCTGCACAGGTGCTCCTGAAGCTGTGGCGCACGTGCAGTGAGCTGGCAGCAACGCGCAACTTCTGCAAGGCCACGTTTGCAGCAAGTGCAGCATATGTGACGCTGCAGTGCACCCAAGAAGTCACCAAATCTGCGGTTGCTGGCCTGGATGGCACTTCCACCCAGCTGTTAACAGCCCTGACCCAGCAGCTGAAGCAGTCGGGCCTGCTGGACCACCTGCCCACGCTCATCACAGATGCTGCACTGCAGCTGCAGGCAGTAGCTGGTGTGTGGCCAGCCAGCGTGCAGGCTGGGGATAAAGCTCGCTTTGAACCCATGCTGCGCATATGGCCGGATCCTGGCCTCTTTTCTGAGACACGGGCCTTCCACACATTCGGGCTCGTCACAAGTGTTGTGTACCTGGGCCTGCTTGAGACAGCCAACTCTGCTAGCGCCCCGCTGGTCAGCACAGGCTGCCTGCTGGCCAGTCAGCACCTGGTGCTTGCTAGCTGGCAGCACCTCAGCACAGTCCTGCAGGACCAGCAGTGCACTGATGATGCCAGCACCATCATGCATGGCAGCACCCGTCCAACAGACCACCAGACGCAGCTGGCCACAGCCTCGATCCAGCTGGCCAATATCTGCACACAGGCAGTGACAGAGGCTCTGCAGCAGGAGTCCAGCAGCAGCAGAACCAGCACAGGAAGGGCAGCACCAGAGGTGTTAGCCAGTCACCCTGTGGTGCTGAGCCGTCACCACTTTGAGTGTGTGGCCTTCTACATGGTGATCCTGCAGCTCATGCTCATAGTCAAACCCCACCAAAACCAGCAGGCCAGCGGCCGCTTGTTGAGCGGCTCGACAGCACGAAGTTTGCCCTCAGAGCTGGCAGCAGGAAAGGTTCCTGCACCCCTGCAGAGGCTGCTGCAGCAGCTGGGTATCAGCAGCAGCGCTGCCGTTTGGGGCGCCATGCAATGTTTGGCTGCTGCTAGCTGGAAGCTACCATCCTTGCAGTCCTGCCGCCAGATTGAAACAGCACTCAGCGACCTAGCGCATGGCTTGATGCTGGTGCACAACCACAGTGAGGCGGTCCTATGCAGCACCCCAGTCAACCTGTCGCAGCAGCTGCTTCAGGAGCTACAGCAGCAGCTGCAGCTGAGCATGCTGCTGCCAAGTGCGCTGCTGCAGTGGGCAGCAGACCACAGCAGTTGCAGTTCAAGGGACCGTCACTGTGATGATTACAGCAGACAGAGCACGCTGGTTTGCCGTACAGCAGTCTGCTTGATTGATTACTACCGCAAGGTCTTGCAGGATGACCCTGCCAGCTTGTGCCAGCACATGACCGGTCAGGTGCGCCCTCAGGCTGAGGCTGGACCAAACATGGGCATGGGCCAGGCTGCTGCTGCACAGCCGCAAGTCCGCATCTGCCTGCCAGCTGATGTGTATGCCAACCAGCTGCAGCTTCTGAGCAGCCTGCTGCCTAATCTGCTGCAGCTCTGGGCCCAATCAGTCGGCCTTGGATTTGAGGGCCAGCCCCCAGCATCAGCGGTCGCCCATGGCAGCACGTCCGGCGCTGACAACAGACACTCTATTGAAGGTGGCAGCAGCAGCAGCAGCAGCATGGGCAGCTCAGCAAACTCCCAGCCTTCTGATGCAGCAAGATACCCAGCCGAGGCAGCAGAGGCTGCTGGCAGCTTGGTCTTGGAGTTGTCCAATTACTTGGCAGATGTGCAGCCTGGCAGCCCAGCAAGTGCTGCTGCTACAGCAGGGCAGTTGTGCTCTTTGCTGGAAAGTCTTTGCCGCATGGAGATGGCTGTGGAGCAGCACTGCATGGCGGTGCAACCTCTTGGGCCCAGCAGCAGCAGCAGCACCACGGCAACCCAGACATGCCACGCCCGCACCTTTACATCAAGCCTCCCATTATGCTTGTCTCCAGTGGTGCCAGATGGCTATAGCTTCACTGTCGGGCCGCTTGTCAACCCTATCATTGCGCACAGCAGACCAGGCAGCAAGCCCTGCATGCAGCTGTGCAGCCTCCTATCTACCATGCTGAAGGCTGCTGAGCAGAGCAGGCTCTGCAGCCTCACCTCTGGGGTGTCAGGTGCAGGCTGTGACTTTCAGGGTTCGCCTGTGCAGGGCTGTGCTACAGCCGGCAGCGTCATCCACCCCTCACTCAGGATGGTTGTTCAGGTCGCAAGTGCTCTTGTTGATGCAGCCACACAGAAAGCGACAGCACGTCAGACGGCCGGCAGCAGCAACTCCATCAGTAGCAATGGCAGCAGCAAGGTAGCAGCCAGCCCTTCAAGTGTTGCAGGCGTGATGTCGCTGCTTGCGCTGCTGGGTCGCTGCTGCCTGCAGTTGGGCGACCAGCCCACATCTGAAGACACTGTGCCGATTATGAGTGGCAGCACTGCAGCAACCATGACCAGCAACTTGCTTGGGTTGGTTGGTTCAAGGCTTGACACAATTGTGCGTTCCAGCACAGCGTGGCTGTCCGCAGGCAGCAATCTAGCACAAGCCGCAGCACTGGGCTACAACACACATCGTGTGCTGGAGAGTCTACATGATGCAGCAGTGGCCAGTCATGCAGCTGCCGTGTGGCACACCACGCACTATGAAGCAGCCACAGCACCAGCCTCAGTTGTGTCCCAGCTGCAGGAGCAGCTTTATGCAGTGGGGCGGGTGCTGACCAGCTTTGCGCACCCCAACGCCTGCAACAACCCTGCCTGCACGACCTTCTCTAGACCCTCAGAAGCCAGCTTGGTTCAAGGCAGCTGCAGCAGGTGCAGCAGCTGCCGGGCAGCCAGGTACTGCTCCAAAAGCTGCCAGCGTGCTGCCTGGAAGCAGCACAAGCCTGTGTGCAAAGCGCTTACGGCTGCAGCTGCTGCTGCGGCGGCTGCAAAGCCTGATGTTGGCGCGTGAACATCTTGCAAGGGTGAGCCACCATGTCTGGCGACAGTGTCAGAGCAACAGCTGGGAACACCCTGAGAGTGGCAAGGGCAGAATTCTGCTTCTAGAAGCAGTGCACGACTACTGCGGTGGCCGCATCTGGCCACCAGCTGCTGCTTCAGCAGATTGCACACGGGCCTTGGCTGGTACAATTTGCGCAAGGAGCCTCATGTTGAAGAGGACATGACTGCTGCCGACTGCCTGAAACAGGCCAAGCAGACACATTGTGGACAGGGATGGCAGCATTGGTATAGGGATAGCAATTCAGTTCAAAAAATGATAATTTTAGCCAGGTATCTGGCGGCATGTTTGTCATTCCAACAATGTGTCTGGCGGCGTGTTTGCCATTTTGGCAAGGTGTCTGGCAGCGTGCTTATCATTTCAGCAAGAGTCTGGCGGCGTGTTTGTCATTTCAGCAAGGTGTTTGGCGGCGTGTTTGTCACGAGTTCCTGACACACTTGGTGCCTTATGTACTGCTCTTATGGATGAATGGTTGTTTGCAAGATGGGCCACCTTGTGCCAAGATGTGGCATCTCTGTGAGGCGTTCAGTGCGCCATTGGTGGTTCACTTGCAAGCTGTTGTGCAAGGGACTTGCCTGGCTAGCAGGTGTGGAGGACTCAGTGTTGTGCCCACTGGCCACAGCACTGAATGCTCAACATGATGTTGGTGCAGTGCCTGTGGAAGCAGCAGGGTCCAGATCGCACGCAACATTGATTCGCCGCGATTGGCAATATGTTGGCAATCTACTTGTGACTGGAGTGCGGCAGTCAGGTTCCACAGTGCATGCATGCATAGCATGGAGGCACATGGCATAGTGACAACATCATGTTCCTCTGCAAGGCTGGGGGCCCGTCCTGCTCACTCATGCTGCTATGAATGTGTGTCTGCATGTCCCCGGCAAGCCAGCTAATTGTGCACGCCAGCCATCTTGAAACTGACAACATGGCTGTTGTAATACCTGGCGTACACAGAGAATAAAGGGGGGGTCGAAAATAGGGACGAACGTGCAGCCTGGAGATGGTGGCTTCCCTCGAGGAAGGAGTTCCTTTGATGGAGGTTACAGTACAGCGGTGCAGTGTGATGGATGGCACAACATTATCGTAGCCATGAGAGTGCACCCCACAGGAAGAATGTACTCATTGAGTAACCCATGCAAATTGAAGACTGATGTCGCACCATCCTGAAGATGCCGCAAAGGCAGTACACCCCGTTGCTGCTTTGAGGTCGAAAGGGCACTTGGTACCAATGGGATGCATAATTCGCAGCAATAGCGCTCAACTGAACAGCAACTGCAGATGCCTCACTGAGTCAGGGACCAAATTTGCTATGGTGGAGAGTACCCTTGACGGTTGCAAGTGCTTCAAGCAGGCACACTTGTTGATTACACACATACCGAAACACCACAACACTGGTCACCCTCAACAGCAGCACGCTGTCTTGGAAAAAATTTGTATCAACAAGGCCGTCCGCAAGTGTTCCGCAGGTGATCAACGACCCCTGATGTGGCATGTGCATCTCTGCACAGACGCCCTGCTATGCACCACAGCATTCTCCCAGGGCACATACAGCTGACCAAGGGGGGGGGGGGGTCCTACAGCAACCCCAGCAACTGATGCATAGGATTCCTCCTCCTCGCACCTTCACTTCTTCCCCTTGCCCTTTTTGTGTGCCTTTTTCACATGCTTCGGCGTCTTTGTCTTGCGCCGCTCCCTGTTGGCCTCTTTTATCGCCTTTTTATGCTCCTTGCGGGCAGCTTGTTCTGCCTCCTTGCTCACACCCCCCGCACCGCTGCTGCTCCTGCCCCCCTCACCCTCATCTCCCTCGCTGTCGCTGCTGCTGGCGTCACTGTCGCTGTCACTGTCGCTGTTGCTGCTGCTGTTGTTGGCGGGAGCGCCCTCCCCTGCCCCCGCCGCCGCTGCTGCTGCTGCTGGGCTGCCTGCTTGCGACTGCTGCAGACTGCCGTCAGCCTCTGAAGGGGCGGCAGCAAACGCCACCTGCTTAGCAGCTTTACTGCTGCTGCTGCTACTGCTGCCAGCAGGTGCTGCCGTACTGCTGCTGCTGCCGGCAAGTGCTGCCTTACTGCTACTGCTGCTGCCACTTGGCGCCGCCGCTGCTGCTGCTGCTGCTGCTGCAGCAGGGGGGCGCTCCGCCACTTGGTTTTCCGCCTTTGGCAAGAAAGCAAGGAAGCTTGGGCCCTTGCCAGACTTGGGTTTCAACCGACCAGCAGCTGCAGCAGCAGCAGCAGCACCGCTCCTGCTGCTGCCACTGCTGCCACTGCTGCCAGCAGGCGGCTGCGGTGTGCGGGGTGCGACACTGCTGTCTGCTGCTGCCGCTGCCACGTCAGCATTTGCTGCTGCTGCTGCTGCTGCCAGCACTGCTGGCTGCTTGCCGGGACCAGACAGGTCAGCTGTCATACCAGTCACAGTCTGTGTGGCAGGGGAGGCAAAACAAACAGCAGCAGCAGGATATTGCAGGTCAGTGCGGGACTTACAACCACAATGCTATCAGAGTGAATTCACCACTGTCAGTCCAACACACACTCTACAGGGTGTAGCGACACCTCCATTATCCCCCTGCTACCAGTTGGGGGATTGGACGTTCAGGATCTGCACCAAAGTGGGCAACTGTAGAAAGGCCCAAGGGGCTCAACAGCCTCAATCCTGCCGCGCAATGAACAGCATTCAGCAGCCCCAAGAACAGCAACCCAACTTGGAACAGACCTGGTAGTAGATGCCCTCACTGCCGTGTCCAGCCGCAAGCCTCTCATGGTCTCGCTCAAAGTGTGTCACCTCATCCAGCTTGCGGGGGATGAAGGCCTGCTGGAACACTGCATCAGCAACCTCAGCCTCCGCACTGCGCGTCAACGGCCGGCTGCAAGAGACAAAAGCAGTAAGACAGCAAAATCAATGAGAAGGGGCAGCAAGTGGGGGTATGAGATGGAGTGTGCCTGTTAGGTATGATGGGGAGGGGGGTTCCTGCTGGAACACCCCATCAGCAACTTCCACCTCTGCACTGCGCGTCAGCGGCCGGCTGCAATAAACAGGCAGCGAGAGGGGGGGGAGGGGGAGGGGGAGAGAAGTGGGGTGTGAGATGGTGTGACCTTTCGTGTGTGGTCAAAGGGGGGGGGGGGTAGACATGAAGGCCTGCTGAAACACTGCATCAGCAACCTCAGCCTCTGCACTGCGCGTCAGCGGCCGGCTGTGAGAAAGAAGGGGGGCAGCAAGAGGGGGGGGGGCACAATGTGTGAGACCGTCTCCGGGCGTGCAGGGGTCTGTTGTGTGTGTGGCGGGGGGGGGGGGTAAAAGTGTGTGTGCCTGCTGTATGTGCAGGGGGGGGGGGAGTGAACGCCTGCTGAAACACCACTTCGGCTACCTCAGCCCTCTGCACTGCGCGTCAACGGCCGGCTGCAGGAAACTGACAACATAGGCTGTTGCGCACACAGCCTCACAAACCCCTCCATTTGCCCCTTGTCTGGCTTTCTTCTCTGTCAGAACTGACAAGGAAGAAGTCCAGACAAGAAGCAGATGGAGGGTTCATGATCTGTGTGCAACACAGCCTATGTACTGTCGAAAAAAAGGCCGGACAAGACAGAAACAGAAAATTGATAACATCCAATTAAAGCCAAAGAAGCAAACGCAGGGGTTTGTGAGGCTGTGTCGGCGCAAGAGCCTATGTGCTGTTGGCATAGGGCATGCATGCGATGCTAGCTCGCGCTCCTGTAGCTGTGCGTGTTTGCGTGCACGCAATCTGGGGCATACATGCCTCATCCTCATCCTCATCCTCAGCCAGACTGTCTATACTGCCAGAAGCTCTGAATGTGAGATATGGCGCTCCTGGCACCCCGGGTGTCACGCAACACGGCCCACTCCTGCAGCTCCTCCGGCACTGGCCCCTCAATCCCCTAAGGCTGCCTAACACTAAAAACAGCTTATGACTTGGACCATGCGCAAGCACTGCATTTGTGTGAGAGGGCAAGTGGGGGGTGGCGAGGTGATGTGGCCAACAAAACCCTCGACGCCCCCCTCCCCCCTCCATAGACACCCAACCTCCCTGCCCCCCTGAGTATGTTATGTCAAATTACTTTGCTGCCCGCTCCTGCAGCTCCTCCAGCACTGCCCCCTCATTCCCCTAAGGCTGCCTAACACTGAAAGTGATACATCACGCACATGCATGCAGTGTGTGTAGACACAGGGAGTGCAGCCAGTGTGTGGGAGGGGGGATTCGGCCCTAACCCAACCCCAAAAGACGCCCGCCCCCCTCCACACAGACACCCGATTCCCCCCCCCACCCCACCCCCACACACCACATATGGGCGGGGGGGGGGGGGGAGGGAGTATGTTATGTTGACTCACTTTGCTGCCCGTTCCTGCAGCTCCTCCAGCACTGCCCCCTCATTCTCAGGAGTGATGTTGGGGTCAACCGCAAAGTCAAACAGCTCACGGTTGGTCAGCACAGCCACACCGCCACGCCTGCACAGCACAGGGTCAGCACAGCATGGCACAGCACAGCACAGCACAGCACGGCACAGTGTCAGCACGGCACAGTATGCCACAGCACGACACAGTCACAGCGACGCTCTGAACGTCTTACTTTCTGCATCCCGCTGTGGGCGACTAGCAGAGCTTCAGAAAGAGAAGTGACCTCCAATGCAAGCCATTGGCGTACACTGCCTAACAAGAACCTGCCAAGGCGGTCTGTCATGCGCCGAGCGCCGAGCATGCGCAAGCACCGATCAAAGGTGGTCCTCCGATGCAAGGCAACAACGCACACAGCCTAGGATGAACTGCAGGGCGGAGTCCTGTAATGACATGATGTAATGCGCCAAGAACACATCCCTCCCTCTCCCTCTCCCCCTCCCCCCCCCCCTCTCTTCCCAAGCACATGCAAAGTCACTCGGTGCAAGCTGTCCCTCACCTGAAGAAGTCGTTGATGTGTGCAACATCCTCCCTCAGGAAGTCGAGTGCCTTGGGGTGGTCCAGGTCAACAGACTGACTCACATCAATCACAACCAGCTCACCCTGTGGGTGGGGGGGGGGGGTGTCAACAACAGGGCAGCGGGTCAACATCAGCACACTGGCACCAAGCCATGATGGCATCATCCACCACAAGCCCACCCTGGGGGGGGGGGGTGCAATTTTAGGGGGTTGCAAAGGCTTCAACAGAAAAAAATCCACAACGGAGGTTGTTGGAGGGTCAAGTGCCTTGGGGTGGTCCAGGTCAACAGACTGACTCAAATCAATCACAACCAGCTCACCCTGTGTGTGTAGGGGGGGGGGGGGCGGCGGGGGGCAGAAATGAGGCAAAAACGGGTCAATGGAAAGCTTGATGGTTTGTTGAGAGCTTCCAATCCAAAGTGCCATATGGTGGTCCAGGTCAACAGACTGACTCACATCAATCACAACCAGCTCACCCTGTTTTGAGGGGGGGGGGGGGGGGGGAGGGTGGCGGGGGGTGGAGAAAGGGGCAGAGAAAGTGTCAACAACAGGGGCAGTGGTGAACATCAACAGACTAACACCAATCACCACCAGCTCACCCTGTGAAGGGGGGCGGGCGGGGCGGGGGGGGGGGGGGGGGGGGGGGGGGGGGGGGGGGGGGGGGGGGGGGCGGGGGGGGGGGGGGGATGGGGGCAAGACGGAGGCGTCAAAAATTGATGCGTCGATTGGTGGTCATTGTGAGCCAAACTTCAGAAAAGCCCCTCCCCCTCCCCCCTACAGGTGTGAGTCTGGTGCCCATCCCGTCCCCCGCGCCTCATGGCTTCCACCCACGTGGCACCAGTATGTTATTGTCAGTCGTGCTCCTGGTACAGCTCACATACACAGACATCACACCCCCCCCCACACACACACACACACACACATCCCACCCCAACAAACCCACCTTGTGCACCAGTGTGTCATACTTGCGCAGGTCAGCATGCACCAGGCCTGAACCCCTCCCCCATCCCTCGTCGCTCCCCTGTTCCCCCACCCCTCAACCACACACACCACCCCCCCCCCCCCTCCCCCCCCCCACCCCCACCCCCACCCCAAACTACCCCCCCCCACCCCCCCCCCCCACCACACACATGTGCACGCATGCAGTCTCTCTGTCAACACACAGAAACCCACCTTGTGCACCAGTATGTTGTATTCACTCAGGTCAGCATGCACCGGCTTGCACTCCTGGTACAACTTGCACTGTCTTTCTGCCGTCCGGCTGTTCCCCCCTTCCGCCACCACCACCACACATAAATCTTGCTACTCCCACCCTACTCCACCCCATCAAACCCACCTTGTGCCCAGTATGTTGTATTCGCTTAGGTCAGCATGCACCAGCCTCCACTCCTGGTACAGCTTTCGTCCCCCGTAATATCCCTCAGCACTCCCCTGGCCCCCACCCACCACCACCACACACACACTCAGCCCCCCCCCCCCCCCTCCGCCGCCAACGAACCCACCTTGTGCACCAGTATGTTTGTATTCACTCAGGTCAGCATGCACCAGCCTGCACTCCTGGTACAACTTGCGCACTATGCACACCAGCTGCCGATAAGCACCACACAGCCGCGCCAACGGCAGGCCAGCATCCTACAGCACGCACAACAGCAGCAGCAGCAGCAGCAGTGTTTACATGTGGCACTATCACCCACTTTCATCTAGATGCAGCGGCAACCGCCTCTGCCGCCGCACCTGCACATGTACACGCAGGGCAATTTTGGTCGCAGGCTGTGGGAGGGGGCATGAAGCTGGGGTGCTGACGTTCTGTCCACAGAGTGTACGGGGTGTGTGTTGGAATAGAAGGTTGCCGTCCCATTCAACATACATGCACCCACCTTGGGCGTGGTGCCGCCACTCATTCTTCCCCGCAACACCCTGCCCACTGCCGGGGGTTGTCCACAATTGTCTGCAAAGAATGCTGACTGTTGGTAAACAGATCGTGCAAACAAGCCCCCACTTCCCACCCACCCCCTCCACCCCCCGCCCGCCCCCACTTTCAGCCCCCCCACCTAACCCACCCCTGTTCACCCCCCCCCCTGCTCATGTCGGTTCCACCCCCCCCCCCCCCACCTTGAGGCGTGGTGCAGCCACCCCATCCTCCCCCACAAACTCCATGACCAGCACATGCATCCGCAGCAGCAGGGGGGCGGGGCAGGAATGCCTGCGGCCCTCAGGCGGGCCAGGTTCCTCATCTCCTTCTCTGCCCAGGTCTTCACCATCTTGCGGGGGTTGCTGCGGCAGTAGCCGCTGCGGAAGCGGAAGTCACCTGACACATACCTGCGTGCAAGCAGCGAGCAGTGGCAGTCACATTGGCGCATGCAGGCAATGAATTTGGCAAATCTTGGTTTGTGCGGAAAAGGGGGGGGGGGGGGAGGTAAAGATGCAGGCAGCTTGTTGCGGGGGTTGCTGCGGCAGTAGCCGCTGCGGAAGCGGAAGTCACCCGACACGTACCTGCACAGTACAAAGGGCCCGGGGGGCGGGAGGAAGAAGGGGATCAGCCAAAAGTGTATGCAGCGTGTTGCTGCAGTAGCCGTTCCGGAAGCGGAAGTCGCCTGTCACGTGAATAAAGAAAGCAATCAGCTGGTAGAGGCCGTTGAATGTGAATGTTGATGTGCACATGCATATGCATACGCACAACTCTGTCCCCCCCCCCCTGGTCCCACCTGTCCCTGTCCTTGAACACCAGTATGGATGTCTTGTACACCTTGATGGCAAGGTCAGTGCCATCAGAGGTGCAGGCGTGGTACACATTCGCCTCCTTGCCTGCGGCAAAGATACAGCATACACTCAAATACACAAACAAAAAGCTCTGTGTGCAGTCAGTCTCACCAAATCCATCATTGTTTACATGACGAGCTCTTTGAGATGGACTGGCCAAAACCAAACGCAACACCCAGAAGACCTTTGGTGTTGTGAGGTTGCCAAGGGGGGGGGGGGGGGGGGGGGCTGACCAGCTGGCCACACACATTCATTCAATATCTGTTCGACAGATAGCAATTCAGGGAACAAAACATCCAGAGGGCAGAGGCTCAACATAAACCAGTAAAGATACCTATTATTTGAATCTCACCTGTTGATACACAGCCGTATATCTCATTGAACACTCCCCTGTTGAGCATCTTGAACAGCACCTGTGCACAACAGCAGCAGCAGCAGCAGCAGCAGCAGCAGCAGCAGCGGCAGCAGCGGCAGCGGCGGCGGCGGCGGCGGCAGCAGCAGCGGCAGCGGCAGCAGTACTGGATCATACAGACACTACAGCTAAGGTAAAAGAAACTCCACAAACACACTCACACACCACCACACCTCACCATGCGCACACACAGACATGCATTTGCTGGATGTAACTCACTCACTTGAACACAGCACCCAAACATACTCAGGGCCCTCACCATGCGTGTGCGTGGGTCGAGCGCCTGCTCCACCACGATGCTGCTGCCTTGGCGCTGCTCACACGCAGCCCCCTCCCCCCCTTCTCACACTCCCTGTGTCTACACACAAAACATACCCCAGAGCCGTACGCATGCATGCTCTCCCCTCACCCCCGCTGCCAAACACAAAGCCACCATCAACCATCACACAACATCCACGCAAACATCCCGAAGCACTCACCATGCGTGTGCGTGGGTCGAGCGCCTGTTCCACCGTCGCCCTGTCACTCTTGTCGCCGGCACGTATGCGCGATGCTGCTGCCTTGGCACTGCTCACACGCAGCTCATTGGCCACACCCGCTGACAGCCGCATGCCTGGCAGCACAGCAGCAGCAGCAGCAGCAGCAGGGACAGCAGCACAGGGTAGGGGTGTGACCCTATATTGCTGACGTTTTTCAAGGTCGAATTCTCAATTGGCTTGCTCACCAACCAATCACAATTACCTCTTGACCTGTCAATCCATCCAGAGGTTTGTCCGTTACGCTGCCAGGCCACACTGACAGACGCATGACATCTGCCAACGCACCTGCCATCCCTCCCGCTGTCCCGCTCATGCTGACACGCCCCCCCCCCCTTCCCGCCACTGACGCCCTTGCTTCTCCCCCCCCCCCCCCAGCCATCTGACTGACCTGCCCGTCCATAGACTGCGGGTCGTCCCTGACGCTGCCAGGCCCACATCAGCCGCCCCCCCTCCCCAGAGCGCCCCCCCCCCCATGACGCCCTTGCTTCCCCCCCCCCCTCCCCCCAGCCATCTGACTGACCTGCCCGTCCATAGACTGCAGATCGTCCCTGACGCTGCCAGGCCCACATCAGCCCCCCCCCCCCCCTCCCCGACGTCCCTGTCCCCAGCCCCCCCCCCCCACACACACACACACACACAGCTTTGATGCAGGGATCGCCCTGGTTTTCCGTGCCAGCGTCATTGTTTGACTATCCTTGTCGGATGATTGCTAGCCAGCATGCATGTGCACGCATGCAGTCTCTCTGTCGACACACGCGCGCGTCTCATCTGACTGACCTGCCAGGCCATTCAGCGGGTCCTCCCTCCCACTACACAACCCACCGCGTGACTAAAACACTCCCCCTCCCCGCCGCCCCTGGGCGGCCGCCCTCGCCGCCCCCTTAACCCCCCACCCCACAACAGACCCCCCCTCCCCCCGTGCCGTGTAACCCCACCTCTCAGTCCATCCAGTGGGTCGTCCCTCACGCTGCCCAGGATGCGGCTGCTCAGCTTCTGCATGGAGTTGTTGTTGGGCTGCAGCGCCGCCTTGCCACTGCTGCCAGCCGCCGCAGCCGTCGCTGCCGCCACTGCTGCCGCAGCCGCCGCGCGCTGCATGTTGGCGGCTGCGTTGGGGCGCACGGCTGATGTTGCTGTGTGCTGGAAGGAAAGGGAGGCGTGGCCGCGAGCCAAATGGGCTGCAGGAAGCACAGGGCAGTACAAGTGCCAGCATGGATTAGTCAACAGTGCTTTGTGTGTTTGTGGTTCAACTTGTACAAAAGTCCCGGCCAGTGGGATTTGGTCTGAGCAGACCGGCCAGGGCAGCACGAACACCCTTCTTCCCATACCGCTTTGTGTGGTTTGGCTGACCGCCAGGCTGATGACAGGGGAAGGGAGACATGGCTGCGAGCCAAGTGGGCCGCAGGAAGCACAGGGCAGTACACATACAGCTAAGCATGCAGCCGGAGTGACTCATATACTGTGGTTTGCTCCCACAGCTAAGGAGCTGATGACTGCATGGGGCCAAGGGCGTCACATGCTGTATCCTGCAGTCTGCATGCATGGAGCGTGCGAGCCTGTTGTCGAGCCTTCTGGAATGCTTTGCGCTGAATGGCCGCAAGACACGTCAGTCCTGCCGTCCATTGCAGCGCAGCTGCGTGATCACGATGTAGTGCGTCGGATGCTATCCTGCAGTATAGTGTCCTGCAGGTTGGTGGCCGGGCCATGTGGGTGTGCTGTGCTGGCATCGAAACTGACACTCATGACGTGTGCTGGCGGCAGCGTGTTCCTGACAAAGGCCCAATGACATGCTGCTGCTGCTGCTGCTGCTGCTGCTGCCAGCATGTTGGTAGTGTCACAGCAGAGTGATGCCCGGAAGTAGCGCCAGATGGGTTCTGCGCGCTTTGCGGCAGCATGGCTGCTGCTCGCACAAGTCCTTGCTATGTTGCTAGGCTGCTGCTACGTATGTGCGCCATGCTTTGTTCACTGCTATCCCTGGAGCGGTGCACACCAAAGTGCCAGCTTGCTGTTCACCTGAGAGCCCATCAGCTTGAGCTAGGGGTTACGGTGAACTGGGGTTGCTGTTTGCCACAGCAGGTGTGCACTACTGACACGGCAGTGTGGCTGCACAAAGAAAAGATAACCTCACAAAATGCACGTTTCAGCTACTGCTTCTTATCCGCTCTTCAGTATTATCCAACACAAGAGCTGGTGCTGCTGCTATGCTTCCCTACCTTCGCGGCTGTCTGCCCACTCCAAAGCAGCATACAGCTCGTCATCCTCGTCGCCCTCTTCGCTGTCCTCTTCTTCATACTCTTCGTAGTCTTCATTCGATCCGTACGCAGCATCAGCTGCTGCGTCACTAGGCGCCTGTGCTGCTGCTGTTGTGGGCTGCTGCTGTTGCTGCTGCTGGTCAGCGGTCATGACGTGCTGGTGCTGCTGCACCTCTGGCTGCGTTGTTGGAAGTTGTGAGAGCTCATCTGACTCACAGTCGTCGTCTGAGTCGTAACGAGCAGCAAGGGCTGCATAGTTGGGGTCCATAATAGCAGCAGGGTTGGGTGCAGTGACTGCTGCCATGGTGGGGACTGCCTGAGCCTACCGTAGCTCCAAACTCCCAGACAATCAGCATGTGCAGACTTCTCTTTTCTCCTTTGCTGTTGTCTTGTCTTCCCTGCCAGGCAGTGCCTGATTCGGTTATGACTTGACGGTTGTCAACAGTTCTGAACAGGTCGGACACTTCTGAGGGCCAATTTGCATCAAGTTATCTTCAACGGTATACTCTCGTTCCAGCGTAAGCTCACTGCAAGCTTGGACCATTCAAAGCAAGCTCTCCGCCGCGCGCATTCCTTCTGCTTTTCGTGACGTCCTGCCAATCGCAATAATGTAAGGATTACATGCTCAACATTGTGTCTCTGGCACTTGCTAGCCTGTAATGTTTCTGATTACTACAGACTGGTTGCGTAGCTGCTAGCCAGACAGCCTGCAGGGCCTGTGCGGTGCGTCGTTGTGTTCGTTTGGGATGTCACATTCATGATTGGCAGCTGCGGGGGCAGGATGTGTGCAGCACGGGCACCTTGGCATGCGTCATCGCTATATCAGCACTGTGTTTATGTCGTGCAGACGATGCAGGCAGCCCTGAGGCTGCAGCACAGGGCGCTATCGGCGTCCATCAACCGTACAACAAACAGGCGCCCTTCCAGACGTGAGCAGCTGCGAGTGGGTCATCATCATACTGCCGTGTCGGAGCCAATGCACATCACCCTCTTTGCGACCTGAATACCGCCCAGCTCCTGGCTGCTGCTTTTAGCGCATTGATCCATCGTTCTAGACCTATTAAAGCGTCACCATACCTTCATCGCCCTTGTCATCAACATTGTCCTTGACTGACAATCTGTCCTGCCTGTTGTCACAGGTCTGGCAGTTGCTGTGCGGGCTCATGGACCCGACGAGGATGAAGCTGTGCTGCCCATATGGTCTGGACGCATGCCAGAGGCCGATCCAGAGAAGCTGAAGTGGCACTCAGCACGCCTGGGTGGCAAGACTCTGGGGGAGGAGCTCGGTGAGCAACAGCAGTTGGGGCCGCCGAGCAGTGGCTTGTGCTGGGGCAGTGCACTGTTGTGCTTCTGCACCACACCGGCATGGCCTGTGCCTCATAGCATGCAACCTGTATGGCAAGCAGAAATTTGCATGAGCAGCCGGGCATGCTTGCACATCAGCGCGCGGTGCGCACAGCTCACCTCTGCACTTCCTGCACGTACAAGGCCCTTACGGCCAAGCTGTGTGTCCTGCTGCTGAGCTGTGCTGACTGTTGCTGGCATGGCCTGCTGCGCTGCATATTGTCCTGCATGTCGTGCTGTGCAGAGCTGATGCAGCATGCCTTTGAGAAGGAGGAGCATGACAAGATGGATGACATGCACAAGCACCTGTACTCGGCAAACTGGTGAGCAGCTGCTCTGTGCTGCAGCACAGATAAAGTAGTTCATCAAGTTCCTAAGTATCCTGCAGTGTCTGCTGTCCCAACACAAGACAAAGAAGAAGGGGTTCGAAGGGATCTCAGCTGCTCTGCTGCGCAGCGGGCTAGGGCGGCAGGTGGGGCGCGCAGTGCAAATAAAGTGTTGAGCAGTGCCGTGTCTGGTGAGCATTGGGCAGGGACAGATGGGTGCAGTGCTAGCAAGGCACAGCAAGTAGCCGGCAGGAAGGGTAGATGGGCGCAGTGTTGTGCATTGCAAACTGTGAGCAACAGACGTTCAGGGTTGGGGTCACCCGTTTCAGAGCAGCAGTGGGAGGGGCAGGTGTCAGCATCAATCTTTCCGAGAGTGGGGTTCACAGCAGCAGTGAGAAGGGCATATGTTTCAAATTTGCAGACTGGTAGGCCGAACTCTAATGCATTCCTCATCACAGCTGTGTCTGCCCCTGATCACTCTGTGCTTTGCTGCTGTGGTTGCACACAGCAGGCAGGGAGTTGTGTACGTGGGCAGCAGGTGTCCTGATCACAGCTGTGTCTGTCCCTCATCACTCTGTGCTTTGCTGCTGCTGTTGCACACCGCAGGCAGGGAGATGTGTACGTGGGCAGCAGGTGGAACATGCTCACCTTTCTCATGGGCCTCATCTTCTTCGTGCCCGTGTTTGGACTGGTGTTCGCATACTTGAGCTACGGGACACTGTGGACTGGGCATTACTACGGCATCTAGGCGGGGGCCGGCAGGCGGGCCGGTACTACGGCATCTAGGCGGGGGCCGGCAGGCGGGCCGGGGTTTGACCACTGAACCTCAAAGCCCAAAGGCTGCTCTGTGGAGGGGTGATGCGAGATGTACAACACATCGTGGACAGGGCACTGTACTACGGCATCTAGGCGTGACCTGCGGGGGCCGGCAGGCGGGCTGGGGTTTAACCAGTGAACCCCAGAGCCCAAACCCTGGAGGGGTGACGCGAGGTTGTGCTGCGCACTGTGGACAGGGCAGTATCATGGCATATAGGCATGACCTTGGGGGCCCGGCGGGCCGGCTGGGGTTTGGTCACTGAACCCCAAAGGCCACGCCTTGGAGGGGTAACGCGAGGTTGTACTGCGCGCTGTGGTTACGGCAGTACTATGTTGTACATCAGTGCGGGCGCAGGGCCTGCAAGCAACTTGGAGGGATGTGGTTGGCAGTGTTTCTGAGTCTTGCTTCTGAAATGGGGTGCTCAACCATGGCCGGTCGGTGCTTCCTGCAAGGAGACGGCAGCAAGGGTTGCAGGCATACTTGTCTGAGCCGTGCCTGTTTGGGTGCTTCAGACTGCACGACATGCTTCGATATGCAAGGCTGCACATCTGGTTGCGCATGACAGTTTTTGTACTATGGTACTACCACACTTGCGAGCACCCCGGCACTTCTACCGAGGCTGGTGTCGTGCAGAGAGTTTTGCCATGAGAGCTGTGCAGAGCAGCAGTACTGTGCTGGCAAGCGTTGGTGCTTAGGGTTCATGTTATGTCGTGGCTATCAGAGACGCAATGGGGTGGTCAACCCCTGCACCAGGTTGCACTCGAGATACGCATGTCGATTGCCCCTGTGGCTTGATCGCATGAGATATGCACGCGAGGCACGCAGATGTGCTGTCCCTCCGGTCCCCAGGACAGCGCACTGCTGCGTTTTCTTGGGGAGTGCGCAGCAGTGCGCGAGGAAGCTCTCAATCATGGATCGCAGCACTGTTTGAGATGCACGTTATGAAGTGCTTTCAATCGCGGCATGCTGGGCTGCGTGCATGTCTGCTTTGAGGCATCACGCCCATACAGTATGGGCACAGCAACTACCTGCTGTGGCCCCTTGCCGTGTAGTGTGCATTGTCGTGTGGCTTTCGGCACTGTGGGCCCCCCGTGCATGCATGGACTTGGTCACTGCAGGAGTGCTGCAACCTCTTCCCGCCCAGTAGTATGTTGCAATAGGGCGGCACTACGTCACTCGCATTGCCTGCACACGGTGATTGAGCGACACCTGAGACTCCGGCCAACAACGTTTTGTCGATTCAACGGCGTGCAGCAGCAATATAGGGGCGCAGTGGCAATGCTTGAGCCAGTCACTGGCGACGGTCGATGGTTTGTTGGAGTGTATGCAGGGGCCAGCACGTGGTGGACAACACTGTGGTTTCATGAGGCTGGCTAGAGTGGCGGCGGCACTGTCTAAGACTTGGGCCGACCCTGCTATGTATGTTGGTGACACGGTAGTATGATTCCATTGTGCTTCAGACACTGGTTAACAGCACTATAGTATGGTGTCCTCTGGATGCACTGCGTACTTGATGTTTACAGCACAACAGTATGTTTAGTATGTCCGCTGGATGAAGTGCGTACTTGAGGGTTCCCTGTGTGACACATTGAGGGTTCCCTGTGTGACACATTGAGGGTTTCCTGTGTGACACATTGAGGGTTCCCTGTGTGACACATTGAGGGTTCCCTGTGTGACACATTGAGGGTTCCCTGTGTGACACATTGAGGGTTCCCTGTGTGACACATTGAGGGTTCCCTGTGTGACACATTGAGGGTTCCCTGTGTGACACATTGAGGGTTCCCTGTGTGACACATTGAGGGTTCCCTGTGTGACACATTGAGGGTTCCCTGTGTGACACATTGAGGGTTCCCTGTGTGACACATTGAGGCTTCCCTGTGTGACACATTGAGGGTTCCCTGTGTGACACATTGAGGGTTCCCTGTGTGACACATTGAGGGTTCCCTGTGTGACACATTGAGGGTTCCCTGTGTGACACATTGAGGGTTCCCTGTGTGACACATTGAGGGTTCCCTGTGTGACACATTGAGGGTTCTCTGTGTGACACATTGAGGGTTCCCTGCAGGACAGATGGTGCGTACTTGAGGTTCCCAGCGTGACGCATTGAGGGGTTAGGGTTTAGGGTGGCTTCGGGTCTCGCCTAAACCCCTGAGCGTGGCTTCGGGTCTCCTGTGTTCAAGCCAAGGGTTGCTTGTTGTGTGACTCTTGCAGCAGCCACAGGCAGGGTCTCCTGTTGTCGTCGGTCTTGTCCCTCACTGCAGGAAGGTGCTGTTGTTGTCTACACAGGCGCAGTTCAGAGTGGCGATTGTGCGTGTGGTTGTGGACCAAGTTCCAACCAGTGCGATAGGCGAGCCATTGTGTCAGAACACAATTGCCGGTCCCTTGGGCTGAGTGGCGTGGATGGGCATATGCATCCAACGGTTGACAAGCCGGCGCAGTTGCGTTGAGCTCTTGATTGACGAAACTGGCACACTTGTTCACTGCACTGACAGCTGCTGGCAGTATTACTGCCGGCGCATTCTATAGAGGCTTGATGAGCACGTGCCCTGCCAAAGCCACCGCGGTAGGTCTTGGATTAGGGTTTAGGGTCAGGCAAGATCAACCCTAAACCCTTGCACCGCTGGCACTGTGTGGGTGAGCCAGCGATCTCCATACAGTGGCTCTGTTTGACAGTGCTTCACTCCGAGCCTCCTCCCAGTGTATACCGTGCTCACAGAAGGCCTGCTTTTGTGGTTTCTCATCCTGTTGTGGAGTGCTCACAGGCGCAGTTGACCCCGTTGCTGCGTTGCAAGCAACACAACACCCCACATCTGCACTTGGTGTGTCTGACTGCATCTGGCAAGCGGTGTGTAGAGGACTTGATGACTCTGCTGTTGCCGTGTGTGCATGTTGTTGCCCTGCTTATGGATGACTGATTGTAAGATTGGGCGTGCATATGTACAAGATGTGTGCGCGTGTATGCAAGTGTGACCCTGTGACTGACTTGCCTGTCGTGGCAGCGATATGCAGCGCTGTATGTTGCGGCATGTGGTTGAACTCCCACCCTGGAATGGGCAGGGCGATGCACAGGCACTCGTGCTGTTTGATGTTTCACATGTCTGTCAGCAGTGGCAGCTAGCCAAGATATGCATGCGTGTTTCAGGGTTCCGTGCGCTGTTGCGGCGTGTTTTGTCATTGAGAGGAGGTGGTGGTCGACACTGTGGTCAACGCCGTGGTCAAACATGGTCAAAACGTGGTCAAACATGCTGTACTTGTTTGGGTATCGCTTTCTGTTGAGTCCAGCTAGCGTGCCCGTTAGCTGGCGGCATCATGTCAGGGAGAAGGGCTTCAGGGAAAAGGGGTTTAAGGAGTGGTGTCTCAAATCATTGAGCGCTGGTGGTGTTCAGGCACAGCCAATGCTTTGGAGGGGGCAGCAGATGGATGATGTGATTTCCAGACATACATGTCTATGAAGGCGTTGGCGCATGTGATGCCTTTCGTCTGTATGTTTCTGCACGGGAGTGGCTCCATAGCGGCTGGCAGGCCGGGCATGTCTGCATGCATGGGTCGGCTGTGACAGTAGCATCTGTGCTGGCATGCATCTGCTGTTGCAGTGGCTGGTGCTGTGAGTTCGATGGATGCGATGCATGTGTCGCTGCATGCGTAATGCTGCTGCAGGGGTATGTCCGTCTGCATGCATATGCCTTGCAGTGGCACCTGCTGCGGTGCTCTGTACATGCCACCCACGTCGCTCCAGTTTGGCTCAAAGTTGTAGTTTGTCCTACTGGTCTGGTGTTGTGGTTGATTGTTTGAAGGTTGCGGCAGTAAGAGAGCATACACATGGCAGCAACAGTGATGCGTTCGCACGAGCATCATGCATGCAGCGCGCGCTAGATGCCGCAGCACAGGATTTGCCCTGTCAGGGTGCATGATGCATTCGATTGTTGTCATGTTTGTCGTTCCCAGAGGCTCAGGGCATTTGATCTTGCCAGTGATGCAAGGAAGGGACTGCAAGGGTTTCGGCGTGCCTTTCTTGCGCTGTCGTGTGTGGGGTTGATCTAGGGGTCACGGTTATCCGATCGTTGTCATGTCACTCCTTGAGGCTCAGGGCAATCGACATTGCCAGTGTTGCAAGGAAGGGGCTGCAAGGATTGTGGCGTGCCTTTCTTGCGCTGTTGTATGTGGGGTTGATCGAGGGGAGGGGTGCTCTGGCATCTGTTCATGGCGTGATGGGCAGGGCCGGTCCTGCTAGTGAGACTAATGGGGTTCACAGCATGGGTGCATCCCGCCATTGAATTTGCTGCTGCAACAGCAGGAATATGATGCATCGCGCAAGTCTCTTGAAATCAATCTTGTGTGGTGCGCCACTGTGCTTGTGAGCTCATTTGGTGGCCAGGCTGTGCACACATGATTGGCGGCTGCTTTGCCTACAGTGTGTTGAGATCACAAAGTTTGCGGGCGTCGTGTCTGCTCGTATATATGCATGGTTGTGCTGTCATTATGGTGGTTGTTCGCGCACCATGTGAAAGTGGTCGGTTGTCGAGGCTGCAACACACATCGCTCCGTGTTGTGTGTCCAGGCCGTGTGGTGAAGCATCAGTATAGCTAGCGCAGTTGCATTGGCTCTGGATTTGGGTGGGTGAAGGGTTCAGTACACCCATCTGAGTTTGAGGTGTGCTGAACCCCCACCCTACTTGGCGTGCAGTTGGGGGGTACGTCAAGGGGTATCTCTTCGATTGGGCCCGTTTTGGGCAAAGCTCGGTGTGCATGTGGGGGCCTTTGCGGCACTCAGCTGTGCTGCTGCTGCAGCACGAGGCCTCGAAAGCGTGTCTCGACGTGGATGTGCCTTTGAGACAGGTGGTGGTGGTGATAAACACATGCTGCAGATCACAAACACAACATACTGCTTGGGGCGCCTTGCCCGTTCATTGCAGGCTCCCTCAGACGGATGACCGAGTGGTTGAGTGGAGGGGGAAGCTGTTGCTGAAGCCGCATTGCAGGCTCCTTCGTGTGGGTGGTTGAGTGGAGGGGGTTGGCTATTGGTGAAGCTGCATTGCGCAAAAGTAGAAAATAGGCTGCTCCGCTGGTCCTGCATGATGAAACTGCTCAATGGGGTGAACCAAGGCAGAAAAGCCGGTCGACACCATTGAAATTTTGCCTTGTTTTGCAGGGTGTGTGGTCGCTTTGCTCTTATGTTGTCTTTGTCGAGACATGGAGAGCTTGCGGCTCGGCCCCTGTAATGTTTTTCCTGGTCTTTGGCAGGCAGCACTGTAGTACACTGGTCTGGTCATACTAGGGCAATGTATGTTTGTGTGTCTGCCTCAACGCATGGCTGTTGTGGTGTTGCAACACTGAGCTTGTTGTGGTGTTGCGCCGCATGTGGACATGGAGTGAGAGGTGTGCGTGCACAGCATCCGGCCCTGTGCCAGCTGCGCAAACTGTGCAGCGCTCTCCTAAACACACTCAGCATGGCGAGTGGCGGCCGCAATGGTTGGTCCGCTCTCTCTGAAAGGGTGTCGGTTGGGGCTCCCAACGTGGAGTGTGTGACAGTTGTGGGCAAGCATACAGCCCTTTGTGCACTTTGGTGCTTCTGAGCTGCACAATGCATGCCGCCTTCAGCTGCCATGTGCCAATCAAGGCATGCACAGCGTAAGGGATTGTGCGAGCAGCATGCGTACGTGATTGGTAGGAACTGGGTTGACAAACACCGATCATCTGTGTACTGAGCACTGCATCATGCTACACGAGCAGCCTCAATGTGAATGGGTATCACTTCTACTGTGCAATATTCAGGTGGTACTCAGCTTGTGGGTGGAACTCAAGATCTGGGTGTACTTGGTGTGTCGGTGTGCGTGGTAGGAGTGTTGAGGGTCGCTCTAAGGTCACCACCTCAAATTTGTGCCGACCATATTACTGCATACGTATGTAAAAATGCGCATATGGCGAGTATCCTTTGGCCGACACCCCCCATGCATGCTCATATGGCTTGCTTGGCTGTTGCATGCACGGCCTGTCGAAGTGTGTTGGGCACATGTTGTGCAACGTGTGAGATTATTGGTGTCGCCTTTGCTGAGGGGCATACTTACACCTGGAGGATCAAGGCTGGTTGCTTACTCAGCTGCACATGGCGCTCTCACCCAACCGCCCAGGAAGTGTGGTGTGCAAGCTGTTTGTCACGTGGTCGAGACTTGGGGAGGGATGCTTGCTTCTGTGGTTCTTCTGATGTTCTCCAAATGCGTCAGTCTGTTAACATGCTGCGCTGGATGATGTATCGAGGAAGGCAGACAGCAGCCTGGTGTGTGTGAGCTTTATGGCCAACTTGATACTGTGCACTTCCACACTTTTCCACACTTGCCTACTTGTGCACCTGCACTTGGGTGTTGTGTCATGCTTTGTAACGCTACGCAAGGTGCTGCTGCAACATGCCTGGCAGTCGGGTCTTGGTGCCTTGAGGTACTTTGATGGGAGGGTAGTATGGCAGCGTTGCGGCACTAGCTGGCACATGGGTGCATTTGTGGAGCATTCGCATGCACACCTTCTGTATCAGCGACGTATGTGCATTGGTGAGCGCACGTGGACAACTTGCTGCAAATACGGATGATGCTCAGATGTTGCTTGGCGGCATAGGATCTGTCCAAGACTGCCGCCATGTTGCCAGATTCTGCAGCCCACTCTGCTTAGTGTGTGGTGTGTGGCATCGGTACTTGGCAGTACTTGCACTGGGCGCCGGGGGGCTGGTGCTGTGGGGTGTTGCATGCTTGTCTATTCTACACTGGTAACACCGCTTGCCAACCAAAATGTCAACAAAAACCTCCTACCCCTGGTGCTGGGAGAGCCAGTAAACCTTGAATCAGTTTAATGCTGTGTGCTTGGCCCTTATCAGACACACATTCAGTGATATGCACAGACTGCCCAAACAGTCAACAAATCCCCTGTGAGACAAGTAAAACAAGTGTCTCACTATCCAGGGCTTCCTGACTGTATATGACGGTATCAAGGAGACGCCCTTCCCATCTCAGATGTGGCTTGTTGAACAGTCAATTTCAATGCATCTCAGCATCAGTTGCCTCATGCAAAGGTGGGTCAATGGGTCGAACACCATACTGCCTGCCCACATGTATGTGGGCTGAACCAAACAGTACAGAGAGAGAAAGTAGAAACAAACCCATATATAGGTCATCTCTATGTAGTAGTGACAAACTCACGGCTGGCTGTGCAGTAGTAACAAACCCATGGGTCTGCCGTCAACGTACACCCGATGGCACCCGCTACAAGCCTGCAATGACAACCCCAAGCGTCAATCAAGCCCCAATCACCACCAAAGGCACTACAAGGTGTACTGCAGCTCTGCAGCAGCCTTGACACGCACCTACCTACCATACACCTCACCACCACACCAAGCACCCTGTCCCTGGAACCTCCCACACACCAAGTACACTTGCTCGGACGCACAGGCGCTCATAAACTCCACAAACATACAGCTTGCAGCTTAGCAGCAGCAGCGGCCTTGACACGCACCTACCACCATACCCTCACCACACCAAGTGTCCCTGCTCTTGAACCTCCCACACAGAGAGCCCAGGTGCGCGTACACCTTTACAACAGCACAACTTACACAACACGATGCGATATGCACTCTCATGGAGAGGTGTGTAAGACATCTGGAGGGTTAGGGAGGGATGTGTAGACACAGGGAGTGCATCCAGCCAATGCTTTGATCATCTCACCATCCAAGGATGTCCAAATTCCGAAGTGGGCATTAGTGTGTGCTTGCGGGCCAAATACAGTGACGTGAACACGACACGTGCTGCCCACACCCGAACAGTCCAGGAGGAATGCTGCCAATCAGAGCACGGGTGATGAATCAAGTTGTCATGATGGCCCGCCACCTCCCCAAACTACCATCCCAAACCCCAGCCCCGTGCTGGGGTCACCTTTTAAAAACTCTTCGGAACCATCCACTGCAACACAACTGCAACCCTGTGCAACTGCAAGCACGTGCCTGAAAAACTGCAGGCACAAACAAAACCCTCAAGGCGTGGCAGTGGCATCGAGCAGGATGTCACGCCGCTGCAACAAAACCCACCAAAAAGCATTTTCAGCCATCAAACTTGGCACGGCACAGCACCCGCAGCTTCGACAGTTGCCTCCAGTACAGAAGTCGACCAGTCTCTCAAGACACCTGGAACGACAAGAGCACCTTGCACTTCACACGTTGACGACCAACAAACAATCAGCCATCAAACAGACACGCTGGCACGACCGCCAACAGCCACAGCCCACGCAGTACCCTTTGCTACAGCAATGATGCTGTGCTGTGCCAGGCACACGATGTCCCAACCTCGCCCCAGAGCATGTAAGTTTCGCACTCTTGTGCTAGTAGCTGCTTGCCAGCCCCCCCCCCCCTGCAAGCGGGCGCAGGCAGTAACTCTCAATGCACAAAGAGCAAGGAACCATTGCTGTCACAGTCCAACAACACTGCAGGAACAACAGCCATAACAGCCCGCCCGGGCTGCGGGCATGGATGGCGAATGGATAAGCAGTGCAGTAGTTTGCAGCTGACACACGACTGGCATGTGATCAGCTGAGTGGATGCCCACAGAGGGACAACACATCACATTATACGGCCAAGACAGTGACTGCTGTGACAACACTGCAGTCATAGCAAACGCGGGTCTGCTAATCCCACACCAGTTGCAGACCCAAGACAACAGCTACTGTTACTGGTACTCTTTCAGAACCACAGGGGGGTCGCATCCACCCCTTACCTCTATCGGCAGGATGCAGCTGAACGTGACGGCTGAGTCCCCCGGCAGTCCAGGGAACTTGACTGAGTTGTGTGTGGCCAGCCGATGCGGGATGCGCCCCCCGTGTACACTTCCAAAGAAAGAATGTGAGGCTGAGTCCCTGCCTGCAGATGGCAACACGTACATGCTGGTGACTGCGCAGACAGTCATCGACCCACGAAACTGCGCCCGTGGTGCGCCCATCCCCGGGATCCCCAGAAAAGAACAACAATTGTATGTGTGCGCGCCATCCTGCTCCGACCCTGCGATCTTAACAGGACTGGCAGCTGAGCTGTGGTGGCCCAGACACAGCCCGGGATGGCCTGACTGCACCCCTGCAGCACTCCCATTGGTTACGGTCAGTCAATCAGCCAGCAAAGGCATGTGCTGACACACACCTCGCGGCACCAGCACGCTCACAACACATTGCCTGCAGCCCCTCAGCTGTGGTCACGGTGAGTCTGAATGGCATGACAGCACCAACACGGGCCTATCTCTATGCCTGCTGCCTACCAGAGGGCTGTCTTCACCTCTCTGCTGGCATGTTCAGGTGTACCAGCACCTTGCCTGCAGCCCTTCAGCTGTGGTCACTGCATAACTGGACGGCATAACGGCACATGACCCCGGTTCAAAACCCCATGCGTGCTGCCTTTCAGCCCTCTGGCTGGAGGTTGTGGTGTACCGGGACAAACACATCGACTGCGCTGTTGCCTCCGACACTCAGGCGGCCTATGGCTGCAGCCACCACGCGTGCTGGCAGCAGCTGCTCCAGCATGCTCCGTGCTGACTGGATCTGCGAGTGCTTGTACAGCACTGCTGCATAGGGCCCCAGCATGTTGGCGACTGTGCGCAACAGCTGCATCGAGCTGCAAAGCAGGCAGCAGCACAGCACGGGTCACGCCTGTAAGCAAGAGTGCAGGGCTGTGGTGTTGGGCAGCGGCAGGGTAGAGCATGTCACTTGCTGATGAACACACAAGCAGCAACAACCAACCAACCCTGAGTGATGAGGCCGTGTGCAAGGAGTCCACACACTCCAAGATGTGCAGGCTGCGCACTCAGACGGCGACTGCAGGAGGCACAAAGCTACACCCTCCTACACACTTCAGCGGCTGCTGTGAGTGACCTCAGAACCCCTACAGCCTGCGACCCACTGCCATGCAGTACCCTCAGCCCCACACAGACTGCAGAACCACAGCAGCTGCAGGCACCTCACCCTGCAGCCCATGGGCCACAGCACCATCAGGCGCTGTGCTTCAGGAACCTCAACCCTACTGACCGCAGGCCTCGCACAGCTGCAGGAACCACAAATTCCAACAGCCAAATGGGCCATGGACCACAGCAACTGCAGGAACCTTCAATCCTGCAGCCCAGGGCCCTGAGCAGCTGCAGGCAAGGATTCCCGTACAGCCCAAGGCTGCACCTGAGGGTGAAGGTGTGGGGTGCTGCAGGACCCACAAACGCTACAGCCCATGGTGCACAGCAGCTGCAGGAACCCTACATTCCATACACCTGAGCAGCTGCAGGAAAGCATTCCCCTACGGCACGAAGTCGCACCTGAGGGTGAAGGTGTGGGGTGCTGCCGAAGCCGCCAGGATGACTCCATGCACGGTGCCAGCCACCATGAGGGGAACAGCTGCAAAGCTGTGCATGCCAAACTGCTGCTGCAACACCCGCCAGTCGGTAAAGTCAGTGGCCCTGCAGGAAAACAGCAAGCAAAGCACGCTTGAGAGGTTGGCTGCCCTGTCGTGAGCGTATAAAGGTGCTGCAGGGGTGGTGATGGCCCACAAGCAGTGTATCAGGTGCTGGACGTCATGTGCAGAATGTACTGCTGTCCTGCAGCTGGCAGGTCTGCCTCTCTGTGTTGTGGCTTGTGGGAGTCTAGAGCAGGGGCTGAGTATACAGCCAAAATCTGGCAGTCTCAACTACAGCAGCTGCTACTGTTGGCTTTTTTTGTCGGCCTGCTCTGACTAAACAACACGGCTTCACAGGTTGGCCCGCCGCTGCTGTATGCATGCTGGCATGTGAGCAGGTATAGCACAGCACGTGCCATACGATAGCTGCTAATGTATGGCATTTCTGCAGTCCCTGATGCACATTCAACAGGCCCAGCACTCACCGTTCATGTTGATCTTGCTGCTGCAGCAGTGGCGTGTAAACCGGCATGCCCTGGCGCATGGCTGCTTGATGGGAGCAGCTGTATGCTGCTTCACTGCTTGTGCTGATGCTGCTGCCAGTGCTGCCGTACGCGTTGCTGGCCTCTGCCATCACAGCAGCCATACGCTGATCTGCACATAGCTCTAGCAGCTGACTGGGGTGGTAGTTCTGAGACACCAGTAGCACCCTGGGGAGGCACACACGACGGAAAGAGGAGCACGAGTGCTGAAGAACCAAGTGTATCTTGACAGCATCAGCTGCAGGAACCCTGTGTTGACATATGTTGTATGTGGGATATAGGTTGGGTATGTGGGGCAAGGCGGGCTGTTGCAGCTGGGACAGCAACCTCACAAACCACCCCAGCCTCGACCAGTCAGCAGGCGTGAAATGGGGGTGCAGCGGGCATACCTGATGTAGCCCAGGCCTTGATACAGTCTGGCCACAGCAGTGGCTGCTATACTGAGCACTTCACGTTCAGACGCGCCGGCTAGAGCTGCAGGCAGAGAAGTCAGCACCTGCAAAGCACCAGCACACGGTTTCCCACAACAGCAACAAAACTGCGATCAGGAAGCGCAGAGCGTTTTAAAAAGGACCCAAGGGACTAAAACCTACCTCATTTTGTGCATCCGACGGCGTTTGCATCAACAGGGGAACGGCTGTACTTTCATCGTGCTGCGCCTGGCTGCAACCTCAAGTCCTGCTTTCGATGTCGAACTTCGAAATGCATGGAGCGAGTCGGGGCGGGAAAGACTTGGAGACAGGAACGTTGACTCATGCGTAGTCATAGCCACAGTGACTGCATGTATGTCGCACGCTTGCGCATTGTGATGCATTTGGCTGAGCACATGTTATAAAGATCAATGCGTGCTACGTCCAGCTGTCTAGCTCAAGCCTTGCCCAGTGTTTGCTGCTCCTGGTGTCTTCCCCATCATGAGCGTCCCCTACAGCCTTGCTGCAGAGCCAGATCGCCCTACAAACATAACCTCTCCACCCACAGAGCAGCTCAAGCAGGGCAAGGACTCTACAGATGCCTCCACACCTCTGCTTGACGCCGCGACCTCGGAGGCATGTACTTCAGAAGGTGCACCAGAAACCGGCATGTGCATGGCAGGCACTTCAACAGGACCTTCAGCAATGACCAACCCTGATCCCCAAGTTGGCCACGATGGCAAGCTGCCAGCCAGGATCTGCCCTGGAGGCTATGGTTGCAGCGATGAGAGCTGACTGTGTCATGCCATGGCTTGATGGGGTCACCCCAACTTCAGTTGAACCAAAGTCCTAGTGGTGAGTGCGCAAGCAGGCGCGCTTGTCTGAGTGCAGGGCCACAGCAGCAACCCTTGTGAGGCTGTGGTGGTCCTGGCTGGGCTGATATGCGAACGCATTATGCTGTGCGATGCCGCGAGAGTGTGCAGCCGCTGCACCGAGTTGCTCTTTTTCTTTACTGGAGGGATTAGTGCGTGAGTCCGTCAGCCAGAGTGGCAGTCTGTACTGCATAACCAGGTGACAGTTGTGCTTGTGATGGCAGTGCTGCTTGGCTGGCTGCATGCGCTAACACATGAGCACGCTGCAGGATATGCTTACAATTTGTGTTGAGTTGATTAGTGATCAACAGCGTGGGCCAGCAGTCACAGCATGGTGGCTGCTCTTTGCTTGCAAACGTTGTTATTATTGTTCCTTCGCCTGCGCGTGTGCACATGAATCCAGACGGCATGTTGCGCACCGTGATATCCAACCAACAGCCTGTAGGCTGGAAGCCCGCGCAACTGGGCTGTAGGGTGGGAGCGTCGCTCTGTGGCAGGTATCAAATCATACCTGGACATACATGCCTAGTGGCTGGGGGGCTCGGGTGTGCCTGGGTGTTGCTTTGCGACTGTACAAGAGTGGGCCTGGCCCAGTGGCTTGCTGTTGTTTGCGCCTTCACCTGTGATGCTGCACACCACCTGCATGGTGCTGTATTGTATACTATCAAATGTGCCAGCTGCCAGGTAGTGGTTATTTGTGCGTCCTGTTGGGCAGTGCGGCAGCTCTAGCCATGTTGTTATCGAGGCAGGTTTGGCTGGGGGTCTGTGAACACTTGCTTGTGTAACGTGGACAATGCGCCTTCAAACTTGCACCCATTCGAGAAGTTATGGTGGCCTGTGATGGCTGATTTCGTACATGAGGCTTCCAAAATCTGTTGACTTTTGAAATATGCTGACAAACAGGGAGGGCAGTGCTGCATGCAGAGGGTACTCACCCAAAACTGCAATGCACAGGCAGTGCAATGCACACAGTGACAGCCAATGCATCTGCCTCCCCAGCAACGTGAGGTTGGCCCATCCTCCACCTCAAAGGGCCCCTTCATGTGAAATTAATTGAACAGCAAGCCTCCAGCCTGTATCCACGCTGCTATGCGTGCTTACTCATGCCACCGGTAACTAGTGTGACCACGATTGATGTATTCATCCATGCAGCTTTGCTCTGTCCTCTGCATGAGTGCGGTCATTTGCATCTAACCCGCACTCGTGCCTTGCATGCATGCTGCTAGTGCCTGGCTGTCTGTCTGTGCAGGTCTGCTGCTGTTGTCCAGGAAGTTGACTGCCTTTCTCCGTCACTGGTCTTGGGGGTCGCCATCGTTCTACATAGCACTACGTGCATCTCGTGGTCTCCTCCTGCTGCTGGACTGATTGGGTGCACGGTGTGCTGTTGCAGGTGATATTGTGGCGAAGGCTGGGTGCTGATGCTGGTGGTGGAACCACGCGCGTGCACTTCATTCGGGTGGCGGCCCCTTAGATGCATTGAAACTAACGAGGACAGTCTACGTGTGCTGTATACGCCTGTCTTTTCCCCTGCTGCTGCAGCTGCCGTTTGTCTTCCCCTTCTCTGGCCTTGGGTTCCAGGTTTCCTCTCGCATCTCCTTTATTCGATGTGAATGAAGTATTGGGGTACATGTCTAGAGAATGCAGGTCCGGAAGTTGAACGGGTATCAGAACGGGACAGGGCAACAACATACGGCTGGGGCTGCAACAAAAAATATATGTATAGCATATATTGTCGAATTGTGTGAAGTCTCACCTCGTCCAAGTCTAAACCCGAAATCCAAGGTAGCGCGTCACAGGCGAAGGCGTGCGTCATTTGAAGGTTCTCTCTCCACTCCCGCTGACCTCACCACTTGTTTTTCCCGCAACGTTTGCGTCATTGAACCTGTACTGCTGTGCAATCTTTCCAAGTCCATTTCTCTCTCTGACCAGTGCGTCATCCTTGTGCCTGCTGTTGTGCGGCCTGAGGCACACCAGAAGCGCTCACCCCTGCGCATCTGGTAGGTTTTGCTTTGCTGCGCGTGCAGGCGTGCAGGCACGCGCTCCTGGACACAGCAACCGCTTCGATCGCTGGATTAGTTCAGCTGATTGCTCATCGTGCGGCTGAGGACTTTTCTGTCAAGTCGTACTCTCAATTTGTGCTGCAGCGCTCTCTTTTCAGCCTTACAGCCATCCCGAAGGGTGATCACGACTGCAGTTGCACAGCGGTTCGTCGTTCCAAGTTTCAACAAGGCAGAAGCTATGGCCACAGCAACCGGCATGTCGCTGCCTCCTGCTCCCCCAGCACCCTTGCTGGACATCCAGAGCTTGCCTTCACTGGAGAAGTTTGACTCCCAGGTGGGTGCAGAGCTGCTGCTGCACCAATGCACTCCTGGACGCTGGGGGGTCCTGCAAACGTTGACCTTGCATGAGGCGCACCCCAGCGCAGCTGGGCCATCAGCAGCAGTCTTGCAGCATGCAAAGTACTGCACAGGTGCTGGATCGACAGTCCTCAAACCAGGGGTTTGGATGGCGCTGCTGCTGGGGTGAGGTTCAGGGGCCCAGCTGCTGAAGCATCTTGTGCACCACCCCAGCGCGCCAACAGCGCGCGCACCAGCCTTGTGGTGACTGGCGCACCATAAAAGTGACTGAAACCATGGGTGGTTTGAGTGGTTTAATAAAAGGCTTGAGCAGTCTGCTTGGCACGACCCATGGCTGTGCCAATGCAATGCGCGCGGACAGGTGCCCCGCGTTCCTCCTTACCGTGTAGCTCCCGACATAGCCAATGGGTATTGCCAATAGAGAACAGCTATCAGACTGGGTGGTATGCAGGTCACGCAACAGCCAGCACTGGCTAGGCTAGGCACGCTGGAACATGCATTGGTCAACGCTGTCCCACGCATGGTAGCGCACGTGCATAAGCGCACAGGCAGCCTTGCGCTGGCCAATTGGCAGCTTGCAAGCGCCATCAGTGCAGGAAAGATTCTGTTCAGGAGGTGTAAGCAACTGCCGCACCAAGTTCCTCCCAGGGTGGTGGGGTGGTACTGTGCATGCACTCATCGGCATGCATGTCTCTTGTGTGTTGCGCTGCTTCACCCTGTGTGTTTATAATGCGCGCATGTCCGGCTCCCTTGTCATGCACCCTCATCCTGCAATCTTGTGACCCTCGTCTCCTGCACCGTCGTCTCTGCAGTTGCTTGACCTGATCAAGGCCACCACTGATGCATGTATCCAAGTGCTGCGCTGCGCCCTTGTCGGCCCTGTCCTGCACCCTTGTCATGCATCCTTACCTTGCAAGCTTTACCCGTGTTCTGAACCTTCGCCTTGCGCCCTCGTCCTGCTGCTTTGTCCTGCAGTTGCTTGACCTGATCAAGGCCACCAATGATTCAGGGGCGGCCGGCATCAACGTGATGGATGAGCTGCAGGTGCTCTGGGGTGGCCCATCGGTGCGGTGGGGATGGGGGTGGGGTCGGAGTGGAGCGGCTGGCTCAGCTGCGTTACTGTTACTGTTACTGTTACATGCTTCAGGCTCAGCCTGAAGCATGTAACAGTAACGTTACCACAGAATGAGGGCTGAGGCACACAGCCCTTGCACTGTTGCAACGCAGCCAGCACTTCCACTCCACCTACTGCCCTGAGGGGTAGTACCGCTCAGGGCAGTAGGCGGCGCTGGAGCCATTCCTGATGACAGTGTGCCGCATGTACTATCAGTACAGCGGCGCACCGTGGCACCGTGCGCACTACAGACCCTGCATAGAATCCTGTGGCACAGCAGTGACATCTGGAATGCCTGGCGTTCTCAACATGAGGTCCCTGATCAACCCCACCTGGGTTGCCAATCACCCAATGCAGCGCTGGCCCCCCTCAAATCCGCACCACTGTTGTGGAGGGTCCACAACAGTACCCGTGTTTGCTTGACATGCAGGCTCCTGACGATGACCTGGCCCTGCAGCGGCTGATGAGCCTCACACGCAACAAGAGTGAGGACATCTTCGCTGCATTCAAACAGCAGCAGGTGGACGCTGCTGCCGCGGGAGGAGACGCTGCTCTGAGGAGGGTGAGTCAACGAGGCTGTCGCTGACCTGGCTGTCAGTACTAGCTTTTCACCTGCTGCCAGTGGTCACCATGTACTGCTGACTCAGCAAGTTGCTGCCATTGGGGCCTGATCTGGTTACCATTGTTGGATGGTTCACTGGCACAGCTTTCTACTTGTTCAGGCGACACCGAGTGCTCCCCAGGGACAGCAAGATCCAGAATTGACGACAACATTAGTGTACCTGTCACGCTGCAGCCCCTCCGCCCCTATTCACCCGCCTCATCTGCTCTGTCTTCCTTCTGCCCGGTGTTTGTTGCTTGTGTGACACAGGCTGGTGCAGGCCAGCAGCTGCGTGGGCAGCTGCAGCACCACCAGCTGATGCCTGGCAACGTGACAAGCCCTGGGCCCGACCACAGCGCGGCCATGTACGCAAACCACATGCAGGCCATGCAGCAGCAACAGGGAGGTGCTGCGCAGGTGGGTACCAGTGGGTGTGCTGACAACTGGTGGCACCTAACTTAGGGGCGGCCCCTGAGAGTGGCCTCTGTTTCTGAAGTGCTAGCACTATTACTGACTCAAGCGGTTCCGAGCTATGCTATCGGATAGTGTCTGCAACTGCGGTGGATATTAACCAAGCACTTTTGACGCAGTGTTTGCAGACAGTGGATTTCTTAGGAACGAGTGGCAGTGGCAGTGCACTTGATAGTATCAAACATGCCTCGCTGCTGCCCTGCTGCTCTCTCAGGCTGACTACGCCCAGCTCCTGGCTGCACAGCAGCAGGCCAACCAGCACTACTACGACCCCAATGGTGCTGCACTGCAGGGTAAGCCTAACTCAGTGTCTTTTACCCAGGTTGTAACTGAGTAATGGTTGCAGACAATCTCACTTAGTAACTGCGTGGGTAAGCCGCACTGCTGCTGAGGTTGGTGGTCGCATCATGGCATGCCAAGTTGCCGTGGCCAACGCATCCTGCCGGCAGCCGTGCAGATGTGATTTTCTCATTGCAACTCTGCTCACATGTGCGACTCTGCTCATCATGTGATTATCACTGATTCCATGAGCTGCTGCCACTGCAGGCAGCCTTGCTGATGCGCTAGGCGTGCTGTCCAATGGCAACCCTGCACACCTCAACGCCCTCATGGAGACCCTGCGCTCCGATGGCGGCAACATGGGTGGCGGTCAGTACGGCGGGAACCTGTCTGCTGCCCTCTCCAACCTGGGCCTGCCCCCTGTGGATGGACCCAGTAGTGCAGTGGCACAGCGCAAGAGGGCCAACAGGGGCACACGCCTGTCTGACATCATCAAAGTGAGTGCTATAGAGGTGTGGAACATCCTTCTCTTCTTGTAGCCTTCTTCAGATTGCTGCAGATTGTGTAATGGTTTTTTTAATTTTACAGAATGTTGGTCACTGTCAGCGATCAGCGCTGGGCTTCGTTGTGACGATGTGCTGCGTCGGGGTGTCCAGGTGCGCTGCAGTGTCATGCTGTAGCTGTAGCACTCACAGCATTCGCCTTGGTGCCCGGCACTGCCGACAGGGTTGAACAGTACACTGTCCATGCCTGCCGTTTCCCTTTTCCCCTTCCAGCAGGTGGAGCAGCAATATGAGGACGGAGACGGCATGCCAGGCCAAGACTCCCTCAACGCCGCTGCAGCAGCAGCCATGGCAGCAGCCATGCAAGGGCCTCATGGAGGCTCTGACTCCCGTGACAGCACCCAGGGCAGCCCACACGCCAAGAGGCGCAAGGGCGGCCATTCTGCTGAGGCCGCTGCTGCGCTGGCTGCACAAGCTGCGCTGGCCTCTGCTGACAGCGACTATGAGGTGGGTTTGGATGGAGGAACTCAAACTTTTATAGTATTATAGGATATGATTGATGTGGAATTCAGCAGGCCTGCATTGAGGAGCCTCCGCAGACGATTGGGCAGTTTGGCATGTTCTGGAAATGCCTTTGAGCAGGCTCTTCTGCATCACTCACTAACAAGGCCCAATGGCATCCCCTTGTCCTGTCTTCTCTGGTCCTGTGATCTTACAGATGGAGATCCACAGCACCAGCCACCTGCACATCACTGCTGACATGGACGAGGAGACAAAGACAAAGCTGAGGCGCGAGAAGAACAGGTGTGCGGCACTGGCGGGCAGCGTTTGGCACGAAAGTGAAACTAGCAAGCCTGAACCGTGTTTCAACATCAGCTTGACAAGCTGCAGTAGGGCATTGACCGAGCCCCGAGCATTGGCAAAGCAACCTGACAGCTTCCTCTTTTCACTAGAAGACAAGATTGGCTATTGGCTGGAGTCCCAGCTCAGCTACTGGGTATGGTGCACCTTGACAACAGCTTGGTTATCTAAGCGACAGGGCCTTTCTCTGAGGGATGACTGAGTCATGCCTCCCCCCCCCCCGCCTCCTGCAGGATTGCTGCGCGCAAGTGTCGTGCCAAGAAGAACGCGCTGATGTCAGACCTGCAGGGAACACTGTCTGGACTGGTCAGGAAGAATGAGGAGTACAAGCTGCAGGTGGGCAACGTCACACTATCGTGTGTGTGTTTGGGGGGGGGGGGGGGGTCAAGGTCACACTTTTGACCTTGATGTGATTTCCTGGAGCGCAGGCTGTAGGGTACCACGGGCATGTCAGAACGCATGCAGCAGTGCACTATAGGGGACTTTCAGTGCTGGCTGCGATGCTGCATGGGCTGCGCAACCGTTGCAACTTGAGTCAAGTTGCGTTAGTTGTCACAACTCATATGGTAAAACCTCCAGCCTTACCCAACTAGCTTCCTGGGCGGCCACTCCTCCCCTGCCGCCAGGGCACGGCTTTTTCACTTAGCAGTAAGCTTCTTGCTTCTCCCTTTACACAGCTTGCGTTGCATTCCTTGTCCTGCCCTTCTTCACATCATAGCAGTGCTGCAGGTGGCCATCTGGCACAAGTTGTTATTGCGGGAGGTGCGTCTGCGCAAGGCCAACATTGTTCTCGTCACCCTCCTCTCCCCACCCCTCCCTGTCTCCTGCACGCGCAGGTGCTCACTTGAAATTAAGCACCCCCCCCCCCCACCCCCACCACCACCATAACTCCATGCACCTCAGGCACATGCCTCACGTAGGCCGTTAAAACTCTGTTTGCTCAAACATCGCAGGTGGCAACGTGCCACAATATGTCCTCGCGTGAGGTGCGTCTGCGTGAGGCCATGAAGCGCACTGCCCTCCCCCCCCCCCCCCCACCTGTCACACCCCTCCCCCCTTGCCCTGTCAGGTTCTTTACTTGGCAGAAATCATCTCGCTCCTCTCCGTCACCACACCTCATTTCAACTCACGCACCTTGCGTCGCTTCCCTCCTTTTTCGACCACACCACAGGTGGCCACGTGGCACAAGATGTTCTCGCGTGAGGTGCGTCTGCGTGAGGCCATGAAGCGCATCATCGCAGTCATGTGGAGCCACGACGTGGCACCAGCTGCCACAGGCTACACAGCCAACGACATCATCATTGGGGTGGAGTCAGGTGAGGCAGGGTGGCATTGATACCAACAGTCATGTTGTGTGTCAGACACACATGGCTTGTGGCTTGTTTACTCATTGCCCGGCAGGCAGTTCTGTTCCATAACCATCTGGTAACGACCGACGAGGCTTCTTGGAGCCAAGTACTTGCAGTAAGTAATGCCGTCGAATTTGTGTCTGCATTGCTGGCCAGCAGACTCGGATCAAGCTTTGAACCATGCACGATGGCTGGTGTCACAGCTGCATTGACTGGTTCTGTACCAGAGTGACGGTCACCGCTGACTCCTCCACCTCTGTTTCTCTCTCCTCTGCCCTATCACCCGCTGGCAGGCACACTCGACATCAACAGCGTCCTGCGCAGCTTTGCCGCCGTCTCCGCAGCCAATGGTGGTGGCATGACACCCACTGCCGCCCAGGCAGCGGCAGCAGCAGCAGCTGCAGGCCTGGCTTCTCCAACCCCCCTTGTCCTCCACAGCTCTACATCGGCAGCAAACACACCACGCAGCCCTGCTGCTGCTGCAGCAGCAGCAGCCGCCGCAGACGCTGCTATGGCTGCAGCTGTGGCCGAGGGAAGTAGCCCAGCAGGGGTTCCCGGGCTCGTGCCCCAGCACCTTCTGATAACACACAACTCACACATCTCCCACCAGGGTTCAGGGATCCCTCAAACCCCACACACCCCTGCAGCAGCGGATGCGGCCGCTCTGAATGCCTCCCTAGTGCTGGGCGCAGCTGGCGGCAAGGGCATGATGATGGGGGGCATGGGTGGGGATGCTAACACGCTGGGGAGTCCTATCCCGAGTGTGGCTGCTGCTGCGTTGGTGGATTTGGCGGGGGCGGGGGCTGGTCAGGGCTTTGGGGGGCTGGAGAGCCAGTGGACCTGGGGTATGGATGGGGGCCTGGGTGGCACTCCCTCACAGGTGGGGCCCAGCTGTATCACCACAGGCATGGAGTGATGCGGTCGTCGATTGAGGTGTGTGTCTTTTGAGGGTTGGAGGTACCAGGCGGTTGTTGAGCTACAGCAGCGGGTTTGAGCTGTATCAGATGTCTGTTGTTGATAGTTAGAGATACAGCAGGCGCCCTTTGCCTTTATGCAGGGGTTCTGCCTTTGATGGTTGGTGTGGACAGACAGTGCATGATCGTTGTTGCGCTGTGCAGGTCGATTTGGTGGTACCAAGGTGTTGCCCCATGCTGTGTGCATGCCATGCATGTGGGGTCAATGCTGTGTTACATTGAGAGTATCATCATGATACCTGAGGCTCAGGCATGGCATGTAGGGACGCAGCATTTGACAGTTGCTGTTGGGTGTTGATGGCTTACCATCAGCCATGGGTAAGTGTTGGCAGCTGACAGTTGGTGTTGGCAGCGGAACACTTGTGTCTGGTAATCTGCAATGTGTGCAATTGGCAATGTGCGCCTGCACATGCAAGCGTGTTGACAGGGCCGCCAGTCCGACTGGCACGGTGCCGCAGGCTGTATGTTTGTGTTGCTTGTTGATGTGGTGTGTGGCGCCACAGTGTGTGTTTGGGCAGGCTGCTGCACTGCCGCAGTGCAAGTTGCAACCTTGCAATTGCAAGGCCTGCTGCAGCAGTTGGGATCCGCGACAACACTGCCAGTGGCTTGGGTTGGGGAGATGCAATGGGGGTAAACCTTTGGGAGTCTTCCTTTGGGCAGTAATGCATACTTTTTGAGTGGGCTGATGTTGGGAGAGTGGCCAACGTGGCAGGTGGCTTCCAGGCTGTGCCGAGTAAAGCGCCATTCAAGTGGTGTGTTTGTTTGTTTGCATGTTATGTTTGTGGTGGGTATGGTGAGAGTGGGTTGGGTCTGCGCGAAGCTGGCAGGGTGCAACACACCCTCAGCCTGGTGGGCTTTTGAGAGGGGTGACATTGTGAGTTGCCTTGTGTGACATCTTGAGTTGTATTTGATAGCGTGCGCATGACAGAATCGAGTGTGTGGTTTCCTAGGTTTGCTGTTGGCATTTGTGGGGTGTGTGGGGGGGGGGGGGGGGAGGGGAGTATCACATTTGCGATCCCCTATCTGAGGTGATCTTGTGTGGGCATGACCCCCTTTGGCATGGACCCCTTGGTGTTGTGTGGGTGAGATGGCCCCTTGCATGCTTGACAGGCTTCCACAAGGATGGCATCCAGAGAGCGGCAGCAGCCACAAGGCTGCAGACCGTGCTCGATAGGTCCAGACCAAGTCTTCTTTGCAACAATTGTGGTAGTAGAAAGGTCCGGCTTTGGGATGCAAGTATGGCACCTGGCTATCATGGGCCGATGCCTCTTTGCCAGCACCCAATGGGACCCTTTTGTTGTCACAACATAGGAGATGGCAAGAGACTGGTGCGTCGTGGTGTGGTGTGTGTGCATCGCATTGACGCCCAAGGCCATGGCCCGCAGCAAGTGCCATCAATGATCCTGCTGCAGGCATTGATGTTTTGAATGCAGTCTGGGGGTTTATGCAGCATTCGAGAGGATTTGTGAGTTGGTTTGCATCCTCTCCTCTGCCATCTGCTTCCAAAGCATTGGGCGTGCATGCATGTGTGTTTGCGCATTTTGTGCATTGCATCTTGGGGATTTGAATGCATGTGGCTCGTAAAGGTGTGCATCATGTTGTAGGTTGCAAACACGACTTTCTTCAAGGGTGCAATGCAGTGCAATCAGGCCCAGCTGACACAGCTGGATATCGATCACTGTATCAGCTGACGGGGTATGTCGGTTGCATATGTTATTTGAGCCATGATTTGGGGCTTTTGTGTTGAATGCTTTCGACCGCTGCTTTCAACCGCTGCACTGCATAGGTGTGTCTTTGTTTGCTCACCCCTTGCCACTTTGGTCGCCGCCGCATGGCGCCCGGCAAGCTCATGAGCTGCAGCCGTAGTTTGTTTGAAGTTGCAGCCAAGAGAGTTGTGGCTGAGTTGCACAATCGTGGCAGTCCGACTGGAGGAGTCCTTGTCACAGGTGAGGGCTGCTGCAGGCGGCATGAAGGTTGCAACCCTGCGCACTGTTTGGGAGGTAGAGACTCTGCTGCATGTGTGCTGAAAATCGTTTGGCGTCATGGCTTTGTTGGGCGGCCAAGCTGTTGATGCTTGAATAAGCTTGTGCAGGCATGCATGCCGCTGACAGAGCGTTCGTGGGTGGGAATCTGTGCAGGAAATTTAACCTCGACTTTTTTTGACACACGGGGTGTGGTTGAAGACGTGTGGGCCATCTGTCCTGACTCCTGTGGGGGTTGTTGCGATTGCCCCTTTTGGGCTCAGGGTGTTGTTATTCCAGGGTTGGTTGCCAGCGAGTCGCATGTTTGATCGCCTTCCTGAAGGGTTGGCTGTGGCAAGTGCCACTCAGTGCAGCCTGCACAGGGTGGCAGTTGCCACAGCCACCCGTCGCTGCTGTTTGGATCAGTAGGCGCCATTGCTGCTTTCGGCTAGCCAGTCCCCATTGCTGCCGGCTGCTGAGCCGTCTGCTCAGTGCCTTTTGTTTTGAAAAGACTCCAAGTGCGTGTGCCACACGATTAGTGATCGCACTTGGTGTGGTCAGTGTGAGGTTTGTCAGTGGCTGCATGTTGTCACAATAGTGCAGATGCTGCATACTATGGCACATGTACCTCGACAGGTACACTCATGCGATACCGTTTGGGGACTGCTGCATCGTTGACTGCTATGCCTGGTGTTTTTACCCAAAGCCACAGCTGCCCTGGAGACGTTGCTGAAAGGAAGGAAGTTCAGCCTTTTGCATGGTGCCAGGTCAGTACTTGGTGAAATCCTGGGAGCAAGGGTGTGTACTGGAGCGTCAGCTTTACTTTCCGGCTGACATTACGTAATCCTCACTGAGGATTATGTAAGGGCATGCAACATACCATGGTTTGGCGCTCTATCTGTGTCACCACGGCATAGTATTGCATCTCGCCCTCCAGGGGAGATGCCGCATCTCCCCTGAGGCTAAGGCTTAGGGGTTGGATACTATTCCCTGCACACTACGCTTGCAGTACTAGTACTGCAGCAAAGTATGGCGCCACTGACTGCATGGTAGGCCTTGTGTTACTCAACACAGGCCCAATAGTACTGGCCATCGTGCATAGTGGTGTCATGCTTGGCAGTTGGGTGTGCCGGTGGCAGCTTATCCTGCTTTTGCCACCGAGTACTGCACACGGTGCCTTTCACAGTTATTGGTGTGGCTTTGCTCAGGGAGCATCCACAATGTGTGGAGTGTTGCATGCAGCTCAAGATTGGTGCTATGGCGTGCTGGATAGTCTTGTGGGGTTTCCCGGGCCAGCTTTGTGCAAATGCTTGGCTATCCAGCTAATTGTCATGGCTTTCACGGCAAGTGTCGCGACTTGGAGTCAAGCATTTGCTGTGAAGGGCGGTTCTCCAGGAACCGTCTGTGAGCAGGCATAGTACAGATGTTGACCGTCAGTGGAGCTTGTTGTTTTCATCAGCTCTACAGCAGTGCTTGACAGGAGCACGCACTCTACATGCTTCACGTGTGACTGCGCACAGCTGGGAATGGCACACCTTTGTCCTCAGACGTGCATGCCTGGGTCAGGCTGGCGTTCTTTTGGGTCTCAGGGGCTCTTTTGGGCTTCAGAGGCTTTCTTTTGGGCCCAGAGGCTGGTGTTGCATATGCAAATCATGCTGCGGGAGTGATGCTTACCAGTGCGCGTACACTACCATTAGCGTCTGCGTGATTGAGGTAATCCCCATGTTTGGTGTTCGGCCCCAAGCATTTCGGGAATGCTCACAGAGCTGCGTAGCATGTGTCCGCACTGCGGCTGGCTCCAGCAGCCTGCTGAGCTTCCCTGTGACAGTCGGCTGCATTTGATGCCTGGCATGCTGCGAAACTTTGTTGTGTTCCCTACTGTGCTAGCATTGCTTCTGACAATCCAGCTGCATCCCAGGGAGGAAGCAGCTTGGCGGTACCTTGAGGGTAGTTGTGCCTTTGGCACTGCTGGCAGCCCCAGAGATCTTTGACGTCCTTACTACTGGCAGAATTTGGCTAGCCTTAGGTGGTCCACCTGGCATGCCCCTTTGCGCAGAGGCTTGTTGACTTGCTGATCTGTTTGCCCTTGCGCACTGCAGTCTGCTATGACTCGGCCACATTGGCTCCCTGTGGTCGGCCCTGTACAGGTAATGAAGCTTGGAGCATTGGTTCATTGCTTGGAAAGGTGTTGATGCCACACATCTGCGATCTGTTGTGTGGCGCTGGGGATCTGTTGCGTGATGCCGAGAAACTTGTTGTTGTGTAACTCTGTTGCGCTTAGCTTGAAAGCTCAGCTTGTCAAGGCACAAACATGGCGCTGGTCAGTGATGATGACTGGCCCATACAGCATAATCACACTGTAGCCTGGAGCCACTGGCGGCCAGCCGCTGCAAGCCTTGCAGCATGCGACCACATGGTCATCCACATCACCTAACAAAGTATTTTAAGGGTGTTGCAGAGCACTTGGTTGAACGCCGAGTTGTCAAAACCAAGCAAAGGTTTGATTACCAAGCAAAGAAAGAAAAACACAAGGGGTGGCTCGATGACATTGATCACACAAACACTGAAGCCAACAATCAACCAACAGCTGCATATGGGCCCCTCAACAAACTGTTATCAGCATCACTGACCAGCATATGTCAGTCAAGATGGGTGATCATGCAGTGTCCCACGGTGTGGCCAGCACTGAGCGCAGGCTGCATTTCAGCACCACGCCAACTCGGCGCTGTGCAAAGCAGCCTGTGCTTCTGTGGATGCACTGCGGCATTCAGCCCTCCGTGATGGCAGCCGTTGCCAGCATGGCAGGCTGCCTGCAGCCGAAGTCTGAAGCCCAGAACTTGGCAGTGCTACAGTGTCAAAAGCATACGCGCTGTGGCAGATGCACAGTCACATTCAGAGTACGCCGTACTCAGTAGTACTCAGCGTACTGCAGTACGGCTACCAAGATACCATCTTCTGTCTAGTAGACAGGGATCACTGCTGCAGTCAAAACACTGCGCTACTGAGATGGGAAGGATTACTGCTGCCGCCTGTGACTGAGATGGACATGACTACTGCCTGCAGCCAAAGTACTGTGCCGCTGACTGTGCCGTGCGCATGACTTTGAGCAGCATGCGCTTGCCGCCAGCGCCGAACCCGCCAGCCACACCATTGCCCTGTGTGCTGCCTCCAACTGCAGCTGCTGGACGCGAGGAGGACAGTGGTTCTGATGTGGCAGCGGCAGCTTCGCCTGCAGCTGCAGCAGTATCACGTCGCCGCTTGCTGCCGACAGCCTGCTCCCGGCTTGCCAGCTGGAGCAGCACCTGCTTACTGCTGGCTGCGCGTGAGGCTGCATGTGCTGGACCTGCATTCTGTTGGTTGTGCTGCTTGTGCTGCTGCCGCGTGCGTGGCCTGCCAGGCTGCTGCTGCTCCTGCTGTGCTGGAGGCTTTCCTGCAGAGCTGTGCTGAGCTGCTGAGTGGAGCGGCTTTGCTGCAGGGGGCAGCTGCATGACTGAGGTGTTGCTGATGTCGTGCAAGGCTTGCCGCTGCTTTGGAGGCTCCTGCTGCTGCTGCCCACATGCATGCAAACTGCCCAGCGCAGGTACAGCTGACTGCTCAGCTACCAGCATGCCGGTGATCTGCTCCCCTGGGAACAGCTGCATGGCTGGGGCGACCTCTTGGGGTTCCTGTGTCTCCTCCTCCTCCAGCTGCTGCTGCTGTGCTGACTGAAGCAGCCTCTCGGCTTCACTGTCATACCACTGCTGGTATTGCTGCACCTGGCAGTCAACCATCCGCTGTACTGCCTCAAGGCTGACGCAGCTGCTGCTGCTGCTGCTGGGGTTGCTGCTGCCTGCACCGTCAAGCGTGCGGTATGCTTCCAGCAGCTGCTGCTCTGTGACTACCAGCCGGAAGTCTGAGGCTGCCAGAGTGTGGCGCTGCAGGGCCACCATGGGGGGCCCTACTGCACTCCATGTGGCCAGGAAGTGAGGGTCATCCAGTGCAAGGCCTGCAAAACATCAGCACAGCACGAAACGCGAGTGACTTACTTCGGGTTGGAACTTTTCAGGCGGCCTGAGGTGCAGGTGGGGTATGCAGCCACTATGAACTGCACCGGGAGCCTACTAGTAGCGCTGGAGCATCATGCGCGGCGATAAACGCACCCAGTATGGCCGCCATCCTGGCCGCGTTAGGTCAGCCAGTAGTTCAGGCCCCTGTATACCCCTACCTGATGTGAAGAAGCAGTAGTCATACACTGCACTCCGCAGGGAGCAGCGGTACTGGGAGAAGAAGGACTCAGTCATCAAGAGCTGCAGGACAGCAAGCAAGCAAGCACGGGTGTGAGGCTGCGGCCGCCGCTAGTGGCAGTTGTGGCTCAGCTCATGCAGTGCATGGCTGAAGGCAGACACCTTGCTGCTCACGCAGGCATGCCTGTGCAGGCCATGCCGCTTGTCACAAGTGGTGGTTGAACCACACCACACCATTCGGCACTCATACATGCCCTGCCAGGGTCAGTGACCTGCTCTGGTATGCAACCCCTTCAAACGCGCGCCATGGAGCAGACCTACAATCATAGTTGGCCACTGGGTTCCTCAGCCTGAAAAGCTTTGCCAGAGCGCAGACACCATGTACCACATTGATGCTGAAGCAGGGTCATTTAGGCCGTGCACGGCACGCACATGTATCGGTCCTAGCCTCAGGTAGTTTGCAACTCAAATCGCCACCATGGGCAGCTCACCAGGGTGTGTATGATGGTGTCAGTCATGTCACAGCGCAGCACATCGCCCCTGCCTGCCAGGACATACATGTAGGCCAGAGTGGCTGCAAGTGGCCCAAATGCTCCTGCAGGCAGGGGCAAATAGCTGTGCATGTAACGCCACCAGCAGAGCGCGGGCCAGATGGATGCTGCTCAGTTTAGAGGGTTCCATGGCACTACCTGAGCCTTTTGAACGCTGTGAGCCTGCTGCCCACTGGCAGGTGATAGCCAACAGCGGCTGGTGGTTGCATGCAAATGTGTATGCTCCTGCAATTGCATCATACTGAGTGACTTGCTGTCAGGCATTCAGTGCAAACCTCGCAGGCTCACCATCTGAGGTTCCTGCATCCTGCACTGGCTGCACAGGCAGCAGAGTGTTGTACGCCAGCACAGCCAGCGCAGCAACAGATGCGGGTGTTGCACAAGCTGCCAGAAAGCCCTGCACTCCCGCTATACTGCTGCCAGCAGCCCCAGTGGAAGCGGCTCCAGCTGCTGCTGGTGCTGTGGCAGGAGCAGGCATGTGATGACCAATGGGCATGCTGCTCGTGCTGAAGGGCGAGGTGTCTGGACTGTCTCCTGCACCCTGAGAGCTGCAGGACAGGAATGGGCTGGCCTGCATGGCCACTGCTGCATGCAGATGGTGTCCACTGCTGCTGTCAAAGCGGCTACCCTGTGCTGGCATGAGTTTGCTTGCAGCCTGTGCTGCTGGTGCTGGAGCTGCAGTAGCTGCTGGTGCTGGCTTGGGTTTGCTTGCAGCACCTCCACCCAGCATGGAATGCAGTGAAGGTAGAATGTAGGCTGGCTTTCCCATGACGTCCACTTGGTGGTTGTTCATGCCGCATCCTGCCTGCTGCTTGCTGTGCTGGCTGTGTGTGCACTGCTTTGTGCTGAGTCCTGCAGGATAACTGGGCGCGTCCGTGTCCATGCATTCAGGGCTGATACCAGGGCTGTCACATAGCAGGCCTGCAGTGCCCATGCGTGCTGCTGGGTGTGGCCCTGCCTGCCTGCTGTCTGGGCTGCTGCTGCTGGTGCCGTGCTGGCTGCTACTGTCGTCGGCAGTGCCGCTGCCGCTGTCAGAGCTGGTGCTGGGCATGGAAAAGCAGAGTCCCTGCAGTGGTGCAGGCACCTGCTGTGCTGGACCACCAAAGACTGTTGGGTGTGACTCAGCTGCGCCCGCAGCCTCTGGGTTGTAGAATGGCCCTGCAGCCGCTGGTGCTGCTGCTGTGGTTTGTTTTGTAGCTTGGAAGAGCTGCTGAGGAGGCAGAGCTTGCTGTGCTGGTTTGCATGCAGCCGCGCCAAGAGCTGTTACTGACATGTGCTGCTGCCACAAGTGATGCTGCTGCATGATCCCCTGTGACTGCATTAATGAAGTGTGGTTGAGGTATCCAGGCTGTCAACAGTGTGCGAGGCACACTGCAGGAGAAGCCTGTTGGTGGCCAACTGGAGAGGGTGGAGCTGTGCAGCAACAGACATCGAGGGACAAAGGCTGTTTTGTGATGATGCAGTGGAAAAAAGGCATGTGCAGTTCAGTGCATTGCATGGCCTCCGTTTGCATCAGATCCAAAGCAGCAGTTGTTGTGACAGCTGTTGTGATGCAGCGAGGTTGCTCACCTTGACGACGGTTGTGTAACCAAAAAAGGAAACAAAGATTATGCAATCTATGATCACAACCGACCAAGCTGAGAAACCTGACTGTGCTGTGAGCAGCTGAGTTGCGCGCCTCAGCTGTCGCCTGAGTGCGGAACTTGTGAGCAGCGGCTGACTGGTTGTTCACGTAGCGGTTTGGGGGCAACAAGGGCATCTTTACGGGACCAGTCTGTTCGCAACCAAACTTCCAACCTGTCAGCGGTTGGCAACTGACATAGCACTCATGTTACACAACCGGCACATTTGAACCCCACGGTCAGCCAGGTAAACAAACCCTTCAATGATGCAACGTGATGTTGCAGCAATTTCATGTTGCAGATGGACATTGACCAGCCAGGAACAGGCTGAAAGCTCACACAAATACGCTGAATGCCCATGGGAAGCCGCAAAACAAACAATGTCTTCAACACTACTCCATGCAAGCTGTGCAACCATGCTTGGCTGCTGCAGCAAAAGCCTTGCTTGTCAACAAGTTGTACAACTGTGATGCCTCCCTGCTGTATGTACAACCGGCCTCACCCAGCTGCCTCACCCGTCCACCCAGTCAACTGCAGATGCAGGCGCGATCACAACACCCACACCAAGCATGCTGGCCTTCACAGGCCATACTTCGCATGCTAGCAGTCGTCGTACGTGAAGCGCTGCTTGAACGTCCGCCAAGTGGACCGCCAGCTGCCCCAAAACATGTGGCACACAAGCGCTTGCGGCTTTGCAGCAGCAGCGTCTGCACACGTATGCTTCACACCTTTCGACCGTGCATCCGCCACCTCCCAGCCAGTGCTCAAGGCAACAACTGGCAGGACACGCACGCCGCCAGCAATCACACCCCCACTCCCACTCAAATCAGCCTCTGAGACCTTATTCAGGTCGAACCCAACACTCTCAAGATACTCGTACATCGCTGTTGTAACAGCAGCAGGCCCCGTCCGATCAAGGATACCCTTCTCGTACTGCAGGGGCTTCAATTGCCCCCTCTGTGCAACCAACTGAAAGTACTGCTTCTGAATCTCCCGGGTCACCACACCGGGAAAGCGAGCCAGAAGTGGATGCCCTGGCATCGCAGCCATGGCCCAGTTGTTGACATGTACGGCGTGAGGCTTGCGCTTCGCTTCAAAACTCTCGACGCCCAGCAACACCGCAGCGTCGTTGCCGTGCTGCACATTCCACTTGTCAATGGGCTTGAGGCACTCCACGTCCATGTCCGCGTACACGCCGCCAAGCTGCAGGCACATGTAGTTACAGTATATGTCACGGCAACTTCCATACAGTTGACAGTTACAGTACTTGGCACGGCAAGCCGTGCAGTCCGCAAGGGAGCCAGGAGCGTATGGCGGACACATGCAAGGCCAGCACAGCAAAGGCAAGGAATGCAAGGACGCCAGCCATCACAAGCTGCGTGCATGACCAGCTATACTGTGTTGTGATGTACCACTGGTATGCCTGATGCGCCCATTGCAACTGGGAACGATGCCTGACTGCAGTGTGATGCCAGTGGTCGGCCTGCGCACACTTGCCGCAAGCATTCAAGGGTCAAGAGCGCTACCATGGGTGGTGGCGGTGCCACCTGCCTGGCTTCCCACGCTGCTGCCTGGTTCATACACACGGCCCAAACCTTGCAACAACACATGCATGAATCTTGTCAAGAGTGCTGACCCTGCCGTACCATGCCGTACCGTGTGAAGCACCAGGACGCGCCAGAGGTCCGACCGCTCCGTGCCTGTGAGAAGAAGGTCATATGGCACTGGCACCAGCTCCGGGTAGTGCTGCGATGGCATGGGGCAGCGCGTGCATGCGATAAAGCAAAGGCAGAAAAGTGCGTACATTAATTGTCATGGCATCCACATGGTCAAGCGCTGCAGCTGCTGGCGCGCCACCAGGCCAGGCTCATGCTGTGCAGGCTGTGGGCCGCCTGCCAGTCGGGTCAATGCATTGCGGTAGCACGCTGCAACCAGACATGTGGTGTGCAAAAACAGCACCGTGCGCGACACAGGCTGCCCATGACCTCTGTGAGAAAGTGCAGGTCATGTTCGTAACACCTGCTTGCTGATAGGCCTGCTGGGCCACTCCACACGCAGGGAGGGAGTCCAACCTACCCCCAATTGCAAGTTGCAGACTGACCTGTAGCACGAACTGCCTCATCTCATCATCGTCCCACAAGCGATGTGTGTGGTTGGGGTTGAGTCTCTTCCAGCTGTCAATGACCTGCTTCTCCTCACACGACAGCCTGCTCTTATTCACCACGGTCTGGTGGATCAGGGGAGGGAATCTGCAGGACAACATGCAAACAACAAAGTGGGTGCGACTGCTGTTGTTGTGCTTGTGCATGGGGGGCTGCAAGTGCTGCTTGAATTCACAATAAGAAACACAGAACTCTGTGAGTAGTGCACATACCGGTATGGGGGCCCTCCCAGCAAGGGTGCTGCAGTGGGGCCTGCCCCTGGGCTGCTGGCATTTGCACAAGGCAGCCTTGGCGCAGGTGTTTCTGGAGCTCTCAGCTGTTCTGGAGGTTTATAAACTTCTGGCAACTTCGTGTGGGTGCTTAAGGTTTGCAAGCAACTGCTGCTGCTGTGCGCTCCCCACTGGGACAGCTGAAGCAACAACAAAACACAGCTGACCGCGGCAAGCGTCACGGTGAGCCATGGCCCGCTGTTTTTGCGACTGAGAATGACTTTGGGCATCAATGGGGGGTGGCTTGCCACCCCATCGGGGACAGGTGGCACCAAGGGCTGGGGTGACCTCGACTTCACACCATTGACCATTGACATTCTTCTGCAAGAGGACCTTCCATGATGGAGGACAACGTTCCAAAGAACCCTTGATCTTCGTCTTCTGCAGTGCTGGCCCACCCGGAGTTTGTGACCTAAAACACCAAATCAAACACACAACTCAATGCAGGTTCCCCTGCACCCTTCAGCCTCTTACGTACTATCACAAAGACGTGTCTGACAGGATACAGGACCAAACGTTGGAAGCTGTCGACAGCTGTCAGAGCAAAACAGTTGTGTCGCCCTGCAGGACTCGATTCGTCGGGTTACAGCATGGCTTGTTGAGATCACGCTTGCTTTGTTGACTGTGAATCTTCTGCATGCAAGCCGCTGCGCGCTCGCATTGCTTGCCGTGACAGCAACACAGCACAAAGATGGACATCAGCATCACAGACCAGCTCACGCAGCTGCATGACAGCAGCTTGAAGGACCTTTTCGAGACCATAAACGCCCATAAGTCTGCCCTGCATGACCTTGTAGAGCAAGCACGCGCAGAGCTGACTGCCCTGGTGGGTGGTCCACAGTCACAACAGCAGGTATCCGTGTCTGATTCTCAGCACGTTGCTGCTCACCCCAGTGCCTGTACCTGGCTCACAGTTGCTTTAATAATTGTGTGATCAACAATGCACGCAGGTTGCTGCTGATGGTGGTGAAGCAACAGGCGCAACAACAGCATCAGAAGCAGCAGACACAGCAGGTGCGTAGCTTGACAAGCTGGGGCGGTGTTTGCACCGCCACTCATGAAAGCAGCAAAGACATACGTCATAAAGCAATGCTGCCCCTGCATAGTCATGCAGTACATGCTGCGCATTGTTGTGCCAAATGCACCAAGTGTGCGTACTGATGTGCCAAGTGCACTGAGCACAAAAGATCCAACCCCTGGTGTGGGCTGGCGAAATGATCGCCAATTGCTGTCTAACACTTTGCTTTGTCTGTGCCACGTGTCTGCTTGTGCATGCCAGTCACTGCTGGTGGCAGAGGTGGCAAGCGGCGGCAGCCTGCCAGCAGCAGCGCAGCAGCACAACCTCCACCGAAGCGGGGCAGGGGTCGCCCCAGGAAAGCAGCGCTCCCAACCGTTGATGAGCAGGAGGAGGCAGATGGCCAGCAGCAGCAGGAAGAGGAGCAGCAGCAGCAGCCCGCCGGACCCTTTGACCCCACCCAATCGGTGTCAGTGACAGTGCTGGCCCCATGTGATGCAGCTGCGGACACTGCAGACGCCACATCAGCGCCCCCTGGCAGAGCAAAACGCCAGACCACCAAACGCGGAGCCCAGGCCGCTGCAGCAGCAGCGCCAGCACCGACAGACGCAGCAGCAGAGTGCCAGCAGGATGCTGCAGAGGTAGAGCAGCCATCAGATGATGCCCCAGCACCCAAGCGCGGCAGGCCCAAACGCGCAGCAGCGCCGGCAGCAGCTGGCAGCAGAGGGCGCAGCACCAGGGGCAAGACGCGTGGCAAGGCAGCAGCAGCAGCAGCAGCTGATGCTGTCAGCAGTCCTGCTGGCGCTGAAGCAGCACATGGGCTTGATGTGATACATGAAGCTGCAGAGGACGAGGGTGCAGCGTCTGATGCAGACCAGCCTCTGCAGCAGCCACAGCTGCAAGGGGAGCTTGAGCAGCAGCAGCCTGCTGTGTCAGATGCGTCAGGGGAGCTGCTGTGGGGCAGCCCAGCACAGCGGTGGCCTCAGGTGCTGCAGGCGGCAGCGATGGTGCTGTGCCTGCTGACGAGGTGATGCTTGACGCACAGCAGGAGGCAGAAGCAGCTGCTGCTGATGCAGCTGCAGCGGACGCAGCGGCACCAGCAGCAGCTGCAGACAGCGGGGTTCAGGACATGTTGCCAGCAGCAGCAGCACCAGGGTCAGACGGTGCAGGAGAGGAGGCCTGCGAGCAAGAGGAGCCAGAGGCAGCAGCAGCGGCATCAGTAGGGCCTGCAGCTCAGCAGACTCCCGGCTTCCGCCTGACAGCCCCCAAACGGAAGCTGTCAGAGGCAGCGACCCCCCACTGCTTTGACAGCGGCAGCAGGCCGCCAGCCAGCACGCGGCGCACCTCAGCCCGCAAGGGTGTGCAGTCAGTGGGCCGGCTTGGGCGCAGCTCCCTTGCAGCTGCAGCGGGAGCACCCACTGCTGCTGCTGCTGCTGCTGCTGCTGCCGCCAGTCCTGCAGCAGCTCAGCAGCAGGAGGAGGACACACTGCAGGCAGTTGCAGAGGAGCAGCAGCAGGAAGAGGAGGAGCAGCCTGTGGGGCCCAAGTCCCTGTCCTTTGGCATGGCCCTGCAGGGTGGGGTACTGCTTGCCGAGGCCCATGCAGCAACACCTGCCTTAGTGACCCCCGCCGGTGCTGCTGGTGCAGATGCTGCCGCTGGTGAGGCGCAGGGATCCGGGTGGAAGGCTTTCCTAAGTACCATCCATGCAAATGATGCCCCCACACCTGCCTCCCACCGCCACAGGCGCTCAGCAGCTGCTGCTGCTGCAGCAGCAGCAGCCAAACGCAGTGGCCCTGCCGCACATTCAACACCAGGGGCGCTGGCAGCGTCAGCTGGTGCTCCTGCAGCAGCAGCTGCTGCTGCTGGCCCCTCTCCTGCTGCAGCAGCAGGTGGTGCTGACGGCACCACACCTAGCCGCCGCCTCACACGCGGGTCAATGCGGCAGTCTGCGCTGCAGGCCAGCCCAGGTCCAGCCGCAGGCGCTGGTGCCAACCCTGTGCCTGGCAGCGTGCAGGTCCATGCGCTTGCAGCACCCACAGCAGCTGCGGTAGCAGGGGAGGAGGCAGAGGCGCATGCAGCTGGCAGCCAACCCGATCAGCGCGCACGCACTCCACGCGGCAAGCAGGGCAGCAGCCCCAGCCCATGCAGGATCACTGCAGCAGATGCTGCAGCCATGCAGAGCGACAGGGAGCAGCAGCAGGAGGCGGAGGAGGAGCAGGAGGCAGCGGTGGCAGCAGTGCCTGCACCAGCAGCACGGGTTGATCTGGGGCTCAGTGCAGAAGGGGTGATGTCACAGGAGGGGTCTGCTGACGCAGAAATTGACATGGAGGCAGCTGCAGGCAGTGCAGCAGCAGCAGCCGCGCCACACGGCGATGTTGTTATGCTGGCTGCTGACGAGGATGCAGCAGGGGCTCAGCCAGTGGGTGCAGGGACACAGGGCCAGGGAGAGGAGGATGCCGCTACTGCTGCCGCTGCTGCTGTGACAGGACCTCCTGCTGACGCGACCAATGACGCATCAGCAGGCTCGGGGGGTGGGGCAGGTCCCAGCTCTCAGCAGGAGCAGCAGCAGCCCAAACAGCAGGAGGTAGCTGCAGCAGCTGCAGAGGCGTCAGCAGCACCTGCAGCTGCGAAGGGCAACCTGGTGTCCAGCATCAGGTCCTTTGTGCCCTTCGTGTCCAAGAAGGAGCCAGCTGCACCAGCTCAGGGCAAGGTCAAGACAAAGGTGGGTGCCGAGCATGTGCCGGCAGACCTTTGGTGACAGGAGCCGCCGTGTGCGCTGTGTGGGTGTTGTCAGCTAGCGCTTGTGTGTCTTTGATTGTGCAGTAGGATTGCAAGCCAGCTGTGGGCTGGGCCTGCAAGTAGTGTCCAACCCAGCTGCATTCCGTATACTTGCACACCTGGCACGCCATGTTGCTGACCAAGAGGGAGAGAGGGTGCATGGCCGTGCACCTGCTGCGGCTGTTGCCATATGTAATATCCTGGCGTGCGCCTGAGTGGCCTGCCCGCAGTTAGCCGCATAAACGCTTCGGCTTGCCTGCATATGTCACTCACCCTATCCCACCCTCGCTGTCTGTCTGCCTGTTTGCCTGTCTTCCGTTGGTATGTCCCTGCTCCACTGCTCTTGCATTGTGCAGGTCAAGGCGCTGGAGGTTGCCGCTGCTGCCAGGCATGCCGAAGAAGCCCGTGCACAGGAGCGCGCACTCAGGCAGCAGCGTCAGAAGGAGCAGCAGGCGGCGGCTGCAGCTGGAGCCACAGCTGGCCCACGCCTGGATGCCGGAGCCGCAAAAGGTGGGGTGCTGGCAGCGCATGCTATGGCAGCCTATTAACCTGAAGGCTCATTGAACTCAGATGTACCTCTTGAAGCCAGCAGTAATATGCCTTGTGTTCATGGAGTTGCTGGCTCTGATGTATCCCTTTGCGAAGCTGAGCTGTCATGTCAGTTCCCAATTGACAGTGTTGCTGACTCTATATGCACCTGTATGACACTGCAGGTGCCGCACCAACAGGAGCAGCAACAGGAGCAGCGGCGGCAGCGGCGACAGCCGAAACACCAGCAGGAGCTGTTGCACAGTCCAAGGTTGCGGCCAAGGAGCACACAGCAACCGGGCTGTCAGGATCTGGAGGTGCAGTGCGGGTGCCAGCACCCAAGCAGGCAGGTGAGACACAACAAAGCCAGTGAGGGTGCTTGTGTTTTGGACTACGTGGTGTTGTCAGCGTCGCAGCAGAAGCGGCTCAATCGCCTTAGCACTGCTGTATGTGAGGGTTCCACTACCAGCAGTAGTACAGGGCACGGGAGCAGGAGTGGTGGCGATCTGGTCTTGACGCACCAAGACCAGATTGCCACCACTCGTGCTCCCGTGCCCTGCAAAGCTGCTGGTAGAATTCCTGTGAACTAGGTGGTTGTCAGTGCCAACACCCTTTTGTTGCAAGCCACACACCAAGGTATTGGGTCACCGCTGCTGGTGTGTTGCAGGTGTAGAGGATCAGGCTGGTGCGCAGAGGAAGGCAGAAAAGGATGCAGAAGCAGCCAAAAGGTACGTAGTTTCTCGGTTCCTGGGCGGGGTTGGGCGACAGGAGGAAGGGTAGGGTCGATGAATTAGGTGCCATGGGTGGCAGGGAGCTGTACACGTGACAGCCCGCTGTCGTACATGCCGAAGCAGCCCTGGTGTGAGTCAAGCAGCACACATGCTGCTTACACCTGTGGCGTGTGTCATCCTCCATCAAGCGTTCTGTCGAGCTGGCAAGCCTTGAGTACATCGTCTGATGAAAGCCATAGCTTTGCTACTTCACTTGGTCTCCGTTCTGGCAACGAGCGTATGGAAGCTGCTCTTGCTGCTGTGGTGTGCTGTGGTGCACTGCACTCAGAGCACAGGCTGTCAAGCTCATGGCTGGTGGTGCGCAAGCGTCAGTGAACGAATGCTAAGGGATGTGATTGTATGCATCTGCTGTGTGCTGTCAGGGCCATGGACAAGGCAGAAAAGGAGGAGCGCATGAAGCGCGCAGAACAGAAGAGGAAGGAGGAGGATGCCAGGCGCAGGTGGGCGGCGGCAGTGCCTGCGAAGTGTCCCGCACTGCTGCCGCTTGGCACTCCGTGTTGCGACTGCAGCTGTGTTTAGCCAGCTGCCTGTCTGGCTCTCCGTTCAGAGCATTCCAGGCGGCACCTCAACAAAAGGACAGCGCTGCTTACATGCTGACATCTGCAGGCCTGGATGCTCTGTTATGTTGCCCATGCGCTCTACACGCACATACTGCAACACCCTAGCAAGCTGATCCAGCCTCCATACGTAGTAAACCAGCATGCATCACACATACATTGTCATTTCCGCTGAGCAGCATTCATTTGCACGTGTGCTGTCTGCCGCAGGGCCGAGCTAGCTGAGAAGCAGCGGCAGAAGGAGGAGCGCGTGGCAGCGGCAGCGCTGCTCAAGGCCAACAAGACAGCTGCAACAGCGGCAGCCGCAGCTGCGGGTGGTGCAGCAAGGGCCGCCGCAGCTCAGGTATTCAGAAGCATGGCATGTTGGCGGCGGGCCTTGTGTAGTAGTGGTGGCGCTGTGATGGCAGCAGGGTGCATGATTTCAACTCTCTTTGATTCCTGGTATCCTTGCACAGCGGATGCACAGCGTTTCTGCGTGCAGTGGTGCTACAGTGTGCAATTTGCAGAACCTCGCTGGTGGTGTGTGCTTGCTGCCTTGCAGGCTGCTGCTGAAGCCAAACACGCTGCGAAGCAGCCACCCGCGGGGGCGGCGGACCACAACAGCAGCTTCAAGACACCGGCACCTCCCAAGTCTGCCACTCGCTTTGGCGGGGCCGATGCAGCAGGTGCCAAGGCTGCTGCAGCAGCTGCTGCAGGTGCAGACAGCCCATCTCTGACCATCACTGTCCTGGAGGCTGTCAGCACAGGTGTGTGCCGCTTGAAGTAGCAGGAGAGCATGACATTTTTGAGGGGGGGGGGAGGGTGTGATGTAGGTGGATACTTCCACCGCCAAACAGTACAGTGATCACGTACTGCGTACGGCATGGGTGCTGGTGGACACCCGACCAGACTTCTGAAAGATTGATAGGCTGATCATGGGCTTGCTTGCATGTGTCCATATCTCGTATAGTCGGGTGATACATGAGTTCGCCCAAGTGTCGGGCGTACGTGCTTGGAACCCTGCTAAAGCAACGGCGCAGCAATCCTCATATCATCATTTGATGCCTTGCCATGCCCTGCATGCTTGCAGGCGGCAAGGCAGCGGCGGCAGGCAAGGGCGCCATGGGCCCTCCAGCGAGCAAGACGCCAGCAGCGTTCAAGACCCCAGCGGCGGCCACCAAGCTGCTGCCTGGCCAGCATGCGGTGTCGCAGGAGGTGAGTGCTGGGCTGCTAGCATGTAGTGTTTCTCGGGGGTTCCCAGGTGATCCATAGTCCAGTACTAATCTTTTCCAGGTTGTTTCAGCTTGGGTTGCAGTGAAAAGCACTCACAAACATGAGGTGTCATGTAGTCCCATACTGTCTAAGTTGTGCACTGCGCAGAGCATGCTGCTGCCGGACTGCATCTGCACTGACATCCTTCCATGTCACATGTAGGGCATGGTAACCTACACCACTACGCCGACGGCCCCCTCACTTGGTTAGGGCATCCCCCTGACCGGATCGTTTGGCTTGGGGTTTGGTGGCTCTCAGTAAGGGCACCACCATTCGTCCACGTGTGACAGACTTTGCTTGCCTATGCCTGCGCAGGATGCACAGGAGCTGCAAAATGTGGAGATCTTGAAGAACAGCCCCTACGTCAACCCTGGCTCCAAGCGCACCCCCTACGCACAGCAGGTGCAGAAGCAGCACGCCAGCTACATCATCTCACCCTACAGGTGCGCCTGTGCAGGTGGCTTCTCTCAGGTTTTGAGACAGGTATACCCAGAAGTCATTTGGGTGTTGTGCGGCATGTTCCAACGATGTGTATGCTTCCCACCCCTCACTGGCTGTGTTTGGCTGCTATTGCCTTGAGCCGCATGCTCGTGGGCCAGATGCACATATTTGCTGGCCAAAATGACACTGGGGGCGGGGCTCAGGAGTGCACACGTCACAAAGTAGCGAGCTGTTGCAGCCATGCATGCAGCCAATGAGCCGCCACCCCAATGTGAGCTGACGTATGGTCTCAGTGTCAATCCATCTGCCGACTCCTTCACTCTGGTGCCACTCAACAGACACATGGGCATGTACACATGCATCGTAAGAAAGAAGCACTAATTTCTCCGTGTGAACGGGATGTGCGGCAGCTCACTCACTGGCCAGCACAGCCTCGCTCGCTCCTGCCAGATTTGCAGGGCATCCCTGCACTGCTTCATTCCGTGTGTTCTACTGTCAGTAAAACCCACCATACATGCAGCCCCACACCACAGCTGCTCACCCCGTCTCTTTGCATGCGTGAATGCAGGGATGATGATGAGGACACGCCTGACCGCAGCCACAAGCCTGTACCTGAGTGGGCCAAGCCCACTGCGGTGCTGCAGGCGCTGAAATCGCAGCGTCACATCGACCCTGACAGCATCTTTGGCAAGGCTCAGCCGGACACGTGTGACCTCCAGGAGATGTTCAAAGGTGAACAGCAAAAAGAAGAAGAACAGCTGTGGCAGTTCACTTGTTCTGCTGCTTCATGTTGCGTCCAAAGGAATTTATCTGCTTGTCACATTGCATGCAGTCAGTGGACCCACCTACTAGTAGTGGTGTCCATGCTGTGTCACCCATTTCTTAGCGCATATCGCTCGCCCATCGCGCTGATTGCGTCAAAGCGGTCAATTCAAAACAATAATCGGCCTTCCCGACTTGTCAGCACATACTCTTTGCTCTCCATGCTGCGTCACTCGTGCTGTGTGTTACTTGTGTCCCGCAGACCTCCGCCCTGGCACGCTGCCTCCCCAGCAGCACCGCAACAAGCTGCGCAAGATGGGCGAGCGCACCAGCAGTGCCCAGTGGAGCAACGACAGGCTCACATGGAAGGAGGACATCGCATACAAGAAGGAGCTGGGCTACCTGTGAACATGGCAGCCACAGTGGGCTCACGTGCTGCGCAGCCTTCCGCACATTCTGGGCGCCGCCCAGGCTGTTGCTGTCGCATGGCATGCGGGTGAACTGGGGTGCGTCTGGCGGTCACAGTGGAGTCACGTGCTGGGCAGCTTTTGGCTGACCTGTGCTGGGCGGCTGATGTGTCGCATGGCATGTGGGTGGGCTGGGGTGAGTTGAGGGTACACATACGTACCTAGCTTACAAGAAGGAGCTGGGCTACCTGTCAACGGCAGTGCGGAAGTCACAGTAAACCCACGAGCAGCCACGTACTGGGCAGCTTGTCAGCTCACAATATGCTGACCAGCTGAAGCCGTCCGCAGGGACGTGCATGGTATGTATTGAGCACCCACCTGCGTGCTGGGGCAACTTTGGGCACACGCTAGCCTTCTGGGCAGCGATTGAGCTCACACATGCTGGGCAGCTGTTGCTGTTACATGGCATGCAAGTGGGCTGGGGTGCTTTGAGCACACACATGCCGCATGTGACATGCGTGCTGGGGGCACTGAAGGGCGCAAGCTAGCTTCTGGGCAGCCTTTTGAGCGCACACATGCCAGGTGGCCTGATCATGAGGGTTGGTGGGGCAGCCATTTGACCACAAGGGGCAGCCAGCGTGCGTGCGTGACGTGAGACTACACGGGCACCTTGGGGATCACAGCCGCATATTGAGTGTGCTGGGGCACGGCCTTGAGCAGAGTGGCGTGCTAGCAACGGTGTTGCCATCGAACCCAAGCTTCTGCTTCACTTCTGCTGTGACACTGTATGGGCACGCCCTGTCTTGGCATGTGTTCAATCGTGACGATAGACTTGACAGACAAACACTCGCACAGCAGTTGATGTACACTGACTGCACGGCGCATCGCTACTGGTTCCAAACCAGTGGCAGCGTCGGCAAGGAGTGTTGATGGCCAGCTGGCTGGAATGCACACAGTGTGTGTTTTCTTGGTCAGCTTTGTCACAGCAACAGCCGTCACGTAGCAGATTGCTGCTACTGAAAGCACCACCTGGTGTGTATTTAGACTTGCTGCACTGCAGACAGTGTTTTGTGAGAGCCTGTTGGAGGTTTGGGGCGGCCAGTGGCTGAATTGAGACCCTGCAGCTTGTGGGCGTAAGCTAAATGCATGGCTTGAGTGCTACATTGGTTTGACTTTGTAACAGGGTCTCAGAGCATGTGCCGATCAACCACATCCAGCTGATGCGGAAGCAACTTCAGGTCACTGACATGAGGGCAGTGTCTTGCGTGGTGCAGGTGTAGAGTCAGGTGGATGGTGGTGACTAGCATCTGCCTACAGGCTGTGATTCACTCTCGTGATCAAATCTTGCCACAGGCCTGAATGCTGTCCCAATCCAGAAGCTGCCTTGGTGGTCTGCCGCAGCCCTCAGACCCTCCCCAACACATTTATTTCTTCACCTCAGGATAGGCTGTCAGGCTCACATCACATCAGAGCATCGAACATACTGAAGGCAGCAAACCGCTCTGGCGGCACCACTGCCAATCAGCAGGCCCACAAAGCCACAACTGCCGTACACCTGCAGAGACGACGGCAACTCCCTCAACCCCCAACTACGGAGGGGGTAGCTACATGCAACTCAACCAGACTACAGTGCAGCCTCCCTGCTATCCAAAGAGCTGTTGGGCTGGATGCAGCAGCCAGGCTGTCATTTGGGTTGGTAAAATGCGAACCACGTCTTTAGGTGCGCACTGAACACAAACCACCACAGCTGTTGTGGTGACGAAAGCAAAATGTGCCACTTGGCATGTCTTGCGTCAATGTGACTCCCTAACAACGATGCTTCTCAGCCAGGCTGCATTGTCGCATAATGGACGTAACTATCCCAGTGTCAGCGTGCCAGAAGCACGTGTGTCACTCCAATGTGGGCAGTGGCCCCACAAATGTGATGCGTGCAATCGGACACAGGGCCTCTCACACTGAATACATTCTGGATTGGGCGCAACGGCTGGCAGTAAAGTGTGCAACTCTCCCCACACGTATGCATACTTGATGCCTGCAAATTGCGCAGGTATGACTGAGCCCCTGCCATCAGGCAACCCAAAGCGCACCAGCATGCAATTGAGCTAGCTACATGCCTATGGCATCTGCCAAGCCAATGGTCCTGAGCCTGACCCCTGACCCCTCAATCCCAGCCCACAAATGGAGGCATACGGAAGACAGGGTGCAGGTCAACCACAAGTAGGATGCCATGTTGTGTCAGCCAACTTGGCTGCGTCAGCAAGTCTCAAAACTGCAAGCGGTTAACACTGCAAAATGCAGGTGGCTGCAACTCAAGACAAATTGTCAGCGGGCGAAAATGCTGAGGCATCCACCATGAATGCCCAGCTGGGCCCAAAGGTGATGCACGTGCAGCAATTAGTCAACTGGGGTCAAAGGAAAAAGGCCCAGCTGCATTGAGCAGCACCCGACAGTTGCCTGCAGTGTGTTTCAGCCCCGCCTCAAAACTGCAGTGAACTGTGAATTCCACTGTGTTCTTGTGACAAGGCCCTATTCCCTGCTGTTCCACCTCCGCCGCAGCCGCTGCTGCTGCTGCTGCTGCTGCTCTGCACTGCCATCACCACGATCGCCACTGCTGCTGCTCTATGTCACCTAAAAGCCCTACGTATGATTGTGACACAGATGGCGAGGCAGCTGCATGCCGGCCACAAACAAAAGCTTCATCAACCGGCAACCATAGTGTTGCACTGCCTCACCGCTTGGATGCAGCCGCCGGTTGAGCACCGGCCTCAGATGCTGCTGCTGCTGGCGCACCTCCAGCATCTCCCGTCAGCTGCTCTAAACACGCCAGCAGCACCTTCCGCTTCTCAAGTCGAACGCAGCCGCCACTGCTGCCGCTGCAGCCGCCGACACACTGCTGCTGCTGCTGCATTCACCGCTTTGAGACAGCCGCAGGTTGAGCACCGGCCTCAGATGCTGCTGCTGCTGGCGCACCTCCAGCATTCCCCGTCAGCTGCTCCAAACACGCCAACAGCACCTTCCTCTTTTCAAGCCTGAACGCAGCCGCCACTGCTGCCGCTGCAGCCGCTGACACACCGCCGCCATTGCTGCCACCAGCAGCAGCAGCAGGAGCCCCCTTCCTGCTTCCTTTACTGCTCACTGCCGACCCTGCAGCCTTCTCCTGCTGCTTTGAGGGAGGGGCCCCTAGCACAGAGAGCTCTTGCTGACAAGCATGCACCAACACAAGCCCCAGCTTCTGTTCCGTGGCAGCATCTGCTGCTGTGGCATAGCTCCCCGGAGACCCCGGCGGTAAACCCTGTGCGCTATCCCCACCCGTGTTGCTCGTTCCGTTGCTTCCCGTACCGCTGCTGCTGCTGCCGCTACCAGGGACCAAGAGGTACCGCAGGGCCTGTAGGGTCTCGGCCCCAAAACCCCGGCGTGTTATAACGACCTCCTGTAACGCCTGCAGCAGCCCTTCGCGGTTTAGGGCGTCCAGGCGTTGCTGGCAGGGAGGCTGTAGCTGCTCGAGCCATTTGAGGAGACTGGTCATGACGTACACGTCGTGGGGGTTGTCCTGCTCTACGAAGCCGTACATCTGCAGCAGGCTGTCGTTGTTCTGAGTGCCGTAGCTGATGAAGACCTGCCAAGGGGGAAAATAACGTTAAAAACACGTCAGTTTTGAGATGTATTCGAGCGCTGAAGATCTGGGTTGAGGTTACCACACAGTTACTACGAGGTAAGCAGGAAATTGAGGAACACAAAGACCACACAAAGACCCTGTGTGCTACAGAGTAATGGTGCACACGGATCAAGCAGCACACGCAGTCACACGTCACCAAAGGCCTGTGTGCTTGCACCCAAGCGGCCCCAGTTGCAAGCGCCAGGCTGACCCATTCATCAAGGTCAATGTCATACCTGTTTGTCAGGGCTGTAGGCTGCTGCTGCTGAGACAATGAAGGAGTCTCGAGGGTAGTCGTAGCTGACCTCAGACTGCAGCAGCACAGAAGAAAACGAGCGGGAAAATATGGGTCTTTGCTACAGGTGGGTGGGTGGGTGGGTGGCTAGGTGACTCTTCACAGATATTGGATTTTGAAAGCTCCATACTTGAGTGGGCGGACCGAAAGGGCGGTCATAGCTCACCTCAGACTGCAGAAGGAAAGGAGGAGAATGGAGAGAGAGCAGAAGATAATGTAAGCCGTGGATCCCCAAAAGTTGTGGGTTGGAATCTGTGTAGTTGATGTACTGGGTGGTACACAAATACTGCACGGAGACCGCGAGCAAGCTTAAAAACATAACCAGCCGCTGCGTGTGCTCAGTCACACACTCAAGCAGCCCCTGATGCTGGTCCTCTATCTCTCATCCTCTAGCTCTCAATAACACCCAGCCACCCACCGACCCATACCCTGCACCTGCCTGCCGGCCCAGCCACCCACCGTGTTGATGCTGCTGTGGTTGATCAGATCCACCACAGGACACATCGCATACTGCTTCAGCTTGTTGCTTAGCAGCAGCTCATATATGATGTTGAACAGGAACACAGCAGCAGCAGCACCCAAGCCGTTGCTCAGGTCACCACCAGCAGCAGTGTTCACAACCACCAGCACAGCAACGAGCCCACTGAGCTTCAGTCGGTCTTGGAGGGTGGAGGCAACGTAGGGGCCGGAGAACGTGCGGCTTCGCACCAAAGACAGCGCACGGAAGAAGTCCTGTGTTTGCAACGGCAATTGCGGCAGCAGCAGCAGCAGCAGGGTGCAAGGTCAGTGTGTAAGAACTAGAAACTACACAATGGTGGGTGGAGGCAACGTAGGGGCCTGAGAAGGTGCGGCTGCGCACTAAAGACAGCGCACAGAAGAAGTCCTGCGTTGGCGGCGGCAGCAGCAGCAGCAGCAGCAGCAGAAGCAGGGTGTTGGATCAGTGTGTGCAGAGGTAGCTAGTGCTGGGAGGCGACGTAGGGGCCTGAAAAGGTGCGACTACGCACCAAAGACAGCGCACGGCAGAAGTCCTGCGTTGACGGCGGCACAAGCAGCAGCAGCAGCAGCAGGGTATTGGGTGAGTGGGTGCAGAGGTAGCTAGTGAGGGATGGAGGCGACATAGGGGCCTGAAAACGTGCGGCTGCGCACCAAAGACAGCGCACGGAAGAAGTCCTGCGTTGATGGCGGCACAAGCAGCAGCAGCAGCACCGGCAGGGTCTGAGACGTGAGGAAGAGTGGCAAGATGCATACCTGTTGCTGGGTGCTGCCATTTTGTCGACCAAGCCCTCCCCCTCAACACCTCAAACCACAACCAGAACGGTTTGTAAACCATCTATCATGAGGGTCGTGCATCACTACCCTCGACATACCTGCTTGCTGGGTGCTGCTGCCTTGTTGACCAAGCCCTGCGCCTCAACACGTCATACCACAACACACCTCATACCACAATAAAACCGGTTTGTACACCATCTATCATGAGGGTCGTGCCTCACCACCCCCAACACACCTGCTTGCTGGGTGCTGCTGCCTTGTTGACCAAGCACTCCGCCCTCGATACCTGTTACTAAAAAGGTACGTGCACCGTCACCCCCAATCATTGTGGTTGTCGATATCTGCTACATACCTGCTTGCTGGGTGCTGCTGCCTTGTTGACCAAGCCGTCTGCCAGGAACTTGTCGTACAGCCCTTTCCACTCCCCCTGCTGCTCAGTGACCTTGTGCACCAGGTGGCTGTACTGCAGCTGCTGCACCTGATCAACACTCCAGTTCACAGGACTGTCAACCTGCAGGCAGGGGCACATAGCTTAGTCAGTGTCAGCCTGACAAAGCAACACAAACTAGTTGACAGGACTGTCCACCTGCAGGCCGGGGCACACACAGCTCAGTCCGTCTCAGCCTGACAAAGCAACAAAAAACAGTTCATGAAGCTGTCAATCTGCAGGCAGGGGCACATATTCAGTGTCAGCCTGACAGAGCAACACAAACTAGTTGACATGACTGTCAACCTGCAGGCAGGGGAAAGCACAGCCAAGTCAGTGTCAGCCTGACAAAGCTACACAGCCCATTTCATTGTTGATCCTGGCCTGCGCCACCCATAGCATGCAAACCCTGCGCTACACCGCCGCCCCTGCTGCAACCTCCAAACCTTGCAACCAGCATTCAAAGAAACCAGCATTCAAAAGACTTTCAAAGAAAGAGTCCACAATTTCCATTACTCCCCACCCGGCCCACCTGCTGCGGCAGCTGCTGTATCCACTGGTAGAAGGGTGAAGCTGGCCCCTTGCGCCGCTACTAGTGCTCAATGTTCTGGGTCACACAAAGGTGCTAGTCTGCACTACCTCTATTCCAATGGCTGCCCTTGTTATCAAATACCCCTCACAACATCCCAGTAGTGCCACAGTAGTGCAGCAGTGCCGGCATCCTCCACCCCCCCCCCCCCACACACACACCTGCTGTGGCAGCTGCTGTATCCACTGGTAAAAGGGTGAAGCTGGTCCCTTGCGCTGCTCACACAGCAGCCGTACACCCAGCTTCACAAACCAGGGGGCTGAATCCCAGTGGCTGCTGCTCACAAACTCCTGAAGGCCGCAGCAGCAGCAGCAGCAGCGGGAGCAGCAGCAGCAGCAGCAGCAGCAGCGGCAGCAGCAGCAGCAGCAGTGCAGGCGAGACACAGGAAGTGCAGTCGAATGTCTTTGGCCTAGACTCAACAACTGTAGGTCACTAGGACACCTGGTGCTGTGCTGTGCTAGTGCTGTGCTAGTGCTGTGCTAGTGCTGTGCTAGTGCTGTGCTAGTGCTGTGCTAGTGCTGTGCTAGTGCCCAACACAACTGTTTCCTTCGCTAGTGCCCAACACAACTGTTTCCTTCGCCGACCACGTGCTTGATCCCAACTGCCACGCACTGCGCCTAGTCTAGGGGTACAATACACCAACTTAGTTGGTATATCAGTACCCCTGCCGAGCCCCAGTGGCCAGTTCAGTGGCTGCTGCAAGTTTCTGAGTCAAAAGTTCCAACAATACTGGGCCACAGCTGTGTACTGCCACTCAGTGCTGCTGTCAAACCCAAGTGGCTGACAAGTGTTCTAGCCAACAAGTGCTCTAGCTGGCTAACAGGTGTTCAGCTAGTGGCAGCTGGAGGCACTTACTGGGCAAGGGCAGCGCTGCTTTGGAGGCAGAGTCAGGGCGGCCTGACGAGGCACTGACACGATTATGTCATCAACTGCAATGTCACTCTTTGCTGATAGGCCGCGCACGCCGTCGAAAGCAGCAGGCTGCAGCTTGGGAAACTCAATGCCTGAAGCAGTGGGAATAGACATTGCAGCATCAACCAGCAGCAGTAGGAATTGTTGGCAGCTAGAGCAGGGCGAAGGGGGCGGGGTTGATGAGGTGTGATTCCAAGGCAGGGGGGGGGGATGGCAAGAGTGACACGGTGTAGCTTGAGGAACCTAATGCCTGTGTCAGGGTGGGAGCAGTGGGAGTGCTGCGGTAGGTAGGGAGTAGGGTTGTTCATCAGGGGGTACCACCAGGGAGCAGAGGGGTGCTGCATCTTGCAGGGGTGCTGCTGCCTGCTGGAGAGCGGCCATATGTACTAGCGCACCTGCTGCCATTGTGTCTCAATTTGCTCCTTTATTTGTGTGCAGTACGTGCTGACAAGTGTGCACAGACTGAATCAAATGCTGCTGGTGTGGCAAAACAGCGCTGTGGTAGTTGCGCCAGGTCAGCATGATGAGATTCTGTCCAAGCAGCGGCGACCCACCTTGCGACTGTGCCCACTCCAAGAACGTTGCTGTACCTTTGTCATCGATGAATACAGGCCGTGCTTGCTGCTTTGCTGCCTGGGCAGCAACACTGTCTGCCCGTCTGCTGCTGTAAGGGGGCAGCAAAGCACGTCCACGAGTATGAAGGCTAGGTAACGTTCCATGACACCCTTGGAGGTGTAATTGAGCAGTCATAGTGACAGGACTGCGCTGGGACGCCCACAGCTGACAGCAGACGCACGAAGGCACACGAACTTTCACGTCGTGATCAAGTGTTGGATTGAACGTGCCACATTTGACTTCGAAAATGTATTGGAGCCCCGACTGTGCGAGAGGAAACGGAAACGACAAAATTGCCATATAAACTGCCACAACCGACGGGTGCTGCACCTAAAGCGGTGCAATCGCTGCTATACTGCTTTCTGATTGTTAACAAGGCAGTTAGGTACCTTGCCGCCACAATGGCTCTGCTTCACGCCCAGTCCCAAATGCAGATCAGTACAACTGCCAGGCAGTCTGTACAGAATACAATCCTGCCACCCCACAGGTTGCAGGCAGCTTTCAAACGCTCTCTTACACACAGACAGCGTAATGGAGCGCAGCTATGCCGGGCTGTGGAGTCAGCAGAACAGCAGCAGCAAGTGCAGGTGCAGCCAGAAGCAGCAGTACCTGGCATGAGTGCATACCTAGACAGCTTGCGCTGGGCAAAGGACGGCCTAGTGCCCGTCATCGTTCAGGTAAGCTGGCACACACGGGTTTATGTAATCATGGGCGCATTGCTGAACTGCTGGCTATTGCATGTTGTCATGCCTCGTTTGCTGGCGCACAGCAATGTGTCTCAAGGTCCCTTGTGTTTCTGATACCTCTGCTGCTGCTACTGCTGCCATTCTTTATTTTTTCTTTATTTTCAAACACATGCAGCATGTTGACACTGGGGAGCTGCTGATGCAAGCATATGCAGACAGGGCATCCATCAATGAGACTCTGCAGACAAAGTGAGCACAATCACGCATCCAACCCTGGAGTCGTTTGCTCAGCTTGGCAGCCGCAGCAGCAGCAGCAGCAGCAGCAGCAGTGGCAGCACGTGCATGCTGATCGCATGGATAGTCAGCGCAGCAGATGCAGTAGCAATTCCTGGCACAGGCCATGATGAAGCAATGGCCAACAGGGTGGATGGCCTAGCAGCGTCTGTAAGATGCAGGGTGGCAACCCACATCGCCCCATCGGTGCCTTGTGCAGAGTGCAGCAGATGCAGCATGTTTTTTTTGGGGGTTTTACCAGGGGGGGGGCGTAATCCCAATGCAGCATGGACAAATGTTGAGACAAATGTTCAAATGCCTCACTCTGCTGTGGAACAGCAGCTGCAAGAGGTTTTACCTTCTCTCTCAGACTCGATGCCGAACTCTGATGTGGTGTTGTGTGCCCTGCTCTGCCGTGCTGTGCTATGCTGTGCTATGCTGTGACGTGCCCTGTGTGTGATAGGATGGCCACTTTCTACAGCCGCAGCCGCAAGGAGCGCTGGTGCAAAGGAGAGACCAGCGGGAACTTCATCCAGGTCACAGGGGTAGGTGTCACGCTGCTGTGTGGCCCGGATACATCACACAGATGTCTCTACTGATGTTGCCAGTGCTGCCAGGCGCAGGAAGTTGATGTACTACAGCAACAGTTACAGTGTTTATGGCATGGAAATGCCGTGCATCTTGCAAGGGAGCCAGAGGCTCACGGGGTCCTGACTGTGTGCGCAGGGGTTGCTGTGGCTGTCATACCAATGTCAAAGTACACACCTGAGTAGATGCTGTAGTAGTGGGTTGCAGTGTTGGGGGAGCAGCATACTGCAGCCACTGCCAGCAGCAGCAACATTGCCAGCATGGCAATAGTTTGCCCAAGCCTGCAGCGAGATTTCTTATTATGCAGGACGGTCCCACTAAGGTTTGTGCAGTGCACCCGTGACGTCCTTACTTCTGTCGACGTTGCTGCTGCTGCTGCTGCTGCTGTAGGTGTACCACGACTGTGACAGGGACTCCCTGATCTACCTCGGTGACCCCATCGGACCCACCTGCCACACAGGAGCAAGGTGGGCCCTAAGCAGCGAAGTTACACGGATAATTGTTTCTATGTTAGGGAGGTACATCGTCCATGACACCATGCTTTTGGTTTGGTCTTTGTTCCAAGATGTCATTTGGGATGTCATGTTGTCATAGTTTGCTCCACAGGACCTGTTGGTTCCCTGAAGCACACGGGGGGGGGGGGGGGGGGGGGGGGCTGGCTTGAGCCGTGAGGGCAGTCTGACACAGAAATGAGCACAATTGGCTGGTGCTGGCTCAACAGACCCCCTAAATTTCACACCTGCGTATCCAAAAGGACTGATTCACAAGGGCTACATGTGTTGATGCCCTTCGTTTCCACAGGACCTGCTGGTTCCATGAAGCGCGGGTGGGGTCTGAGGCTGGTTTGAGCTGTGAGGGCAGTCCAGAGCAGCACGACCAGCACGCCCCCCTCACCACACTCATGGCCCTTGAGCACACGATACAGCAGCGGCGGCTGGACATGGAGACACAAACAGGTGTGCAAGGGGGGGGCACGGGTGGTGGTGGGGGGGTGGTGGTGGTGGTGTGTGTGTGTGTGGGGGGGGGGGTGGAGGGGGGGGGACCTGGTGTGAGCATTTGTGTGTGCGTGCGTGCGTGCGTTGGGGGTGGGGAAGGGGGCGGGGAGGTGGGGTGAGGGGGAGGGACTAGCTGCACTACACTCATGGCCCTGGAGCACATGCATACAGCAGCGGCGGCTGGACTTGAGTTTGACGTGTGTGTAGACACAGGGAGTGTATCCACTGTGTGTTTTGTGTGTTGTTTGTGTGTGTGTGGGGGGGGGGGTGCGCCCGGGTATGTGTGTGTGTGTGTGTGGGTGGGGGGGGGGGGGGGGGGGGCGGTTGCTTCACTCGAGTAATGTGCATGCAGAAAGTCTTGAACAATTGTTGTGGGGCGCTTCTGAAACAACAACATGAGGTCGAAAGTTGAAACTGCCACTGCATCATGCTGCCTCTGTGCTGTTGTTACTTTTATTCTGAAAACATGTATAGCGGGAGGCTGCATAATGAGGCCTGAATCCGTCCTGCAAGCATCTCGGTGCACAGTTAAGAATGCTCCTGTTACAACTTGCACTTTTGTTGGTTCACACACCTTACTGTGTGTGTTGCGCTGCTGCTGTAGGTGGCAAGCCCTCTTGGACTGCTAAGCTGCTGTCTAACCCAGAGCTGCTGTGCAAAAAGGTGAGGAAGGGCATGTCCATGTTTATGTTTTCATGTTCATGGCTGCAACAGCCATGAACGCCATGCATGCAGCGTGCGCAAGCTAGCCAGCCGGCTGTCGCCACAGGAGTGATACACCATCACGTGCCTGCGTGACTTGTCACTGCAATTACCGGTTTGTGAGGCGGCTTGTGAGCCCTGCCAGGTGATTTTGACTGTAGCTGTTATTTAGTAACCGTCACTATAACTGTAACTGTCACTGCAACCGCAGGTTCGTGAGGAGGCTGGTGAGTTGTGCCAGACGCTTGAGGCTGATGAGGGGCGTGAGCGTGCAGCAAGTGAGATGGCAGACCTGCTCTACCACGCCATGGTGCTGCTCAATGTGCAGGTGCGTGACCTGGCTAGGTTTGTACCTGGCCTGAGTTAGAACCCTACAGTGATTCATGGCCAATGCAGCAAACGCCCGCAATTTGCTGATGCTGCAACTGTGGGTACAGCTGCTGACATTGTGCTCGGCGAGGGCGTAGCTGACACAGTGCACCACAGCATTCAAAACCTGACCTGCAGGCAATGCGCAGTTGCAGGTGCCCCTGCATTGCTGTGGTAAGGAGCCCCCCCCCCCCCCCCGCCTGGTTTTTGTCGCTTTGCTGTGGCAGTGGCATGTAGAGCTGCGTGATAGCTGTGCAGACTTTGGATCACCATGCAGTGCACTGAGGGTGGTATGTATCCTGCTGCTGCCACTGCTGCTGCTGCTGCAGGGTGTCCCTATGGAGGATGTGATGCGGGTGTTGCGGAAGCGTTTTGGCACCAGCGGTATTGCCGAGAAGGCAGCACGGCCACCCAAGCAGTGACTGTTGGGCTGACGTCAGGTCCCTTTGTATGCTGTATGTGCAGGGCGGTGCATGAAGCACGACTCCGTGCATGGCACTCCTGGCGGGTACAGAGGGTGGGGTTTATGTGTGTAACACTGTGCACGGGACAAGCAAGCACTGTTTGTTGTGCCATCGTGGCATTTGAAGTGATCCTTGACCATCGGGCGTGTGATCCCCAATTGGATATGGCCATGGAGTAAATTTGAATTTTGGAAGGGTAGATGGAACTGCCGCTGCATCATTCTGCCACTGTGAGGGCCATGGGCAGTGCATCTGCAACAGCATTTCTGCACTTTAAATCGCGCAGTACTTCTCCATGTCCTGTTGTTGCACCCTGCTGGGCAACATGCCCGCATGGCGCACCACCCGCACACATGCACCAACAAAACAGTTGCCTAACTACCAGCCTGGTTGGCAACCAGCAACCACCCGTTGATGACAGCCACATATACAGCATGCAAGGACAGCATGCACATACACCACTCCTTGCTGCACTGCCGCATTCGGCGCATAAACCATCGGTTGGCGCACTGCAGCAGTTCAGTCACTGGACTCTAATGCAGCCGGCATGACAATTTGGAATCACGTCACTGCCTGCTAACCCCCAAGCACACCAACTGCCTGCACTGCCCTAATTTTCGTTCCTGACTACCAGGTTATTCGCAACCCGCAATCACAAACCCTCAGCAACAACTACTGACTGCGCCTTGTGCCAAATGCACCGTCATCCTTAACTGCAACAGCTCAGCACTGTGGCAGCAAGCAGCAGCACTACCACGCTGCAGGAAACACACCCATCCTAGCACCCAGCACCGCCGCAGGGCTCTGACGGACTGTCTTGTGCCAGCACAGCAGCTGCTGCCTGTGCTACTGTGGGCTCGCTGTGGTTGAGGTACAGCTGCAGCACTTGACGCCAAACAGGCGCTTCGCCGGGGCTCTGCACAGCACACACAATGACTTTTCTGCACATCATGCAGCGCCAGTGATGAGACTGGTAGCAGGTGAGGGGACATATGTGAGGCAGTCAGCAGAAAGTTGCCAAGAAGCATGGGAATTGTCCACAGCAAGGGCCAGGCACACCAGACACATTCCTTGAGACCATTCCCCTCTGCCTTACATGCAAGCTGCAGGACCTGTAGCGTCAGCAAACGCAAGCCGTGTCGTGAGTGACAACCTGTCTTTGGGCATCCCAAGCCCTCTGGGATGCTCTCCAAACACCTCGACTGCTGTTGCACAGCAGTGCGCAGCCCTAATCGGGTGCATGACCCAATCGGGTATGACAGCCGCACAGCACAACCTCAGCAGCTGCTGACCCAAGGAACATGGCCACGGAACCCACCTCAGTAGAGAAGGTCCATGTTGTGTCCAAAAACCCGCCCCGCGAGCCTTCACACCTAAGGCTCGTTAGCTGCCGCAGCTGTGCCAGCTGCGGCAGCAGCCTCTCTAAGTCATCAAGAGGCTGGCACACCAGCAGCTCCTCCAGCCCTGTCAGCTGACACACCCCCTCCACCCCCTCTGCTGAGCCAGGGCCGGCCTCCAGCTGCAGTGAGCGCAAGCTGCTCAGCCCCTGCAGCGAAGCCAGCAGCCCTTGACTGTACTGCAAGCCCCGTATGTTGAGGCATTGCAGGCTAGGGCAGCAGCTGACAAGGCAGGTGCCGTCAGGAGCTGCCAGCGGTGCTGCTGCAGGAGCTGCCCCCAGGTGCTTGACCCGTTGGATGTTGAGCACCCGCAGGAGCGGCAGCTGCCTGCCGGCAGGGAAGATGTGCTGCCACACATCTGGCGGAAGGTGGCACGAGCTGATGTCCAGGTGCTGTAACTTGCTGCTAGCTGTCAGGGCAGCGTATGCTGCTGCTGGTGGGTTGCCCTCCTCGCCACGTAAGCTGCTACCCACCACCAAATAGGTCAGCTGCTGCTGCTGTTGCAGGTGAGACAGCAGCTGCAACACCCCTGCGCCACCGAGAGGCCGCCAACTGCGCTCCAGTTGGCTACAGCCCAGCTCAAGGTGCTGCAGCCGAGTCTTCCCTGCTAGAATAGCTGGGTCGAGGCACACATGCTCCCAAAAGAGTGCAGCACTAGGCGTGTGAGGTGCTGTGAGCCCGCCAGCATGCTAGCAGTGATGCTGTACTCCCCTGAGATCGTCAGCTGTAGGTCTGCAAGCCGCGTCAGGGCTGACAGGTGCTTCAGGTCGGGGAAAAGCTCCACGTCATGAAGCGACCATATATCGGGGGTAACATCCACCTCGAGGTATGTCAGCTGCTGCACCTTCAGCAGCATGTTGCCTGAGAGCAGCAGCCGCTCCCCGCGCTCGTCAGACCAGCAGCCGATGCTGAGGTGATCCAACGCAGGCAGCAGGTCCAGCGCTGCTGCCAGTCCCCCCTCCTCATCAAGCAGCCTGCAGTAATGAAGCCGCGGCTGCTTGAGCAGAGGAGCTGTGGCAGCGCCCAGCACTCCCTGACAGCCGCTGCCAGGCAGCAGCTGTATGTCAAGACATTCAAGGTCTAGGGTGGTGAGCCTGGTAAGGCCTGAAGGCAACTGGCGGAGGGTCGGGTGCAGACCACTGCCCAGGCTGATGCTGTCGATGCGCTGCCCCAGCCCGTGCGAGGGGATGTACACATTCATCAGGTCGTCCAGCTGCTCGTGGGTAAGCCTTGTCGCTTTGATGCTGCTGAGCGCCATGAATACTGCCTGGTGCAGCCTGCTGTGGGCCCTGGCGGCGCTGCACATGCTGCGGGGGTCACAGCAGCGCAGGACTGCCACCAAACATGGGTCTGGCAGCTGCAGCAGAGGAAATGACGAATGTAAATTGACCATGGTTTGCCGGGATACTTGCTGTCAGCACGTTCTAGGACTGCTGGCAGTGAGTGGATTTCAAAACAGATCGATCTGGAGAGGTTTGCCCGTGCGATGGAGAGGGCTACGTGAACTGCGATTTTAGTGCTAGGCAACAGCTATAAAGCACTTAGGTGCATGGCTAGCCTGGCTTTGTGTACTCTGGTGTTCGAACAGGTTGAACAGCCCCATGTCACTTACAAGCTACTTCGACTGTGGCAGTCTTCATTCAGTGCCGACCCTCCAACAAATCCCAAACAGAGTGTGTTGTTACGCTGTTGCTACAAGTTGTGGTATCGACGCCTGAGCAATTTCTGCAGTACAGATCGGATCGATCGGCCCAAAATACAGCCGATGCACTCCCATCACCTAGGAAGAAGCCCCGCTGTAGTCACAGGTAGCACAGAAAGACTGCTTAGCTTTCAGCAACGTCCACGGGTATGCAGATACCTTGTGTAGAACAACAGTTGATGCTGCTGCTGCTCCTGTACATGTATGCACAGTGCCTGTGGTGCAGCAATACCAGTGCCCTCGCCTGCACGTCCGGCAATCCTCGATAACAATCCCAAGAATGGCTGGCCACCCATCTGGCGGCACCAGCGACAGCTCAGCTGTCAAGGTCACTGCTGATGAAGACTTTTCAGCCATGTGCACACTCATGGGAGGATTTGACGACAGGTGGGCAGGTGGTTGCTGCAAGTCACTTGTGTGTGGGGGTGTGAGGTTCTTGCAAACATACTGCAAGTAAACAACCCTCCCAGGTGACAGCTGGGGACCCTACAAGGCACGGCCTGCCTACCTAGGTACAGGCCTGTGCTTCTGTATCGGGGGGTGGGGTGGTTGTTGCAAGTGGTTACTTTCACCGCTGAGCGTTTCTCTCCACATTGGAAATGGGTAAACCAAAAACGTAGATATTGACTGCCTGGATCCTATCAATGCATTGCCATTGCCTGCTTATCATCCCTACGCAGCTGCTTCAGGGGCTATGTTGGGACCTGGACCTCCTTTGACCACCGCCACCCTGAATCCTCACACACTGCTGACTCATCAACTGCACCGGCAGCAGCAACGGCAGCAGCAGTGGCACCTGTGTTTGTGGATGAGACTGTGAACTTCAGACTGTTCAGGCTGGAGGACCCAGCAACAAGCAAAATCCACCAGGTAAGTGACACTAGCAATCCAGGGAGGGATATATGTACCGGGGAGTGGGTCCTGCTACCTCACCTACTCACATGTTCACAGCTACAACCATGCATCCATTCACTATGACAACCCCACCACACTGCTCTAGCAATGCAGGTCAACATGTGCAAGTGCCCCCCACCAAATCAAATCAAAGTTACACCTGTAGCTATGAAACTCAAGAGCTCATGCCAGCCATTCACTGCTATCACGGAGATGGCAGAACGAACCAGGAAGAACAAACACTGTAACAGCCTGTCAATTGTAACAGCCTGTCACAGGGCCTGTACAGTGTGACAGGACCGACTCAATGACTGTGCTGCCCCCCCCCCCCCCCCCCGATGCAGGTCAACATGTATCAGGGGGGTGGCCATCCTGCTGCAGCATCCTACAAGGCCTACCTCAGCAGTGACTGTTATCCCCCTGTGGTCTCAAGGGTAGTAGTCACGTACTCACTATTTCACAGCCACAGCCATCCATTCATTCACTCCTTCCTTCATCACACTGCCCCTCCCCCCAATGCAGGTTAACATGCATGCATTCAGTTGCTCCATCACACTGCCACTCCCCCCCCTCCCCCAACCACCATTGATGCAGGTCAACATGTACTACCAGGGGGTAGTACCAGGGGGTTGGACGTCCTGCTGCAGATCCTACAAGGGCAGTCACATACCCACTTGTTCACAGCCACAGCCATGGATCCTTTTATAAGACCCCTCTACGCACTGCCCACATCAATGCAGGTCAACATGTGCCAGTGCTCCTCCACCAACTGTGACAGGACTTACTCAATGAATGTGCTGCCACCACCACTGCAGGTCAACATGTATCAGAATGGCGGGCGTCCCGCTGCAGCATCCTACAAGGCCTACCTCAGCAGTGATGCTGCCCCGGGGCGCCCTGACGGTTATGGCCTGAGAGAATGGCGACACGACCCCTCAGGAGCCCTGTGGAGTGTGAGCACGCGTGCGCCGGAGAGGGGGGGGGGGCGCTGCTGCTGTAGCTTCCTAAACAAGCTGTGTGGCTGCTGCAGCGGTAATGTTGCTCCCAAGGCTGCTGTTGTTTACTGGTGTGACGTGCCGAGTGTACTGACGGCCTGAGGGAGTGGAGGCACGACCCCTCAGGGGCTCTGTGGAGTGTGAGCGCCTCGGGGGGGGGGGGGGGGGGGGGAGGGGGTGCTGCTGATGTAGCTGTGTGTCCGTCACAAACGAGTCAAGGTCCTTATGCTGCTGCTTCTGCTGCTGCAGCCGGATGGGTCTGCTTGGCGGTCTGACCCCAGTGTTGCTGAGCGCACCCTGCTTGGCCTGGCTGTGGCCGACTGTGGACTGGCTCTCATCAACGGGGCCCTACCTAGCAGCTTTGACCCCCAGCACACACCCAACAGCTGGTGGATGGAGGCAATATTCAAGGTGAGCAAGGACAACATTGAGGGGTTGAGGCTGGGTTGAGGTTCTTTTGTAGTAGCTCGTGCTGTAGCAGGATGTGGACTGGCACGTGTCTGGTCTTAGCTAGGATGTCTGTGGCAAGCATGCTGGTGCTGCCGAGCAGCCTCCTTCATACATAACGTGCAGTTGCGCAGGATGCGTGCTGTCTAGTATCCCGTCACATGACAGTTTCTGTCAGGCTGGCCGCATGCATGCCTGCCTAGCCGCTTACCTCGCACCCCAGGCCGCCAGGCCTGGCCTGACTGCAGCGCCCCAACTCGCATGCATGCACCTGCCTGTTAACCTGACCTGGCCCATCCGCTCACCTACCCACCTGTGCCCCCCACCCCCAAACCACTCATTTGTCTCTGCAGCAACCCGGCTCGCATGCACGCCGCTGGGGCATGCTGCACCGCTACGACTCCGGCCGGCTGGCCAACAGCAAGGCCATGAATGAAGACCTGACAGAGATTAAGACTGAGGAGCTGCACAGCTGCTGCATAGACCCTGCATCCATCTCCTGGCAGGACCGCAAGCAGGGGTGCGTGCGCATACTGCCGCTTGTTGCGTTGAAGCATCGGCTGGGACTGCTCCGGGTGGTCCCTAGGTACCTACAGAGCTTTGCATGTTTCAGGCGGTGCGTCTGTTTGTTGCCCAGCTGCGCTGAACAGCAAACCAATGCATGTTGCTGGCGACCGGCAGTAGGGTGCAGGGCGGGTCAAAAGACAACAGCATACAGTCCTGGGATTTATCGCGTGTTAACCTGCACCACCTCCCACCAGTTTCTGTATAATCTATATGTACAATAATCTATATGGGCAAAATCAAGAGACAAGATATCTGTTGTGTCTGTGTCTGTGCAGGAGCTTGGGTGACCTGGATGCACTGTTTGCAGCAAATACTCAGCAGAAGCTGGATGGCAGCGGAACGCAGTTGCGATTCAGTTGCCAAGGCAGGGCTACAACCTTCACCTACGATGCACAGCAGCAGCTCGAGATGCAGACAGCGCCTTGTGAATGGAGCAGCCACCACATCGCCTCGATGAATGCAGCAGCGGCAACTGCTGGTGCAGCAGGAGGGATGCAGCCAGGTGGGGCGGTGGTGCAGGTTGAGTTGCCGGACTGGACTTACAGCAGGCTGCCTGCTGACATGACAGTGCTCGTGGCAGGAGTGGCAGGGGCAGAGCCGCAGGCAGCAGCAGCTGCAAGTGATGTTGCCGCAGGTGGCGGTGATGCTGGTGCAATTAGTACCGGCAGCAGTAGCAGCGCACCAGAGGAGGTGGTGTTCGAGCTGGGCACAGTGTTGTCTGATGGTTCACTGGCCCGCTGGCTGCTATATTATGATGCTGCTGGTGGGCAATTGCTCAAGAGGGCTACATATGAGCTATATGCTGCTGCGTGATGCAGCAGGGTGTGTACCTGCTGCAAGTGCATTATTGTAAGCAGCTGCACTGCTGCCCACCATGATGCTGGTTGATGTGGCAGCAGCAGCCACTTGTGCAGCAGTACCAGCATCAGCCGCTGAAACAGCGGCCGGCTGCAGCAGGAAACGTGATAGCTGCATGGCTGTGTGCTTGTTTGGCCCTTGGCGCTGCGCCAATGTTGCATTGCTTGGCAGGCATGCTTGAATATTCTAGATCAAAAGCAGCAAACATATTCAGGTGCTACTGTGTACAAGCTGAGCTGGTGCATATGAACAAAAATGGGTCTGATGTGTTCTAGGGTTTTGGCTTTGCTATGCCCGCCAAACTTTTGAATATCGCAAGTCCAAACACAACGATGTGTGCATGCGTGGGACCGGCAAGTCCATGCCACTGCAGAACATGCTGTCATATTGTGCAGCAATCACGCGCGTGCTGCGTCTTTGGGCCAGTGCCCTGTTGTATGTTCGCATTTTGCTTGTGGCCCACATACGGTATGGTGTGCCGGATGATCTCACTAGCGTGTACTGTGCAGTACAGGCATGCCTTTGCGGCATCCTCAGGACGATGCGGCATCAGCCATCCCTCCCTCTGGGTTACTCGATAAGTCTATGCTGCCTGTGTCACCTGTGGGGTGTGCACTGTAATGGCTACAATCATGGCATGTCACTCATTAGCAGAATCTGCATTGTTGTAGCCTCCACCAACGGGGGGGGGGGGGGGGGGTCATCACAGGCTGCAGATCTTCAGCCTCCTTATGGCCCTCCTTGCTGAGGAAGATGATGTTGGCACTATGCCATGTGCTTCCAGGCTATGCACACGTGACTGCTGCATTTTTTCACAAGCCGGCCCACTACAAGAGTGCAATCTGGACCCTGCTGCTTCCACAGCAGGCACTGCGCCAACATGAGCATTTAGTGCTGTGCCAGTGGGCACAGCAAAATCGCTAGCAGGCGCACAACAGCTTGCAAGTAAAGTACCAATGGCGCACTGCGACACCTCACAGAAATGCCCCAGCTTTGCACAGGTTGGCACAATTTGCAGACATCCATCCAGCGCCGGTAGTACACACGGCACCGAGTCTGAAAGGAACTGCTGCCTTTGACACTCTGACCTCAGTTTTGAGGGTGTTCCAACAGCTTTTGCTCTGATACTGTCACATGGCATGGTGGCTCACCCTTGCAAGATGTTCATGCAGCAACATCGGGCTTTGCAGCCGCCGCAGCTGCTGCAGCCGTAAGCGCTTTGCACACAGGCTTGTGCTGCTTCCAGGCAGCGCGCTGGCAGCTTTTGGAGCAGTACCTGGCTGCCCGGCAGCTGCTGCACTTGCTGCCGCTGCCCTGCACCAAGCTGTATTCCGAGGGTCCAGAGAAGGTCAAACATGCAGGGTTGTTGCATGCGCCAGGGTGCGCAAAGCTTGTCAGCCCCTGCCCCACTGCATACAGCTGCTCCTGCATCTGGGACACAACTAAAGCTGGTGTCGCATACTGCGTGGTGCCCGCTGCATCACTAACCGCTGCTGCATCACGCAGGCACTCCCGCACGCTATGTGTGTCGTAGCCTAATGATGCGGCCTGTGCTGCATTGCTGCCTGCGGACAGCCATCCTGTGATGGCAAACACAACTGTGTCAAGCTGCTAGTACATGGCTGCTGCAGCGCTGGCACTCATTATTGGCACAGAGCCTTCAGATATGGCCTGGTCACCCAACTGCAGGCAGCAGCGGCCCAGCAGCGCAAGCAGTGACATCACACCAACAATACTTGAAGAGCTGGCTGCTGCCTTGCCGCTGCCATTGCTGCGTCTGGAGCTGCTGCTGCCGGCCGCCTGACGTACTGTCGTTTTCTGTGTGGATGCATAAACAAGAGCAGCTGCCACCTTGACAACCACCTGGAGTGAGGGGTGGATGGTGCTGCCCGCTGTGGCACAGTGTGGGCTGTGACAGCCCTGCACAGGCGAGCCGCGTAAGTCACAGTTACAGTCTGCACCAGACAACACTCCTGAGTAGATGCTGCAGCGCCTGTCCTGCTCAGCAGCCTTCAGCATGGTGGACAGGAGGCTGCACAGCTGCATGCAGGGCTTGCTGCCTGGCCTGCTGTGCGCAACGATAGGGTTGAAAAGCGGCCCAACAGCGAACCCGGGGCACTAGGAAACACTGGGTACATGCAGGATGGGAGGCTTGATGTAAAGGTGTCGTCGGCGCTGCGGACATTGGATGTCTGGGATGCCATGCTGCTGCTGCTAGGCCCAGGAGCTTGCATCGCCATGCAGTGCTGCCCGACAGCCACCTCCATGCGGCAAACACTCTCCAGCAAAGAGCACAGCTGCCCTGCTGTAGCAGCAGCACTTGCTGAGCTGCCAGGCTGCACATCTGCCAAGTGCTGTGACAACATCAACACCAAGCTGCCAGCAGCCTTTGCTGCCTCGGCTGGGTATCTTGCTGCATCGGACAGCTGGGGGTTGGCAGGGCTGCCCATGGTGCTGCTGCTGCTCCTGCCACCAACAGAGCGCCTGTTGTCAGCACCAGACGTGCTGCCATGGGCGACCGATGATGCTCGGGGGTGGCCCTCAAATTCAAGGCCGACTGATTGGGCCCAGAGCTGCAGCAGATTAGGCAGCAGGCTGCTCAGAAGCTGCAGCTGGTTGGCATACACATCAGCTGGCAGGCAGACGCGGACTTGCGGCTGTGCAGCAGCAGCCTGGCCCATGCCCATGTTTGGTCCAGCCTCAGCCTGAGGGCGCACCTGACCGGTCATGTGCTGGCATAAGCTAGCAGGGCCATCCTGTAGGACCTTGCGGTAGTGACCAATCAAGCAGACTGCTGCACTGCACACCAGGCTGCTGTATATGCTGTACTTGTCACAGTGACGGTCACTCACACTGCAACTGGTGTAGTCTGCTGCCCACTGCAGCAGCGCACTTGGCAGCAGCACGCTCAGCTGCAGCTGCTGCTGCAGCTCCTGAAGCAGCTGCTGCGACAGGTTGACTGGGGTGTTGCACAGGATCGCCTCACTGTGGTTGTGCACCAGGATCAAGCCATGCGCTAGGTTGCTGAGGGCTGTTTCAATCTGACAGCAGGACTGCAAGGATGGTAGCTCCAAACCAGCAGCCAAATGCAAGGCGCCCCAAACAGCAGCGCTGCTGCTGATACCCAGCTGCTGCAGCAACCTCTGCAGGGATGCAGGAACCTTTCCCGCTGCAAGCTCTGGTGGCAACTGCCGTGCTGATGGGGTGCTGCTAGGCTGCTGTTCCTGGTGGGTCTTGATTTTGAGCATGAGCTGTAGGATCACCATGTAGAAGGCCACACACTCCATGTGGTGACGGCTCAGCGCAGGGTGACTGGCCAACAGATCTGGTGCTGCCCTTCCTGCGCTGGTGCTGCTGCTGTTGGAATCCTGCTGCAGAGCTTCTGACACTGCCCGTGTGCAGAGCTTGGCCAGCTGAATGGAGCCTGTGACCAGCTTTGTCTGGTAGTCTGTTGGCCGGGTGCTGTCCTGCAGGACTGTGCTGAGGTGCTGCCAGCTGGAAAGCACCAGGTGCTGACTGGCCAGCAGGCGGCCTGTGCTGAGCAGCACGGCGCTAGCAGATTTGGCTGTCTCAAGCGCGGAAAGGTACTCGACGCACGTGATGAGCCCGAACGTGTTGAGTGCCCGTGTCTCAGAAAAGAGGCCAGGATCCGGCCACATGCGCAGCATGGGTTCAAAGCGCGCTTTGTCCCCAGCCTGCGCGCTGGCTGGCCACACACCAGCTACTGCCTGCAGCTGCAGCGCACCATCTGAGATGAGTGTGGGCAGGTGCTCCAGCAGTCCTGACTGCTGCAGCTGCTGGAACAGGGCAATATCAAGCTGGGTAGAAGTGCCAGCCAGGCCGAGGACCGCAGACGTGCAACCTTGCTGAGCGCGCTGCAGCGTCACATACGCTGCAATGGCTGCGAACGTGGCCTTGCAGAACTGGCGTGTTGCTGCCAGCTCACTGCATGTCCTGAGCACCTGTACAGCAACACCAACGGCCACCACTGGGATGGCATTGCAAAATGCGATGCAGCAGGAGCACAAACACCCCCCAAACAGCAGCTGCTGGCGAGAATAGCTGAGACACCAGTATGGCAGTTTCTGCTGCCGATAGCTTTGTCTGTAGTCCATGGAAGCACTCAGTGGGCACATGCCAGCTTCAAAGCTTGACGTGTGCGCACCTGGTCCTTCACCATTTGATGAACAGAAGCCGCATTCCAGCATGTAATTGAGAGGGAACAGCTGTCCAAAGCCTCAGTCACGGCATCACACTTGTTCTGGAGGCGTGCTGTGACCTTGTCACGTGAAATGGACTCCGACAACAACGCCCGCAGCTTGGCAGTGCTGCTTTGCCATGGATGCCTGCAGGAGGCAACAGTCAATGTCATCTGAACAGCAAGTCGATGACATCACTGTCTCTGTTGCATGGGTTGCCTGTGCTGTGACAGGCTGGGCAGAACAGTGCTGTTGTGACAGCAGCTGCCCAGACCCACGCAGCCAGACGCCTTAGTACGTGCATGGAGGTCAAAAACAGTCACGTAGACTCACATGTACAGTTTATTGTGCTTGTAAAGCTCAGCTGGCTCACAGTCGCGTGTTGAAGAATCAGCAGCAGTTCGCCGATGCTGGGGAGAGGACAACGAGAGACGGCTGAATAGATTCAGATGCAGCGTAAGAGGCTGCTGCTTGCTCGTGTAATTTGAGCAAGCTCGTTGCCACCGTGTGCCAGCTGTTGTGGCAATTTTTAAACTATGTCACACACACATCACACTTTCAGGTAGAGAAATGGCCACATTACTTCTTTTCCACCAGAAGACTTTGTGACCCACCAGGATGAGCTCGTCGTGCGATGCTGAAGCTGACAGTGACTCTTCAGCCCACGTGCAACGTTGTACTGCCTCGACAACATACTGTACCAATTGCATGCAAGACCGTCAGAAATATCCTGGATACCAGTGGCATAGTACCACAACTAGCTCACAAAGTTGAGCTGTCTAGTGCTACCCGCAGACCTGCAGAAATGTCGGCCTGTTGACTGCAGTTGTTGCCAGCACCCTGCCTCATGATGTTGGCCTGTTGACTGTGCCAGCACACTGCCTCGCGTGCTGCGGGAACAACACAAGGTGACAATGCCCGGAAGATAGTTTGAGTCGTCAAGTGCTGCTGTAAACGGTACACCATTTGCAGATGGCCACGCTGCTGCGCTCCTCTTGGCCAGCCTGCTGCGTGCTGCTGCCTTTCTTGCCTGTGCGCTGCCTGGGGGCACCACGCCTGGGCTGAATCTGGGAATGTCTGAGGAGCGGGCCATCAGGAGGGGCACATGCAACACACGAAGAACAGGGCAGAGGACAGACGCACACTCACAGCCGCTGCAAACACAGCCAAGCGACATACCCAGACGTCACGTTGGCTGTGCTGTGAGAAAGCCCCATCGAATATGACGATCGGACAAGGCAAAGAATGCTGGTGGGGCTGCATCCTGCTGACATGGCTTGATCGAATTCATGAACATGCACAGATATATATGTAAGTCAAGCACACAGCGTGTGTGCTTGGTAAGTTTGCTGGGTGATGTGCTGTGTGCAGACACTCACATAGTGTGTTGCTAAACAGCTCCCCCTTGTGCTCAATCCGTGCAGCCTGGGCTGTGCCGGCAGGGGTGGCGCGGCCTGCGGGCAGGTGTGGCCGGGCCTGTGGCAAGAGCAAGCAACACAAAAGCAGCCTGTATGATGGAGGGCAGCTGGATTGGATGCTTCAGGTGTGCTGCACCGTCGTTCTGGACGTCTCCACCCAGCAACCCACCAACATTATTTTTGGAGGATCTTGGAAGGGCGTGTTCCACACATGAGTTACATCAAGCGTGTACATACAGTAGCATTACGACATTGTGTATAACACATAATGTGTAACACACACCCTTCAGGTGCCTCCGTGTGCTGGAAGGCTGCTGATGCTTTGGTTGGTGCATAGGCCATACACTACAGGTGCAACTGAAATGGTACACGTACAGGGCACTGCCTGTCTGAGACAAACAAGACCAACACACACCCGACTGTGGCACTCATCAAAAAGCCGCACGATGCCGCAGATTTGGCATATTCTGTTGACACATACAGAAAGGTGCAATAGCCTACATGAGCCCCACACCCAGAAGCTCCAGCAACCCCTTTATACGTCAGCTGCCCCCCCCCCCAGAGAGGGCCCACCCCCTCACCTGACCCGGTGACTGCAGGCTCCTCATCATCAGGAGCACACCCCTGAGCCTGGCGCCCGCTGCTACGTGCAGGGGACCCCTTTACATCAGTAGACGCGGGCGTCTGCTGCTTGCGGCGCTTGGACTTGACCACACCAGAAACATCAGCTGTGGTGGCTGTTGCAGCGCCCGTCTGGTCTGCACCTCTACGCTCTGGCTCTAGTGCAGCAGCTGCAGCAGCTGCTGCTGGGCGCTTCCTGCTGCCAGCCTTGGCACCCTGAGCCTGCAACAGCAGTTGCCACCAGCAGTGGGGGGGGGGATGGTTGTTGTCAACAGTGACAGTGTCAAGAGGGGTAACTTCCACATGGAATAGCTGCCATCCAGCCACAACTAGGGTCGGCGTGGTGGGTGCGTGGTGGATGGGAAAGGGTAGTCAAGCAGGTGCCGTTGTTTTGTTGTCAGTGCCTTGTTGGCTGAACCAGAATGTCCCTCTCCAATGCACAGGTTACAGACCCACAGAATAGATGACAAAAAATGGTCTGTGCGGCAGCACGCAGCGACGTGCAAGCAACCAAACCACTTTTTCCCCCTCCACCGCTGCACAGGAGGGACATACCACACACCACACGGACGGCCTAACCCACACACTCATGTGTTTAACACACATGCAGCTGCAGCCGCTGCCCATGCTACTTCCAGCCCACTTCCCAAGTCCATCCAGCCAGCTACCACCCTCACTGTGCAGCAGGCACTCACCGCACCCCTCTTGCTGCTGCCACCCTCCTTGGTCTTGGCAGGGCTGCTGGCCTGCTCACCACCCTCCGCAGCAGCAGCAGCAGCCTTCCTGCCCCTGCGCCCAGCACCCTCCGCAGCTGCTGCTGCCGCGTTGGCCGGCTGCGTGCTGGCTCCTGCTGCAGCCGCACGCTTGGACAGTTTGGTTGCTGCAGCCGTTGGGGCAGCCTTGGCCCTCACGGGCCTCAGGCCAGGCCTGCTGTTCACGCCAACACGCCTCTTAGAGGGGGCCGCTGCTGCTGCTGCTGCTGCTGCTGCTGCATAGAACTCCTCCTCTTCTTCCTCCTCCTCATCTGAGTCTGCCAATCAGGCAGTGCAGCAACACACCAACCAGACATGGTGTGTGCAAGGTGGGCTGGCGCAATGAGGGTTATCTTGCGCAACTTTGCAGTGGTTGCTTCCTGGTTGCTGCTACAATGAACCATCATCATTATGATTCTGAAAGCAGGTTCATGCGTGGATCATCATGTGCAGCACATGCTACATAGCTGCCATAAGGAACCTCACTTTCAGGAGCGCCGCCCCAACAGGTGTGAGGTTCTAGCACTGGCTATGCGGTTAGTGAAACCCATGGGATCATGTTTACGATCTAACTGAGGGTCATGAGCACAGGGTGAGCTCAAGCTTGAGCTCAGCGTAAGTAAGTAAGTAAGTAAGTAGGTAAGTAACTACGCCTATGGCGAACCACTGGCGTGACGTTAAGGCAAGAGGGGTGTGCATGTCTAGCATGCTAGACTACCACACCCCCCACCTGACCCCTCCAGCCCGAGGGCATGGAGGGGGTGTGAAGTTCAAATCATCGCTTTTTGCGACGTTTCCTGTGGTCCGGCTCTGACCTGACGAGGAGACGCTTTGTGCCTTGTTGGGCTGTACTGCGGCGGGTAGGCCTGGAGTGTTGCTTGTGTGGCCGTCGTCCCTTGTCGCGTTTGCCTTTCTTCCCTGAGCGCTTGTTGCGGCCCATGAGGATGGCTCTGCGTTGTGTCCAGATTAGTTTGAGGTTGCATACTGCTATGTGGTGCAGGCGTCGAGCTAGGGATGTGAGGGCGGAGCCGCCTACTCCGAGGTCGCGCATTTCTTTCAGGAAGGACTCGTAGATTATGCCTGATGCCCCTAGCAGCAGAGGGACGATGCGAACTGTGGCTGTGGGCTCGTGGGCCAAGATCAGTTCTTTCAGTGCGGCGTGTTGTGCTGCCGCTCTTTCTTGTTGCGGCATCGGGTCCGTGTCCCTGCAGTATTTTATTTCGACGATGTCGAAGACCCACTCGTTGTTGTCTGGGAAGTATGTCAGCATGATGATGTCGGGAACGCTGTCCCGATATCCTTTAAGGGCCTCCGCAAGGTCGTGGCTGAACATGGACGGATTGTCCATGTGCCTCATGAAGCGGTGTGGCTGCATGCCCTCCGGCACCTCTGATGGGGCCTTTCTTCTGGTGTAACCCACGTCTGACAAGAGGACATTTCCTGCTTCCTTGCCTCTGCTGATAGCTTCCAGAATTTCCGTGCCGGCGTCATTGTGGCGGCGCGTGTACGCGGCGGACAGCTCCTTGCAGCCGCTGATGGCGTGGTGCCCTCCGTCTTCCTGTCCACAGAGCGGACACTGGTTGGTTGGCGCCTTGCCAATTTTGTGCAGTAGTCTGTTGGTAGGGAGCAGTCCCCAGCGGTATTGCAACACTAGTTTTTGAGTGTACCTGTCCACCTTGGAGCTGGTCATGAATGCATGACTGGCTGGGTGATGTAGTTTGTCGGCCACGCTCCTCCAGCTGGAGGCATATATGCCATCTTTGGGCGCGCTGCCAAGCTTTGCACCTGCATGTGCCTCTTGTTTAAGGGCGGCTTGCATGTCTGGCAGGGGTTTTGTGACTGTCACGGTGACGCCAGATGGCAGTTCCTTGTCTACTTCCTTGTATGGCCAATACATCTGCATGCGCGAGTTACTCGGTACATCATATTGCAACGACCTCGTAAGAGGAAGTTGCTTAGGAGGCGTATAGGCTCCCCCCTCCCCCCCGCAGGGGGGGAGGGGCAGGTCAATACGGGGTAGGAAACGGCCGTTAGCAGGCCAGCTGTGGTTCATGCCAACGTTGATATGTTGACAAACAACAAAACGCTTTGCTATTACGGCTGCGTGGCTTGCAGTGCTAGATTGAACTTGAACCCAGCAGCTCCGAGGGGCAAACGCCAATCAATGTTACTTTCAGCGATAAAGTTTGTTCTTTATCTTGTTTCAGCTCTCCGTGAAACCTGAGCGGGGCTAGTTGCGTGTATGTAGAAACACCGATATATCTCTGCAGCCACTGTCTGTTTCGTTATGGGGGCGACTCGATAAGGTGTGTAGCTATGGGCGGAAGGCATTGGTAACATTTGCGTGTGTGCTCTTGTACATGGGGGCAGCGACAGTTGCTGGTCCCCGAACCAGGTGACTAACCTGCAGGTACCAGCAGCTGCAAACGCGTAATCCCAAGCATTAATCAACAGTGCCAAATTGCTGTCGGATGCGTGCCTCATGCATGTTACCCATGCTACTCCGCATGTCACCGCGACCATTGCATCAGGAGAGGTCATCTGCTCCTAAGGAAGCCAGACGACCCGGCAGCTGCAACTTAGACACCTTGCATCAGTGCCGCATCGATGCAACACAGCCAGCTTAGGCAGCATGCGGCAGCCTGCCTACAGACCACTATTGCCCATGCAGCATGCTTGGTGTGAGTGCAAATTGCTGCAGTTGCGCGGCATGCCTGTGCAGAATTGCTACAGCAATTCCGAATTCAGCTTCAACATACTGTGCTTGTCATGGTATGGCACAAGGAGTTTTGCACAGCCACGGTACAGGTGTGCCACATACCCATAAAAAGCCGAGGTCGTTGCAGTACTGACGCCAGCCGGGCGTTAGACGTTCTATGTATGTGGGGGTGGAGCATCAATAGGTAGTTCCCCGCGGGCCACCTGTACGGCGGTATCATCCGCCATCTCATTGCCTATTATGCCAGCGTGGCTCTTCACTTTCCAAAGGTGGATTGTACCAGGGTGATCCCGTACAGTATTGGCTAAGGCTTCAAGGACCTGCCGGTGCCGATGCTCTGTCAGGTCTTGAGGCCTAGAGATCATCTTGGCAAGTCCGTGCATGGATCCCAGACTGTCCGTGGCCACATGTAGTGTGCCATCGACTCTGGTGTGTGTCGTGCCAAACTGAGTGAGGGCTACGTGTAGGGCTGCAAGTTCCGCCCTGAAGATTGTGTTGCACGTGGCGTCTGCTCCCTCGCCTTGCCAGGCGCAGTGCACTGCCAGGGTTTGGCTGTGCGCTCCGGGTACATTCACAGCCGCCCCAATGCCCGGTTCCTCCATATCCTGCCCTTTCACGTGGCTGCCATCCGTGTATAGGAAAGCTTTCCAGTCGTGGGCAAGTGGTGGCGGGTTTGCTTGGGACCTGCGCAGTGATTGAGTTGCTGCTGAGTGTGCAAGCACCAGTTGTTCGTACTCAAGGGGGTCATCCGCAGAGTCCAGTCTGCGCATGTCCCCTGTTTCTGAGTATCTAGCAGGGGTGTGATACGCCAAGGGACGCGGTAGGACCATGGCCAGGGTGTTGTCCGAGCTCAGCGTCCAAAGATGGACTGGAGCTGCTGCCAGCCAGTGCACAGGGACTCACCCTCATAGTCGCTGCCCTGTGAGCTTGCATCATCATCGGAGTCGTCTGCGTCAGAGCTTGGCTCAGCATCGTAGTCGTCTCCATAGCTCAGTGCACGTGCCAGCTCAGCCTCCTCATCAGACCTGAGGGGATGGGGTCGGGGTGAGCGGCGAGCGTGACTGTGTGTTGAGAACGAATGTTGCTCCAGGAAAACCGCTGTGACAGCTTAGAGTGCATGGCATATGGGGTTCTGCGTGGAGCTAGCACTGGGTAGCGCTGCAGCAGTAACTGACCGCCTCCCCCCCCCCCTTCTCCAAAGAAGCACACACGCAGAGGCACAGCTTACAGCACAACCCTACAACCCCAACGCCCTGGCAGGCTGCCTTCCGCTCCGGCCTGCCCCTCCTGCACTGCAGTGCCCCCACTGTGCATGTTCTCCAGCAAACCCCTCTGCCAGAGAGGCCTGTAGCCCCAACATTGGGGGACCAGGCTGGCCTGATCGCTCCTCGCCCCCCCCCCTCTCACCCCGGGGCGTCCTCATCTGAGTCACCAGCATCCTCCAGGTCATAGGGGTCAGCAGCCTGCTGCCTGCGAGGGAGGGTCTTAGACACAGCAGCCTTGCGGGGCCTGGAAGCCTTGGCGGCCCCTGAAAAAGCAGCAGCACCTGCTGCTGCTGCTGCCCTGTTAGCACGTGGCTTGCGGCTGCTGGGGCCTGCACACACAGCAGATATTGGGTACAAGCACAGGCCAGGCAGCTGAGCATAAAACAGTTGCTCACAGACCGGACAAGCTTTGTTGGGCCCCTTGTGCCCCCAGCTGATGCCCTCACATAAATCAGGTTTCAACTGTCTCAGGTGTTACACACTGTTCACCCGGGGTCTGAACCGTCGCAGGTACTGGTGTTCACTGAGTTCATCACACAGGAGGGGTCAACACCTGAGCCCCATGTCTTGAGGATAGTAAGACACTGATGCTAGGCCAAGAACTTAACCAGCCAGCCTGCAGAGCCTCTGCGTAGTACGCTGCTTGATCGCTCATCCCAACAGCTCACCGGCTGCCACACCACCGGCTCCAAATTCATCTGCTGCAGATGCAGCTGCTGGGGGCTTCCTGCTGCCAGCCTTGGCACCATGAGCCTGCAGCAGCAGCCAGTAGCAGGGGGGGGGGGTTGTTGTCAAGAGGGGCAAATCTGACATGGAGCAGCTGCCGTATAGCCACAGAAAGGGCGAGCGTGGCGGGATGGGTGGGTGAGTAGAAGGGGTACTTAAGCAGGTGCTCACTGTTCTGTATTGCCAAGTGTGCCCCACTACACTGCAGGGGTTAGTAGATACTATCTACATGTGACCTGTACAGGGCTTAGTACTGTACAGGTCTATCCTTGACAGGTTGGGAACCCCTGTGTGACAGCACGCAGCAAACCCACCACAACCACTCAACCAGTTCTGCACCCTCCACCGCTGCCCCAAGGAAACACACTACAGCAAAACACACGGAGGGCTCGACTCCACAAACAAAGCTGCAGCCTGTTGCCTAGGCTACCTCCAACCCACTGCCCAAGTCCATCCACTGAGCCACCTCACTATGCAGCCGAGCAACCAACCTCACTATCCGCAGCCACTCACCGCACCCTCCTGGGCCTTAGCAGGGCTGCTGGCCTGCTCACCCCCCTCAGCAGCAGCGAACGCAGCGACGGCAGCCTTCCTGCCCCTGCGCCCAGCACCCTCCGCAGCTGCTGCTGCAGCCTTGGCCGGCTGCTTGCAGGTTCCTGCTGCAGCCGCACGCTTGGGCAGTGTGGCTGCTGCAGCCGTTGGGGCAGCCTTGGCTCTCATGGGCCTCAGGCCGGGGCTGCTGTTCAAGCCAACCCTCCTCTTGGAGGGGGCCGCTGCTGCTGCTGCCGCATAAACCTCCTCCTCCTCACCATCCTCCTCATCTGTGTGTGCCAGACAGGCAGTGCAGCAACACAACATCCGGCAAAATCCAATAAAAAGAAGGGCTGGTGGGGTGAGGGTAAGCCTGCACAGCTTTGCTATAGATATTGCCTGAGACTTGCTCGCTGCCGCCGTCAATGCATTGTCATCATCATGAATCGCTTATCAAAACCGTTTTGATACGGTTCATGCCTGGATGCACAATCAACATCATGTCAAGACAAGACCACTAAGCACTCAGTCAGGAGCGCTGCTTTGATGAGTGTGAAGGGTCTGCCACTGGCTGGTCAGCTATGCGGTTGATGAAAATACCCATGGGACCATGTTGACGACAGTTATAACTAAGGGTCATGAGTACAGCGTGTCTTTGAGCACAGCACCCTGATATAGACTGGGGTTACTGCCAGCCAGTGCACAGGGGCTCACCCTCATAGTCGCTGTTGCCCTGTGAGCTTGCATCATCATCAGAGTCGTATGCGTCAGAGCTTGGCTCAGCATTGGAGTCGTCTCCATAGCTCGGGGCACGTGCCAGATCAGCCCCCTCCTCCTCATCAGACCTGGGGAGACCGGATGTTGCGGCAGGAAAACACAGCATATCGCTGCATGGCATATGAGTGGTTTACAGACATGGAGGTGCTGCAGCTACTGACCGCCCCCCACCCCACACTCCAACTTCTGCTGAGAAGACACAGGCAGACAAACACCTCACCATGCCAATTCATCCCCGCAACCCCACCTCACTTCTCCTCTTCGAGCCACCCCAACCACCCCTAGGTGGCACCTATGCACATCTTTGTGTCTTGTCCACCTCCGCCTTTCATGCTGGCCATGGACACTGCTAACACCCTGGCTTGCTGGTCCAACACCCCCTCCCCCCTTGCCACTGTCCTTACCCTCAACCTCTGGTAGCCCCACCGCACCTCCAAGGCCTGTCACCCCGGTGTGTCCTCACCTGAGGCGCCAGCCTCATGCTCAGCTACCCTTGGTATCTCCAAACCTCTCTGTCCTTGACTTCCCCACCAACCCTGGTTGCCCCACAGCACCCCCCCTCACCAACCCTGGTTGCCCCACAGCACCCCCCTCAAGGTAGGCTACCCTTGCTATCTCCAAACCTCTCTGTCCTTGACTCCCCCACCAACCCTGGTTGCCCCACAGCACCCCCCCTCACCAACCCTGGTTGCCCCACAGCACCCCCCTCAAGGTAGGCTACCCTTGGTATCTCCAAACCTCTCTGTCCTTGACTTCCCCACCAACCCTGGTTGCCCCACAGCACCCCCCTCACCAACCCTGGTTGCCCCACAGCACCCCCTCAAGGTAGGCTACCCTTGCTATCTCCAAACCTCTCTGTCCTTGACTCCCCCACCAACCCTGGTTGCCCCACAGCACCCCCCCTCAAGGTAGGCTACCCTTGGTATCTCCAAACCTCTCTGTCCTTGACTTCCCCACCAACCCTGGTTGCCCCACAGCACCCCCCCTCACCAACCCTGGTTGCCCCACAGCACCCCCCCTCAAGGTAGGCTACCCTTGGTATCTCCAAACCTCTCTGTCCTTGACTTCCCCACCAACCCTGGTTGCCCCACAGCACCCCCCCTCACCAACCCTGGTTGCCCCACAGCACCCCCCTCAAGGTAGGCTACCCTTGGTATCTCCAAACCTCTCTGTCCTTGACTTCCCCACCAACCCTGGTTGCCCCACAGCACCCCCCCTCACCAACCCTGGTTGCCCCACAGCACCCCCCTCAAGGTAGGCTACCCTTGCTATCTCCAAACCTCTCTGTCCTTGACTTCCCCACCAACCCTGGTTGCCCCACAGCACCCCCCCTCACCAACCCTGGTTGCCCCACAGCACCCCCCCTCAAGGTAGGCTACCCTTGGTATCTCTAAACCTCTCTGACCTTGACTTCCCCACCAACCCTGGTTGCCCCACAGCACCCCCCCTCACCAACCCTGGTTGCCCCACAGCACCCCCCCTCAAGGTAGGCTACCCTTGGTATCTCCAAACCTCTCTGTCCTTGACTCCCCCACCAACCCTGGTTGCCCCACAGCACCCCCCTCACCAACCCTGATTGCCCCACAGCACCCCCCCTCAAGGTAGGCTACCCTTGGTATCTCCAAACCTCTCTGTCCTTGACTTCCCCACCAACCCTGGTTGCCCCACAGCACCCCCCCTCACCAACCCTGGTTGCCCCACAGCACCCCCCTCAAGGTAGGCTACCCTTGGTATCTCCAAACCTCTCTGTCCTTGACTTCCCCACCAACCCTGGTTGCCCCACAGCACCCCCCCTCACCAACCCTGGTTGCCCCACAGCACCCCCCCTCACCCGGGTGCGTCCTCATCTGAGTCTTCACTAGCATCCTCCTCCTCCAGCTCATAGGGGTCAGCAGCCTGCTGCCTGCGAGGCAGGGTCCTAGACGCAGCAGCCCGGCGGGGCCTGGAGGCCTTGGCGGCCCCTGTAACAGCACCAGCACTTGCGGCTGCTGTTGCTGCTTTCTTAGCGCGTGGCTTGCTGCTGCTGCTGCTGCTGCTGCTGGGACCTGGACACACAGCAGACAGCGGGCACCAGCACGGGCCGGGCAGCTGAGTACAAGGCGGTTGCATTGCTGCAGATGCAACCAGCTTGGCTGGGTGCATTGTGCCCCCAGTTGATGCCTTTCACACAGAGCAAATTCAAACAGTCACAGGATTATTCAGCGTCAGTGATTGTCACAGGCGTCCACTGTTTGGCACCACACAGAGGGGTCAACACGTGCATCAAGCAACTCATGTGCTGAGGAGAATAAACCGCTGATGCCAAGCCAAAAAATCACCAGCCAGCCTGCCAGAAGCTGCTTGATCCTGTCGCCATATTCCCCAAATGCTCACCTGCTGCCATACCACTGACCCCACACTCGTCTGCAGCAGGTAGGTGTTTGCTCATCTTCTTGGTGCAGGCACCAGCAGGCTTGGCAGCTGCTGCTGCAGCAGGCGCATTGGCTTGGCCCTGCAGCGGAGACAGCGCGTTCTTCTTGGCACGCCACTTGCGCGCAGCAATCCTGCAGGATGAGGGGGGGGGGCACAGCGATAGGCATGTGTCATCTTTCAAGGGAGGCGCTGTGGATTGTACAACAAGCTGACGTCAAAATGCACCGGTGCACCATACTAAGCTGGGGCCCCAGACAAAAGCCAATCTTGAGTTTTAGTAGAGAGTGGAAGCTGTCACGTTGCATTGTGGGCTTTGCAATGCCCTACTGAGGCTTGCCAGGCTGATTTCACACTGTACATGCTGGTTTTCTGGAAAGTTTCCAGGCCGCCTGCTGACTGCCAGTGCCACACACCTGTTCTTCTCACTCCTCAGCTTTGTCTTTGTCTCCTCGTCCATGTCAGCGGTGATGTGCAGGTGGCTGGTGCTGTCGATCTCCTTTTTGGGGGGGGGGGGAGAGATGGGGCGGGAACAAGAACCTGAGAGTGAGTTGGGGGAAAGAGCCTCTCAGAAGGCTTCGTGGGTCTGGCAGACAAGAAGAGGCCATATATTTTTTGGTCCTGGCAACTAAAGGGCACATAACTCCTTCACCTGCAAAATCATGACCAAGGGGGTGTGGTCGATGATAGACACGTATCATGCAAGGCTCCACATAGCTGACTGCCAGTCAGAGGCTGGGCAATTTGGCTTTGCAAAGCAGCCTGTGCTGCCATCAGATTTGCTGTGAAGCTGTGGAAAAGCAGCAGCCTAAACCACCCGCACCGTGACTTGGTAGGTACGTTCCACCCACAGATCACTGGCACTGTGCCCACATATAAGCCTATAGGATGCAGGGAGCACCACCATTGAGTGACTAGCCGCGGTCTTCTCCTCGACCAACGGTGCATGCATGGCTCTCATGCCGCTACTGTATCTGTACCCACCTTACCCCAGTGCCACCCAGGCACTGCCTCCAGCTGCTTTTCCTGGTCCTCCCTCAGCTTGCCCTTGCGCTGCTTGATGCGGATATTCGAGCACCATTTGCCCAGGTGGACACCCTTATAGATGTCTGCTTGGACCGGCAGCTGCCCATGCTCCTGCTCGTACTGCACCACCAGCTTCAGCCTCGCCTCAAAATGCTGCAGTACATTGTCGTCACACCACATGCAGTCAACAACAGAAGTTGGGGGAGTCATGGACATTGGCACCGTGCCAATGGCATTGGCATGGACATAGGAAGGCACTGAACCTCAGCTGTCAGGGGCAGAAGTCACTTTTCTCCATATGACCGCCGTTGCTTGTGAGTTGGTACCAAAAAGCTTACAAGCATTAGTGTGATCATGATTTGGCGCCGATACAGCCTGTAGCCATACATCCTGTGAAAGCTGCGCAGGCCTGCAGCCGCTGCAACCGTTGACATAGTGACGACAAATGATTTCACACTTCATTCCAGCAGACAGAAGCAATCCTTATGACTCTGAAAACTTTTCTTGGCCAGCCCCGTAGGCCCCGCTCCTACTGATACACGTACCCACCGCAATGTTTGCAGGTATCCCACACTCCTGGCTCCAGAGCCGCATAAATTGCTGTGCAGTTGGCATCTTTGCCTGAGCCAACAGACACTTCCCACTGAAGCTCTGTTGTAATGCAGACTGTACTTTGAGCAACAGACGACCATCACTGCCAAAAGCACCCTCAACAACAGGATTCTCCAAATCAGTCTGTAGTTCATGATGAGGCTCACATCTCACCTCATCCCGGGGTGCCCAGGTCCACCCTGGCAGTGCATCCAGCTGTTGTATCTCGTCCTCCCCTAGAATGCCCTTGCGCTTGTTTGTGCGGATGTTCGCGCACCACATGCCCAGCTTGGCACCCTTGTACTCTGCTGTTCTGCGGCGGCCGACCATGCTCCTGCAGGTACTGCACCAGCAGCTCCAGCTTCTCCAGAAACTCCTGCAGTGGATGGTGGCCAACACCACATGCAGTCAAGTACATTAGCTGTGCAGCGGCGGCGTTGAAGGCGTTGAAAATGGGTAGTCGGCGCCGCGAGTCATTGAACCTTTTTCCCATCACCACCCTTCACTGGGCAAACGACTTGAGTCAACATGCCGCAAGTTGTGATAGAATATCGACCGAACACAAACAACTTGTCTTGTTTGGAGGCTTCATAGGTACCTGAGGCTCCGGACATGAACATAATCAGGGTCCCATTGACAGCAACTGCCACTGGCAGTCAGACTGACTGAATGGCAGTCAGACTGCCAAAGTAAGTGCAACACCACACGGTAAGTTGCTCCCCGGTACCCCAAAAGACAGGACAAACCAGTCGGGATCTACAAGGCTTGTGCATGAAGCTCACTATCCAGAATCTCGCTTTGGCTGACCTTAGCCAGGATGTTACAGGTTGGGCACAATAGGACTTGGACCTATAGCCTCAAGATATCATGAGCCCATACTAGCCCACCAGGCAAGAACGTCATTTGTCTAAGCCAGATACTGGTCCGGATTGGGTCCAGTGTTTCCTGCTGGAGGATCTAGTCCATTCAACAGCATCGTATGTTCATTAGGGATAGAGTGGTTTTTTACTGTGATTCCGCATTTATCTTTTTGGGATGGCCATTTTTAAACTTGGAAGGGTTTTGACAGTACACTGGGACCTGCATCCTGCAGGCGGCATGCAGTGGCCCTTGTGGTGATTGTGTAAGCTTATCTGGACCAGCAGTCACTACATTGATTGGCATATTTTTCACACAGCAATCATCTGAACGTGATCGGGCCACACAGCCAGCCGCTGGCTGTGGCAGCACGAGCAGGGCATGATTCTCACCATCGCCATGTGGTTCAAAGGCCAAAATAGGCAGCACGTCAACCTCACCTGGCCCCGGGGGTCCCAGCTCCACCCCGGCACTGCCTCCAGCTGTTTCACCTCGTCCTCTGTCAGCTTGTCCTTGCGCTTCCGGCAGTTCGCGCACCAAACGCCCAGGTTGAACCCCGCACCCACTTTCTTTTGCGGCGGCACCCGCCCATGCTCCTGCTGGTACTGCAGGAGCATCTGCAGCTTCTCTTCAAAGTCGGGCCGCTGGTATACAGTAGCTTTGCCCCATTTCCAGCCAGGGACCTGCTGCAGCTGCTCCTGCTTCTCTAGGCTGAGCTTCTCCTGTCTGCGCGCACTGGTCTGCGCTGTACAGAAGTGCAACAGGGTGCGCTCGGCTGAGCCCTTAGGGGCCTTGTCGCTGGGCAGGCGCCCCTGTTGTGCCACAAAGTCCTTCAGCTGCTGAACGCTGTCCTCAAAGGAGGTTGGCTGGCTGCGAGGTAAGCTCCTGGTCTGCTGCTGCTGCTGCTGCTGCTGCTGACTGCTGGCAATTTTTTTCTGCAAAAAATCAGACAGGTCACAACAGATCACAGTATGAAGTTTTGGCTGACATGCACCATCATCAGATGTCAGGAAGGCTCGACCTTAAATGGTGGCCTACATGTCTGCAGTGTGAAACTACAATTGCATGGTATGTACAGGGGTTACATGCCATGTAACCATGTGAACAGGGCATGGTCACAAGTAACTCAGCAAGGGGTGGGTGCCTCAATGAGATGGGGCGGCACCCGCCTGTTACATACATGCGTGAGTGTGGTCAACTTCAAAAAACCACTGGCAGTACCAACTGCTTGAACTGGCACCTAATTCCACACAGTCTTAGTCAGTAAAGCTGACCACTAGCCTAGGTCAGCACGGTGCTGAGAGCAGCTGGTGAGCATGTGGCGTTCTCCCCTCAATCAATGCAATGCTTGGCTTGGCATTCCCCGTCATCTCTTTCCTATACAAGCTGAGCTGGCACAATATCTGGCACCTACCACCGCCAGTGAGGCACTTCCTCCAAAGCAGCAACCCTGCTGGCCGCAAGAATGCCCCTGCTCTGTGCTGAGCGCTGCTCAGCGCACCATTTGCCCAACGGGGACCCCTGGTACTGCTCTGCGCAGGGTGGCACTTTGCGGTGGGCCCGCACGTAGTCCTGTAGCAGCTGCAGGCTGGCCTCCCAGGGTTGTCTGCGCTCAGACCACTGCCAGCCGGGAAGGCTTTCCAGCTGCTGCTGCATCTGCTGACCCAGTTGCCCCAGGACCTGCTTGGCTTTCACCGTCTGGCACCACCCAGCCACCCTGTACCCATCCTGCAAATCTTCAGACTTGTTGACAGGCAGGCGGCCATGCTGCTGCAGAAAGTCTTTGACCAGCTGCACCCACTCATCAGCTGTAAGCAAGGCCTTTGGCTGCTGCTTCTGTTTTCCCCACTCCCACCCTGGTATGGACTCCAACTCGAAGACAAGCCCTGCATCCAGCTCTCCTGCGCGGTAGTCCCTCTTGCGGCTGCTGCACCACAAGCCCAACGCCTGCCCTCAAACTGCTCCTTGTAATACGGCGTGCGGTTGTGCTGTTCCCCAAAGCGGCGCAGCAGCTGCAGCATGGCCTGCTGCCTCATCTCTGCAGGGCCCAGGGCAAGGGCCTGCATGAATGCACTGCCTTCAGTCGCACCCTCAGAGTCCGGCTGTTCATCTGCCAGGGCAAAGATCTGCTGGAACTCAGGGGCTTCTGAAAAATCAAACTGAAAGCGACGCAGCAGGTGACTGGCCACACCGCGAGCTGCTGCACTGTGCCCAACGCTGCCACTGCCCTTGCTGCCTGCAGCAGCTGCGGCCATGCGCTGTCTGCGAACCTGCCTTCTGCCGGTGGCTTGCTGTTGCTCCTCTGGAGGCTGCTGCTGCTGCTCCTCAGCAGGCTGCTCCTCCCCTTCCTCCATTTCCCTGTCATCACCCTGATCTGCAAGCTGGTCGTCAGAGCCTTGCTGCTGCTGGTCTGCCTGCTGCTGGTTTGCCTGCTGCTGGTCCTGCTGTCGCTGCTGGCGCTCGGGGTTAATGAGCTCTCGCAGGAAGGCGTCATCTTCCTGCTGCAGTGCTAGCAGAAAGTCTGCCACCACTGCAAAGTTGCCACGCTTGCTGCTGCTCATGTCCTCGCGCAGGACTGCGTTCCTCTCTGCGTCTGTGCTGCACGCCCTGTACCTCTCCATGTCCACATGCACCATCAGCACAACAGTGCCGTGGTCCCCATCACCGTTCCCTGCGCTGCGGCGGGTAGCCCTGCCCACTGCCTGTTGTAGCACAGCAGTTGCAGCAACAGAAAATACGGTTGGCAATAAAATCAGAAGGATACAGGGGGCTTTGGGCTGCTGTACACTCGATGCAAGGCTTGTGTGTCTTGACGACACAAGTTGTATGGTGAGAAGGGGCTCAATTGGCAACAGCAATACAAGCCCCCCCCCCCCCCCCAAAGCTGGGAACACCATACACCCCCCCCCCCAAAAACAGAATACATCCGATCCAAGGCCACGTCAACAGACGCCACCAACAGCTTCGTCAGCACAAACGTTCTGAAAGACCCCTAGTCCTGGGTGTACAACATATGACATGCTGCTACGAGTGTGTGTTGCTACCTCAGATGACTTTCCCTGCTGACTGGGCCCCAGCCAGCAAGGAGAAGTGCCCCAGGGGGACCAGTGGTGCCCCATGGCGCTAGTATTGGATTGAAACCTTTAGGTTGAGGGCCTGATACGTTGCTATGGTCTCACCCACTCACATGACAGCACAACTTGGTCTGTGTATAAGGTCGAAAGTGTGACGCACCAAGCCTTAGACGGCTGGAAAAGAAGGAAAGGGTGATAAGGATTATAATGGAACTGGTTACAAACGTGTCGTACGCTGGTGCTGGGTATAGCAACTGCTATCAGCCGATGCCGGAGCAATCGCAAACTGGACACCCCACACGACATTCGTGCGTTTTTATCGAGCATAACTGGCGCGCGTGTCCTCCGCGAAACTGCGCGGGTGAAAAGGGAACGAACCTATCTACATGAAGTATCCTTGGATGACAACGAACGTGAGCTTAGCGTTGTGAAGCATGTACATTGCAGATGATGCACCATAGTGCTACCGGGCAAGGCAACAACGCACCCTGTAGCTTCGCAAATGTTCGGACATGTGAACGGTTACGAGGCGCACAGACAACCGTCGTCCAACGTTGGATTGCGTATGTCTGACTTTTGCTTATAAGTACAATTCGCAAGTCCCGGTGCTGCTGTGTGATAGAGAGTGCTCAAACCTGCCCCGCTGTGTTCATTTCAGCCTGACAAGGGGCAGCAGCTGAAGCTCAAGGCGACAGCACCCCAGCACCAGCATGGATACAGCAACAACAATGCCGCAGCTGGACATAAGCATGCCAACTTCACTACCCATCCCCACTCTCGCGAGCTCAACTCAGTTCGCTGTGTTGATTCCACCTGACACGTGGGAGCAGCTGTTAGCGCCTGCAGCTGCAGCGGTGCTGGGACACTGCCAGTATCCCCAGCACTGCTGGGGATACTGGCAGTATCCCAGCAGCAGCAGGTGTGCAGCTGGACAGCAGCAGAACTGCAGTAATGCCACCCCTGATACGCCAAACAAGTATTGGCAGGGATCGATCCAGGACTGACGCCACCCGGGCGTTAGCCGTTCTGTTGTAACATGATGCTAGCCTAGCTAGAGCTGTAGCTGTACAGGACAGGTGGCCCAGCTGGCATTGAGTGTTGCAGCTAGTATTTATGAGTGAGTGCACCCTTGCTTCAGGAGTGTTAAGATTCTTGAGCGGAGCAGCTCCGCTCCACCACACAACCTATGATAGCAGGAGTGTGGGAAGTCAAGGGATCCGGATATCTGGCAGTTGGGAAACTATGCATGATGATACCAGCAGCACAACTTGCACACACAGCCCTTGGCAGGTGGTCTGCAGGGCACCAGGGCTGATGGGCACCCCCCTGCCATGCTGACGATGATCAGTGAATGCATGCGCATTTGTACAACACTGCTCAGTGCCGCCAGCATACTTCGGAAGTATGGTGTTTCCCCATGCTGTGCATGCTATCAGGGCCACCTAGCAGCAAAGCGGCTGCGTTATTTTGCACAGAGACACACAATACACCTTGAAGTCACTGAGCGCTGAGCGCATTGACCACAGTCATTGGACATTCGCTGGTCAGATGGGCTAGTCATTGCTTCATGCAAGCGCACCTGGATGGTGGATGCATACGAGCCTCGTGGATCAGCAAACATCACCATGTTGGCGTTCTTGGTGTCCACACCCTCCCCTATGGTGCGGCATGAGGCCAGCACAAACACCTCATCATCAGGTGTCTCATCAAACTGCTGCAGCACCTCCTGCCGCATGCTGTCCTCTGATGTGAGCCCCACCAGCTGCATGCGCTGCACCCAGTCTGCACCAAACTCCTGCAGCAGCTCCTGCAGCCGCTGCTGGTTCTCAGGGGTAGCAAAGGCCCGGACGCTGCCATTGCCCACCAAGGCGCGGCTGTGGAAGGTCAGCACACGACCCGCCCCGCTGCGTGCGATGGAGGATGCAAGCACCCTCAGCACAGCAGCATCTGACGCAACATCTAGGCTGCCGCTGTCGCTGTCTGGGGTCCCCTCCTCATACTCCTGCTGCTCGAAGCTGAGCCCGCTATCGTCTGAGAAGCTGTCACTGTCGACATCCATCAGATCGCTGTCGCTGCCATAGCTGTTTTGCTGTTCCCAGTCGTCTGATGATGAGTCACATGCTGCCTGCCAAGCTTTGCTGTCACTGTCCCAATCACTACTGTCACTGCCCTCCATAGCGCTGCCTGCTGATTCCGACATCCTGGCTCTCTTGCGCGGCTGCTTTGCTGCGCGCGCAGCTGCAGCGCTGCTCTTGCGCTTGGACAGGCGCCTTGCTGCTGCTCGACTCCTGCTGCCAGCCATACCTGCTGCAGCGGCAGCATCACCAGCACCGCCACCACCAGCAGCAGCAGCGGCAGCATCTGTGACACCACCTGCTGCAGCCGCTGCAGAGTCTGCGGCAGCTGCAGCAGTGGGGTGTGTGCTGCTGCTTGGGCTGCCTGCGCCCAGGCCTATGCCGCTGTCACCCTCAGGGCTGTCTGTGTAGAACATGACCAACACCCTGAAGTCCTTGCACACCCCGTCTAGTACTGCCTGGTACAGGGAGTAGTGGTACAGGATGCGACCAGCCTGGCCTGGTGTGCCGTCCTTTAAGGGCAGCATGCGTATGCCGTTGGCGTTGCGGGTGTGGCTGTGAAGTGCAGACACTTGCGGGCATGTTCCTGGAACTTCTGCACAAACACCAGCTTCGAAATCTGCGCAGGACAGCAGGAAGCATGACCCATAGCGCACATGCCAGAGTCAGAGCTGACTCTTGGCATCATAATCAGCTGCAGGCGGTGTTTGTCAAGCGCCAGAGTCTGGCGCCCCCAGGTGGGGGGAATTGCAGCACAGCAGCAGTGCCCGATCATGCAGCTTTCGCTAAAATCCCAGGCCTGTGGCACGCAATCAGCACTGCCATGGAATGCAGAGTTCAACAGTGCAAAGAAGGGTCTCAGAATTGAACCAAGTCGCAACCACTCTGAGCTTTGGAGTCTGCGGCACTGCTGCACACATCCATGCCATGTGTGACACACTGCTGTGGCAGAGCGCAGGTATCAGCTCACCTCTGGTGCAGTGATGTGGTGTGCCTCGTCAAACATGACGAGGTCCAGCTGCGCCTGCTGCTGCTCCACTGCCGCAAGGAATGTGGGGAAGCTTTGGTACGTGACCAGGATGAGCTGTGTCCTGGCTGCCCCCGCTGCTGCTGCTGCTGGGCTCTGCTGCTGCAGAAAGCTGTCAATGCGCTGCTTGCTGGTTGTGTAGAGAATGTCCTGCCTGCCTGGCAGCTCCCGAGGCAGCTCATTCTCACAGCAAATGCACATGACGCTGCAGCGCTGGGTAAGACCGTATTTAAGGACATAGTCCCGAGCAAACTGCGTGATGAGCGCAATGCTGGGGTCAACTATGACTATCCTGCTGCCTTGTGCTGCAAATTCTGCGCATTCCAGAATGACTCTGCTCTTGCCAGTGCCGCAGAACATCTGTATGATGCCATGCTGCTCTCCACCCTGCAGAAAGCCCTCGATCTCCTCAAGGGCCTCGCTTTGAGCAGCACGTAGTTCTGGAAGACCAACAGGTGATCTTCAGGCGGATCCGCCATGTCCGAGGGAGTCTGCAGCGAGCAGTCACGACAGGGCACCCGCTGAAAACGGCTGGCGTGGATGGGTTGAAGCTCTGCGCTGTACACCAACAAAACAGAGTAATGGAAATACAGATGATTCAGTACAATTACCTGTGGGTTTACGCCAAAGTGCAGCTGCCACGCGCTAGCTGCAGCTCAGCTGCCTGGATCGATCTGAAACGGCAGCACAACGTTGCTGGTCGAGACTCTGGCTGAAGTCTGATAAAAAAGAACATGAAAGCTAATGTGTGTTGTTTATAGCACAGCACATGTTGTAACTGTACAGTAACACGGCATGACATGACATGATACGAAATCCAGCCTGCATCAGCTGGTCGGCCGGCCTGCAGCCTGCAGGTATACATCCAGGCCTCTGACACGAATCAAGTTCTCGGGCAGGCACTAAAACAACGCACAATTGGCCAGACAACCCCATACCAGCGTTGACCCGACCCCATACCAGCCCCCCCCCCCCCCCCCCCCCCCCCCGTGGCTGGCCCCCGGAATGGCTGTTCCTTCAAGAACCACCACGTGCAGGTTGTCTCAAACTGCCATCCTAACCTTAAGTTATTTGTCCCGTGCACAATGTTCACCACGCGTAGTCTGTTGGTTGGGTGCTGTCTGTTGGCCATGGTGGTGTTGGCACGATCAGCGCACTGCCGGTCCTGCAGGACTGTGCTGAGGTGCTACCAGCTAGCAAGCAGCAGGTGCTGACTGGCTGACAGGCTGCATGTGCTGAGTAGCGGGGCGCTACCAGAGTTGGCTGTCTGAAGCAGGTCAAGGTACTCGACGCATGTGATGAGCCCGATTGTGTTGAGGGCCCGTGTCTCAGAAAAGAGGCCAGGATCCGGCCATATCCGCAGCATGGGTTCAAAGCGAGCTTTGTCCCCAGCCTGCGCGCTGGCTGGCCACACACCAGCTCCTGCCTGCAGTTGCAGTGCAGCATCTGTGAGGGTGTAGGCAGGTGCTCCAGCGGTCCCGACTGCTTCAGCTGCTGGGACAGGGCTGTTGACAGCTGGGTGGAAGTGCCATCCAGGCCAACAATCATAGATGTGCTGATTTTCTGAGTGCACTGCAGCGCTTCATATGCTGCAATTGCTGCATACGTGGCCTTGCAGAAGTGGCGCGTTGCCGCCAGCTCACTGCACGTCCTCCACAGCTTCAGGAGCACCTGTACAGCAACACCAATAGCCGCCTTCTCATATGGCAATGCAGCAGGAGATGTCACCAGACACATCCAAAAAGAGCAGTTGCTGGCTGGAAACAGATGAGACTCCATAAAAATTAGCGCAGTTTCTGCTGCCGCCAGGTCTGTCGACACTCCATGGCACACAGTGGGCAGATGCCAGCTTCAAGAAAATTTCACCTGGTCCTCCACCATCTGATGCACAGTAGCCGCAGTCCAGCAAGACATAGAGAGGGTACAGATGTCCAAAGCCTCGGTCAGAAAGACTCTGACTCAGTCTGACAGTTGAAAGACTCTGAAGTTCAAGAAGCGTAAGAGCTTGCTCATGTCCTCTTCTTGTGACGTGTGCCAGCTATTTTGAACTGCGTCACACATCACACTTCGAGGGTGCGACAGATGCAACGACAATATGTGTTTTCGTGCTCACGAGATGACTTTCTTGCCCTCTAAGCTGAGGTGGCGCTCAATACTGCCGTTGACAGTGACCCAAGTCAGCTTGGCAGGATGTGGCAGTTGGTTGTGCAGGCTGCACAAGGCTCCACACCATGTCTAGCTGTGAACGAGGTCCAAACTTATTGACCAAGGAGCAGTGAGCATCCCACCAGCCGTACTTGCCGGACCCGGTGATCGTGCTCACTGAGGCGTGGCTGCAAGAAGTTGATTGCTGCGTATTGTCACAACAGTTTGCAACCTCAGAAGCTGGCCCTGCTAATCAAGGCTCAATAGTACCAAATGCTGTGCGGCACGATCACGAAACGCATGGCGCTACAGCTTTGTGTGCTGGCCAGCTTATGTGCTGGGCATGGCCTGCTGGACCACCACTTGTATGGACCACACACTGTTTGCGCCTTTTCGCAACTGGAATGTCACATGAGCTGCGCAACTACTATCAACCTCAAGCTAGCGTACAGACCGGCTGCAAGGACAACTGGGTAGGACCCCCCTGGACCTGTCCATACGCCAACTGCCGCCAAACTCGGACAACTTTTAGCAAACTCTAGCTAGACTTGTGACCGGCTGCCGCTGGTGATCACTGGCTTGATTAAAGCCTCAAGATTTCTTGTCTGACACAGCCTGAGTGGTGGCCTTCTGGGCAGACTCTTTGGGTAGCTGGCACGGGTGGCATCGATGTCAGGAGCATCCACGGCTGACAGCTGCTGCCCCTTAGGAGCCTCGTGCATTGGGCTGCAAGCAAAAATGGACGAGTACGGGAGGGATGGGACAGAAAGGCAAACAATGTGCATCAGCGGAATCTGGGTAGCTGGCACGGGTAGCATCAACATCAGGAACATCCACGGCTGACAGCTGCTGCCCCTTTGGGTGCCTCGTGCATGGGACTGCAGGAACGAACGAGTGAGTGAAGGACGTGACAGAAAAGAGACAGGGAACAATGTGCGTCATGCTCAGTGAGCGGAGTCTGGGTCGAGCTTTACAAAAGTGTTGGCCACAGCATGTTGGGGGCGAGGGATACAGGGATTTAGCGAGCAACACCATGCGGGGGGCATGCAACACATTCAATGCCGGCAACACATTCAGTGTTGAGTGTCGCAAGTGGATTTTCCTCTCTGTGTCCCTATCAGCTGACAGTCACCGCCTCTAAGAGCCCTCATGCATGGAGCTGCTTGAGTGAATGGGCGGGGCTGCATAAGTGAAAGGGTGAGCCGGCGCACACAGCAGAAAGCGTCATGGTGTTTCGAGCCGGGGTCAGTACACAGCTCAGCATCCGTGACAACAAGCCGGACGGCAAGGTTTGGGTTCTGGGGACTCACTCGAAGTTGTCCTGCCTGTGTGTTGCAGCATCTTGTGTGGCCACATCATCCCTCCGTACAGCCTCGTCATGCTCTCGTGCACCCTCAGCCTCGTTGGGGGCCTCTCCTGCATATTGGTGGCAAGGGGAGGGTTGTGGAGTGGCGTTCAACGTTATGACAATCATTACATCAAACCCCGGGTGGGTTTGCAGGCCTCACGTGCGGCCTCATCATCAATGCCAGCCTCTCCTGCAGGTTGAAGACATCGATGGGGGGTGGGGGTGGGGGGGGGTGGATATATGGGATGGCATGATCATTGTGCACCGGGGGTTGGTGGGGGTGAGACATGTGGATCATCCCTCCGTACAGCCTGGTCATGCTCACGTGCTCCCTCAGCCTCGTTGGGGGCTTCACCTGCGTTTGGAGGGGGGGATGTGGAGTGCGGAGACATAAGGTGTGGTTGGGTTTGCGGGACTGTTATGCCACAACGGTGCACGGTGCACGGGTGGGTGGGGGGGGGGGAGAGCTGTAATGCACAGCTCTACAGTGTGTCCAATGCACAAGCAGGCTGCCTCGTCATGCTCTCGTGCAGCCTCATCCTCATTAGATGCCTCTCGTGCATATTGATACAATGATAGGGGGGGGCATGGTGGGGTCTAACGGGGTTGGGTTGAGTTCGGTTGGCAAAGCAGGGGTGCTGGGGGTGTGATATCACACCCATTGATGTGTGCGCCATCCCTTTTCACAGCGTCATCATGATCAAGTGCAGCCCGGCATCATCATTGGCCATTGTCGACCCTCCTGAAGTTGGTAACAGCAAGAGCGGGCGGAGTGCAAGGGGTTGTCAGCAACACAGCATCCAGCAGATCCAGCTGAGACCGCCCCACACACACTGATCGTCACTGTTGCTTGCTGATCTAGTAGGCCAGCCTTAGTGAGCTTGCATGTATCCAAGTACTCCCTCTGTCAACACACACATGTCCTGTCCTGAACTCATGGCTGTTCTACAGTGTGCCCTGGCAGAGTCTCCCTGCACCACCAACAAGAAAGCATGATGCGTCGCCAATGCAGGCCTGTCACTGACGATCAAACATCCTGTCAGAAGCGTAGAGCCTCCAGGCTGTTGTGGCAACATTGTCGGCAGCTCAAACTCAGGTTTGGGAATCGAGCAGATCCCCAACAGCCTCATGTGTGGTGAACACCTGTACCATAGGAAGCCCCTGTGTACAATCCTAGTCAACCCCTGCAAAGAAGGAAGGCATTCCCAAATGGGTTGGGATGATGGCTCTCTCACCCTTCATAAGGCTCTTGAGCTCCCGCTGCTCCTCAATCTCCAAATCATCCTCACTCTTGCCGTACATCGCCTGCAGCACAGCAAGATTGGGCCACAAAAAGGGGTGGCCGCACCTCAAATTGCATATTCAAGCTGTCCGCACTTTGGGCATAGCAGGTGCTCCATTGTATCAGACATGCTGCTTCAATGCACTTTCCTTGCTGCATTGCAGACTTTGATTTGAATGCATTGAAAGCAATCAAATCAGGGCACTCATATGCGCATGCCCCTGATGCATATGGCCACGCAATTCGCAATGCACAAAAATGTGACGAAACTGGGCAAGTCTGGGGTGCCAACTGTTACACCCATGCCGCTGTCGCTGCAATACATGCTTGCATGGCCCCACAACCGGCGTATCATGCAACACATGTGCCCCCACCTGTGCCACAGTCTCCCTGTTGTTGCCCATGCTGTGGGGCTGCTGCTGTCGGAGGAACCTCGAACTGTGCTGTGCTGCCTGAAGCCTTCAAACACCTGCAGAGGCAGAACAGTGTGCTGAGGTCGTTGTGCCTTTGCGTGGGATGATGTTGCCAACAGCTGTGCCGAGCGACCTGCTGAGTGTGCCAGAAGTGAACTGTTGTAGCAACCGTGATAGCTCTGCACTTTGCCTTCCCTACCTTTCAGCACCACGTACAAAGTTTCGCTGGGTGATATGTGACGATGAATTTGGTGTAACTCGTGGCTGCTGCTGTTGTCAGGAACTGTTTATGAATTGCCGCGATGCGAGCAGTGACTGCGCATGACTCACCCAATGTCATTCCTGGCGGGAAGCGACGGCCGGCCGCACATCGTGCCGTACATCCATCCATGCAAAGGCAGAACATATCCTAGAACAATGAAGTTTTGTGTAATGCACGCGCAGACCAGTCGTCACAAAGCGCAGCTACAGCTGGCGACCGCATATGCGGGTCGTGCAGATCAGGAAGATAGTATAGAAGCGACCCGTCTTTTCTCTGGCGTTCCAGTGAAGGACTTGCAGCTTGTCGACGTCTCGTTTCTTTCTGATGCAGTGTCAACACCTGCCCTGTGTCACACGCCACACAGGCGGCCGCAGACCAGCCTGGCAGGCTGCACAACCAGCTTGTTGCCTGTCCGTTGTAGTAAGATCGCAGAGGCTGAAGCTGTCGTGTCTGTCAACGAAGAGAACTGGTTCATTGATGCATGTGCATGTGCAAATGCGGCTAGACGAGCTTCGGGGCTTGTTGCCTGTCCGGGCAGTAACACTGTTAGGAGGATCGGATGCCTCCAGCGCAACAGCCTATCAGCATTGTCTCGTTACAAAGCTGTGTGCTGCCAGCGCAACCGCAACAACATGCAATCCAGTTGTGCTCAGTGCACTGACCCGAACCAAGAGCCTAAGATCCTGACCCTTTGGGCTTGAAGTTCTTCAGCTTGATCTTCAGCTTGTTGCCTGTGGTGGCTGTGCCTGTGCTGGCAGCCGTCACACCACTCATAGAGGGAGCCGGGGCAACACCACCACCAGCAGCAGCAGCAGCAGCAGCACCGCCAGCAGCACCCAAGGGACTAGGAGCCCGGTGCTGTGGCGGCGGCTGCTGTAACTGCCTGGCAACACCACCAGGTGCTCCTCCTCCTCCTGCTGCTGCTGCTGCTGGAGATGCTGCCTGCAGTCGTTGCTTCTTGGCAGCACTTGGCACACCAGCTGCTGCTGCTGCTGCTGCGCTGCCAAAGCCGCCGGCAGCACTGCCGGACCGTCCAGCAGCCGCTGCAGCAGCAGCAGCAGCAGCAGCAGCAGCCTGCTGCTGAAGTCCACCACCACTGCTGCCAGCACCGCCGCCACTGCCGCCTGCTGCTGCTGCTAGTCCACTTGCAGGCCGCTTCAAGCCAGATATCTTCAGCCTGTTTATGGGCCCACCGCTGCTTGGCCCACCAGCGCTGGCACTGGGCGCTGCAGCTGCTGCTGCTGGCGGCCCTGCTCCTGCTTGTGCAGGCACACCGCTGCTGCCGGCCACCCCGCCAACCTCACTTCCACCCCCAGCTGCTGCTGCTGCTGCTGCTGCTGGGGGTATCCCTGTGGGTGGTGGTGTCAGCCCAGGGGTGGTCCTCCTGAGCTTATGCAGCGGCCGACCCTTCAGGCCCCCAGCAGGAGCAGCAGCAGGAGCAGTACCTGCTGCTGCTGCTGGTTGTTGAGGCACTGCTGCTGCTGCTGCTGCTGCTGCTGCTGCTGCTGGCGGTGGTGCTGGAGAGGGTGAAGGGACCCCGCCCGCCGGCGGCTGCATTGCTGCCGCTGCTGCTCCTGCAGCCGCCGGGTCGACTGGAGGTGTGCTGACGGCTGCAGGCGGCGGCGGCGCAGGCAGTGGGACAGATTGCTGCTGCTGCTGCTGCTGGGGCAGGCCAGGCGGCAACGCCACAGCTTGCTGCTGGTGCTGGTGCTGCTGTTCCGGCTCCAGTTTCACCTGCGCCGCCGGCACAGCAAACGGCTGCTGCTGCTGTTGCTGCTGCAGCAGCAGCTTGTCTGGGCCCTGCGCTGCTGCTGGTGACGTCGCCCCCGCCGCCGCTGCAGCTGCTGCTGCTGGTGACGCTGCTCCTGCTTTGCCCAGCTTGCTGACGCTGAAGCGGATCTTCTTAGCTGCCCCTGTGACTGCTGTGCCTGTCTGATGGGAGATGCCACCTGCACGATTGCAGAGTGAGCAAAGAAAGAAGAAGAGTGGCAAGGGATGCGATCAAGATAAGACGTTCTGCGAGCATGTTGGCCAGGGGGTATAGGTGGGTGGGCAGAAGCAGGCGTGCAGAAGCACAAACGAAAACAAGGTCTCTCTGTGTATGTGTGTGGGATGGGGGGGGGGGGCTGGAGTGGATGCTGTTTGCTGCCCCCTGTATCTGCTGTGCTGTCCGGTGGGAGATACCACTGCACGGTTGCAGAGCAAGCAATGTAAAAGAGACACCAAAAATGACATGTTGTGCGGTTTGTTTGTCATGGCAGCAGAGGCAGGTGTGCAGAGGCACAAACAAAGGCAAGGCATGGGGAGACTGGAGCGGGTAGTCTGTGCTTGGAATGAGGAAAGAGGGCAACACAGGGAATGCAAATTTGGGGTCACAGAGTTGCTATGCGTTTCTATCTGATGGGGGAGACACAGAAGGGGCCTTGCAGCTGCCACCCAGCTTGTCCCAGTCACCCTCCCGCAGGCATTGACACCCCTCCCCCTCTCCACGCACACACTCACACACACCACTCACCTGACATCGCAGGCCGTGCCCCCATCGCGCCTGTCCGTCCACTGAGCCCGCTGCCCCCTCCACTGGCGGCTGGGCCCTGGGCCTTTGTGCCTCCCACAGTGTGCTGCTTGCTGCCAGGGTGTGTGATACCCCCCTGTGTGAGGGTGGCTGTTGGACCGACATGCTGCTGCTCCTCCTCTTCCTCCTCCTCACGAGCCCTGCGTGTAGTTTGGAGGGGGGGAGGACAGCAAGGGAGGCATGTATGAGGCAGTGGTAGTGGAGAAAGGGGCGGGGTCCTAGGTGTAGAAGGCCTGTCAGCATGCCATAAGTGTTGCCACTTTACTCTCTAACCCATCTTCCGCACCCCTCCCACCCCACTTTCTCAACCCAACACCCACCACCACAAACATGCTCACCTGTGGAGCGTTGCGGGCCGTCTATATAGCCAATGCAGCACCACATTCAGCCAATGCAGCTGCCTCACAAGAGGTCCCCTGTCCCTCCACAACGACCCCCGCCACACACACACATACACATACACTACTTGCTACAGGAGCACAGGCTGCTCCACCAGCTTCTGCAGCAGCATCCAGCCCCACGCAGCTTCCCCCCCTCCTTATACAATTGTGTGGATGCACTCCTTGACCTGCCCACTATACCTGTAGAGTGTTGCGGGCTGTCCAGCCAGCCGTTGCAGCAACATGAACGCCAGCTGCCTTACAAGAGGCTCCCCATGGCTCCACAACAACTCATGCAGCCCCAGCAGCACACCCAGGCTCACTGGCAGCACTACACCAGCAGCAGCGACGGCTGTGGCAGCACTGCTGCCATTCACTGCGGCAGCAGTGGCAGCAGCGGCGGCTGTGGCAGCAGTGCTGCCATTGACGGCGGCAGCGGTGGCAGGATCTCCCACAATACCAGGCGATAGTGCCGCCACCGCTGCTGCTGCAGGGTCTGCAGCAGGAGCAGCACCAGCAGCAGCAGCACCAGCACCAGCATCTGCAGGCTCAACAGCCATTGGGACAAGGCCACCCTCTGACTGCTGCTGCTGCTGTTTGTCACTGCTGCTAGGCGCAGCTATAGCCGCCCCACCAGCTGCCGCACTGGGTGGTGTGCTTAGAGGTGCCTCTGCAGCCCCTGTTGCTGCTGCAGCCCCCACCACTTCTGCTGCTGTTGCTGCTGGCTGTCCGCCTTGCACTTCACCGGCAGCCTCTGTTGCTGCCAGCGCTGCTGCTGCTGCAGCCGCCGCTGCTGCTATCGCTGGCGTCGCTGGCGGCAATGCTGCTTCAGCAGATGCATCACCTACCGCAGCAGGAGCAGCAGCAGCAGCAGCGGCAGGTGTTGCTGCTTCTGCTGCTGCTGCTGCTGGCTCCGCCGGTAGGGTCAGCAGGCCTGGGGCTCCTGCTGCTGCTGCAGCAGGTCCATTACTGATGATCCTACCACCACCACCTCCACTACCACCAGCAGCATCAACACCAGCAGCAGCACCACCAGCAGCAGCAGCGCCGTCAGCAGCAGCAGAGAGAGCAGCAGCAGCAGCCATGCAGGTAGCTTTGCAGCAGGGTCCAGCAACAGCTTCCCCTGCTGCTCCAGCTGCCCCAGCAGCAGCAGCGTGTCCTGCAAAACCCCAGCCTTCAGCACAGGGCAGGGTTCAGCCGCCACCAGCTGCAGGGCTAAACCCACACTCCATCCAACCAGAGTGCTGATGCTGCCAGAGTGCTGGCTGGGAGGGACCTCAGTAACTCAGTATAGCAGCAGCTGGGCGGCAACTCTTGCTGCTGCTGCTGCTGCTGGTGAGGTATACTTGCAGCAGCGTACGGATCTGCCTCTGGCGCCGCCGCCACAGCCGCCGCCAGCTGCTGCTGCTGCTGCCAACGCTGCAGTTCCTGCTGCTCGTACAGCACCATGGCTTGCGCCCGGAACAGCGCATCAGCTTTTCCCGCCAAAACGCGCAACAGGCAGCTGTAGGCGGCGGCGCGCAAGTGGCTGCTGCTGCTGCTGCCAGGCTGGCAGTATGCTTGCAGCAGGGCTGTCACCTGGTCCAGCACTGTGAGGGAGGCTGGGTGCTGCAGGGAGACTGCCAGGTTGGTGGCCGCGTGCAGGCAGGCCACCCCTAAGACGTTGTTGTGGGTGGTCACTACAGCTTCGTGAGCCAACTGGCGGTCGATCTCGGCCAGGACCTGTGCGCAGAGTGTGAGCGTGGGGGTGGTGGTTGACAGGAGTGACACGTGAGACGTCTAGCAGAGTCACCAACAAAAAAAACCAACAAACAACCGCGTGGAGTTTCGTGGTGGTGGTGGTGGTGTGTGTGTGTGTGTGTGTGTGTGTGTGTGTGTGTGTGGTGTGTGTGTGTGTGTGTGTGTGTGTGTGTGTGTGTGTGTGTGTGGGGGGGGGGGGGGGGGGGGGGGGGAGTGCTGCAGGGAGACTGCCAGGTTGGTGGCCCCGTGCAGGCAGGCCACTCCTAGGACGTTGTTGTGGGTGGTCACGACAGCTTCGTGAGCCAACTGGCGGTCAATCTCAGCCAGGACCTGCACAGAGTTGGGGTGGTGGTTGACGAAGTGACACGTGAGAAGTCCAGCAGAGTCTCACTGTGACCGAAGTCAGGTTCCCTGCCCTGGTGCGGCCGGTAGCCGTGTCAGCCAAGGTCACCCCACCAAACTCCCCCGCCCCCCAGCCTTGTCATCACTCCCTCCCTCCCCAGTCACCCCCCCCCCCCCCAGCATTGCTTAATCCCTCAGCTTCGCCAGGTCTGCCACTGATGCCAGCTTGCACTGCCCTAGTGCTACCACCAGCCCCGCCACCCCCCCCCCCCCCCCAAACCCCGCTGCCGAACTCTATGCACACCAGCAGTACCCCCCCCCCCACACACACACACACATCAATCAATCAAACCCTCACCTTAGCCAGGTCTGCCACTGATGCCAGCTTGCACTGGCCCAGTGCAGCCACCAGCCCTGCCAGCCAGTAGCCGTCATCCACAGGGTTTGCGCTGTTGTCATTGCAGGCCAGGATGTCCAGCAGCAGCGACAGCACGGGGGCGGGAGTGAACCTGGCAGCAGCAGCAGCGGCAGCAGGAGTGGCAGCAGCAGCAGCAGCAGTGTAAGGATAGAAGGTCCAGCAGCAGCGACAACACGGAAGCAGAGTGAACCTGACAGCAAACACACGCCCCCCACCTCCCTAGGTCTGTGGTGTCCCCCCTCCTTCTCATACACACAACTTTTACCTCCCCAGATTGTGCAATGATGGTGGACGAATCGCTCAGCTGCCGAGCTTGCCCTGCTATGTTTCCCCTTGTGCCCCCCTTCCCCCACACACCACACACACACACACATATGCCCTGTCATCATCTCGACTGGTCATAATGACATCTGCATTCACCTGTAGCATGCATCTCGCACACCTCTATGCCAGTTGTTGAGTTGGCTCACCCTGTGGTGTTGTCCTGCACGAGCGCCAGTGCTGCTGCCAGGCCCTGGCTGATGACAGCCTTATGAGGTGATCACCAAGGTCTCATGTGCGACCCCCCCCCCCTCCGCCCCAAACCCCCCACCCCAAACCAACAACGCGTCTTACCTCCCAACACGGGTTGGCGGAGAATGCTCACATAAGCTACACGTCTAGCCCTGTTTTAGTCACGGGGCAATCAGACAAACACATATGATAACTCACCCTGTGGTGTTGTCCCTCACGAGGGCCAGTGCTGCAGCCAGGCCCTGGCTGATGACAGCCTCACCAAGATCGGTGAAGTTGTTGGGGCGCAGCAGACCCGTCACCTTGTCATACAAGCGGTCCCTGCAGCAGCAGCAGCAGCAGCAGCAGCAGCAGCAACAGTCAATGCATGACACTTCGCATTTCAACACTCGCCAAGCCTCACCCACTCCCCAAGCAAGCTTGTAAAACACACATGACTCTGATTGTGTAACATAGCCACTCCCACATGTGCTGCCTACCAACCCTCTCACTCTCACCTGGTGAGGGCCAGCAAGGCCTGCATGCACCTCTCCCCAAGCAGCCGCCCATAAATGCAACTTGCACCCACATCTTCCTGTTGTCGATACTAGCATGCCTGCCGGCCCACTCATGCTTTGATCCACTTGCACTCACTCACTCACCCGCTCACTCACCTTCCCCCCCCCCCCTAGCAACTCACTCAAACACCGACCTCTCACCTTGTGAGGGCCAGCAGGGCCTGCATGCACCTCTCCCCAGGCAGCCGCCCAGATGCTGCTCCCAGGGCCAACGCACCATCCAGCCGCACCCTGCACGAACAAAGCCATGCAGTGCAGCGACCGCTTGATGGTCGTTTTTGGCACATCAGGACGTGTACCCACGCCCAAAGGATGCGTCTCACAGTTCCTGATTCCCTATATGCCCAGCCTGACAGGGCCAGCACATTGTGAACGGTGCAAGGGCTGCAAATCCTCCCTTAGCTCGCTCCAGCCACTGATGCCATCGTCAGCCATCAGCCTACAGTACAGGCACTGCGGACATAGTCCCAACCTCGGCGCTAGCCAGCAAGCCGAGGGCTCATGAGGGAGCCCACATGGCCTATAGCGTGACCTAGCCCAGTCCCTCAGGTCAAGAATGATGGACTGACATGCATACACGATGCATGTGTTGATTCATGCAGCATCAGCATCAACCAGGTCCATACCACGCCGCACCAAACCTGCCTCAGGTCAACTAGGGACAGACATGGGTACTTCAAGTACTACTAGTAGGCCCTACGGGCACCCTCTTCAGCCCTTGGATCACTCGCTGGTGCCGAGCTTGAGACCTTGTCCCCATACCTTTACTGTAGGATACTGTACTGTAAACGGGGTGTTCAGGCTCAGCCTGAACCATGTAACAGTGACAGAAAACCCTTACCCCGCCTCACCTGCAGAAGTGGCCCTCGTCCTTCATCACACTCGTCAGGATGCTGATTATGTAATCGTCAACCCGCTGCTGCTCCCGGCTGCGGCCCGTGGCCCCGCTGCCCACCGCCCCTCCTGCACCCAGCTGGGCCGCCAGGCCTGCCACTGCCTGCGCCTGTGCCACAACGTCCTTGCTGTTCTGGAGCTGCAGGGCAGCAGGAGAATGCAGTACAGAACAACACAGAAGAGCAAGTCAGTCAAACCACCCTTTTGGTTAGTGAGAGACAATGGTGCTGATGATGAACCCAAATGGGGGCAGGTCAGCAGAACACAGGCCTGCCACGGCTTGAGTTTGCGCCACAACGTCTGTGCTGATCCGGAGCTGCAGGGCAGCAGTGCAATGTGCAGTAGGGCAGTAGCTTACAGAGCAGTACAGGTCAGCACATGACAGTGATATGAGTACATGGAAACACGGCAGAGTAGCAGCGAGTCTTGCTCCTTATACTTTTGCGCAACACCCACAGTTGGATGAAACTAGAAACTCCAGTGAGACACACAACTAAGCCTGTTACTGTACCATACTGTACTGTACTGTAGTGATGCACTGTACTTTACTGTACTGTACTGTACTGCACAACTTTGCACCCTGTTCCTCCTCCCTCACCTGTAGGCACCACCAGTGACAGAACAGCACTTAACAGCAGAGCGCGCTCCAGTGCCGTCATTTGCTTATACATGCAGACTGTACTGTCTCAGTGAGTGGACCATCAGGACAGCAGAGCAGCTGCAGCGAGTCTTGCTCTCTGGTGATTCGTGCAACACGATGTGATGCAGCTACGTTACCATGGCGCAACAAAATCATTGTCATCATCTGTGCATTGTACTGCAATTTACTATACGGTACTGTACTTCACCGTTGCCGCCTTGCCTCCTCCCTCACCTGTAGGCACCACCAGTGAGCCGGCTGCCTCAGCTGCACCACAGACAGCCACTCCATGCCTGGGTTGACCTGTGAGACATGGCATCACACACACACATGGCCACTGTCAGCCTACATGATCATGTGCACACTAGTGTGTGTGCCCGGTTGACCTGTGAGACATGACACCATATCGCAAATGGCCCGCCTGTCAGCCAAATGCACACTAGTCTGCATGCCAGTTGCTGGTGCACATGGCAGAGGTCATGCATTCTTCGCAGCCAACTTGCCATGTCAAAAACACCATGTAACACAAGACAGTATGGGGTGACAAGACAGTCTTCCGTACGAGGTGATTATCGGGGGAGTATGTTACATGGACATTTTCGCCAAACAACAATGGCATTGCCCACCAGGATCGAGCCAGGTGAACCTCATAAGTTGTCTCCCCTGCGGTGGTTTGCACCACCTACACCGGGTTGACCAAAGAAGGCAGAACCACCAGAATTGCAGCAAGTGCCAGCCATGCTAGGAACCTATTGTGTGCAGAGATGAGGGCAGGCAACTATACCAGTGTGGACACAAGAAACAGAACAAAGTCAGTCAAATACCCATAGTAAGGCCAAGCAATATGGCAATTATGATGCGGTACCGCATAGCTCCCGCTGCTTTTCTTATCTTGTGTTGTACGAAATTACAGTAACCCGCCCAATCATGCTGACCGCGATGCTCCATGCCACCACAATACCCCACCCCACCTGCACCCACAGCACAGGCACCCCCTGTAGCTGTGACTCATCCAGTTCCACCTCCTCCACCCCAGGACACAGGTGGACACCACGGCCAGCCCCCCGCGCAGCTTTGTCCTGCTGCTTCAGCTGCCTCCATGCACATGCACCCTATCTGAACATTTCCAACCCACTTTCGTCCGGCCCCCTCCCCTCTCCTGCCCACACCACAACCCCTCCTACCCCCCCCCCCCCTCCCAACACACAGAACCCCCACCCCACCCCTCACCTGCACCCACAGCACAGGCACCCCCTGTAGCTGTGACTCATCCAGTTCCACCTCCTCCATCCCAGGACACAGGTGGACACCACGGCCAGCCCCCCGCGCAGCTTTCTCCTGCTGCTTCAGCTGCCTCCATGCACATGCACCCTATCTGAACATTTCCAACCCACTTTCGTCCGGGCCCCCTCCCCTCTCCTGCCCACACCACAACCCCTCCTACCCCCCCTCCCAACACACAGACCCCCACCCCACCGCCCACCTGCACCACAGCACAGGCACTCCCTGTAGCTGTGACTCATCCAGTTCCACCTCCTCCACCCCAGGACCCAGGTGTGCGCCACGGCCAGCCCCCCGGGAGACTTCTCCAGCTGCTTCAGCTGCCCTCATACACATGCACCCTATCTGAACTCTTCCAAACATCCACATTCAGGCCCCCTCCCCCCCTCCCACACACAAACACACACACCACCACCAGCTGACCTACCCCCCCCCCCCGCCCCCCACCCCCATCCACCCACCTGCACCCACAGCACAGGCACCCCCTGTAGCTGTGACTCATCCACTTCCACCTCCTCCACCCCAGGACCCAGGTGTGCACCACGGCCAGCCCCCCGGGCGGCCTTCTCCTGCTGTTTCAGCTGCCGCTGCCGCTGGGCGCCGGTCTTGCTGCTGACCTTCAGCTCATGGAGGCTCAGCGGGTCGTCTGCCACCACCTGCAACAAACAAAGACGTACGGCCTGTGGGATCAACTGCCCAAAAAACTATATCAAACATGCACTTTGAAGGGGGGGGGGGGCTTGCCAAAACAGTGACCTTCAGCTCATGGAGGCGCAATGTGTCGTCTGCTACCACCTGCAACAAAAAAAGCAGGACAGCGTATATTGACAACACTCACTTGACTCCAATTTGACAAAAGGGGAGTTGAAGCGCATTGGCTGTTGTTGTAACAGTCACTGAGTGACCTTGAGCTCATGGAGGCTCAGCGGGTCATCTGCTACCACCTGTGACAGACAAAAAGGCAAACAGCTTACGAGGGAAACCTCTCTCACGCATGCACTTTCAAAACAAGGGGGGTGGGGGTGGGGGGGTCAATCTTGTGTAATCAGTGAACTTGAGCTCATGGAGGCTCAGCAGGTCGTCTGCTACCACCTGTGACAAACAAAAAGGCAAACAGCCTATGGCACAACTTCTCTCACGCATGCAATTTGAAAGAAGTGGGGGGGGGGAGGGAGGGGGGTCAAACCTTGTGTAAACAGTGACCTTCAGCTCATGGAGGCTCAGCGGGTCGTCTACTACCACCTGCAATAAGAAAGGTGCACATCAGATAGTCAGGATGCGCTCGCGCATGCACTTCATCAAGGGTTTAGCCCCAAAGTAGTTGGGCCCTTAGGGAGGCACCTTCCACCCTAGATAATATCAGACCAGTGACCCACACCCCCACCCACCTGCAGGCAGTGCTCCTCAAAAGCGTCCAGCTCCCTCACCAACACCAGGTGCCCCTATGCACGTGGCCGGCCACTGAGAGCACCATCGCTACATCACGGACACATTCCACCAACCCCTCACAGTAACAGACCAGCTATCCCCCCCCCCCCCCCACCTGCAGGCAGTCTTCCTCAACAGCGTCCAGCTTCCTCACCAACACCTTCAGCTGGCCCCTAGACACTTGGCCAACCACTGCGAGCACGACCACTATGCCAAGAACTGCACCAGCTTTACATCACAAGTAACTCCCAAACCCCTAGAACAATGAGAATACCCCCCCCCAAAAAAAACCAAATGTACCCCCCCCCCACACACACACACACCTGCAGGCAGTGCTCTTCAACAGCGTCCAGCTCCCTCACCAACACCTTCAGCAGGCAGGTGCCCCTAGACACGTGGCCACCACCCGGGGCAGCACCGGCTTGTCTGCGCCCTTTAGGGCTCCCCTCAGCACTGCCTTGCCCCCGACTGCCGCAACGCCAGCAGCAGTTGGGAGTGGCGCGCGTCCCAGGACACACCAGCTGTCAGGACGGGCATTCCTGTGAAGGGGGCATGTAGATGCAGTGTTGCAGTGGCGTCAGCAGGTGACACAGCAAACAAGACAACAAACAGGAGAGTGTCAGCCTCAAACCGCAGATCAAGCAGTACTACTGGCTTGTCTGCGCCCTTCAGGGCTCCCCTCAGTACCGCTTTGCCCCCCGGACTGCTGCAGGGCCAGCAGCAACTGTGAGTGGCGGGCGTCCCAGGACACTCCGGCCGTCAGCACGGGCATACCTACAGAGTGTAGCGTGGTGCTGAAATGAAGCAGTGCAGCAGCTGAGGACATGGCTCAACCCAACAAGATCCAAGCAAAACGATTACACCCTACCTGATTGCCGATAGGCTCTGCTGGTTGACAGTCCAAGCTGCTCAGCAAAACAACATGCCCGCGTGCAAGGTGGAGACATTGCAAACATCAGACGTTAGAGGCCACTTTGCCCCCCCCCCCCTTGCCTCTCCCCCCTGCCTCTCCTGGGTGTTGAGCCAGCAGCAGCTGCAGGTGGCGTGCGTCCCAACAATACCAGCGCCCATAGCGGAGAAGCATACTGCCCAGCGGTGAAAGCATCACCTGTAACACCCCCAACCCCCAAGCAGAAGAGTGAATGCGGGGTGTCCAGGCACGTGGGGAGGGTGTTCTGATACAGGTAGCAGGCGCAATAGAGATAGACATGGGTGGTGAATGACCCAAGAACGAATCGTTTGTAAATCTCTGAAGGCTCTCCAGGCCGTGCGCACCTGTACCATCAACCCAGCGTGCAGCAAGACCCACCCACCTTTCTTCCCCCATAACTGGGCCTCCGGGTAACGTATTACCCAGGCCCTGGTCATGCCTGATTCTCCCAGATCTTGGCATGGGTACACCATAGCACCCTAAAAAGGTTTGTTTTAGGTCATATACTGTCGTCCCAGCCGGGCGGTAGGTTCAGCCACTGCTTCCAACCCTGCCTGTGGCCCTGTTTGGGATCCGGAGAGATATGATACTACATTAGCAGCCATACTTTATGATACTACATTAGCACCCATATTTCAAGAAGAGATACGATACTACATTAGAACCCCTTCTTCTGCCCCATCTGCTGTGACAGGCACCCCTCACCAACTGCCACAATCACCTAGCTGTGGTCACACCCCCCCCCCCCCACCACCACCACCACTGAACCAGCAGCATACAACAATTGGTGTCTCCCCCACAGCTGAAGGAAAGAGTATCACAACAGCATGATGCGCACCTGTACCATGAACCCAGCGTGCCGCAAAACCCTGCACCTCCTTCTTGAACCCCTCCTTCTTCCCCAACTGCCTCAGGAACTTTGCAGTGGTCATGATGCGCTCCGGTGCTGCACAGCCCACACCCACTGCTGCTGCAGCGGCAGCTGCAGGGACTCTGCCACCTGTTGCTGGGGTTGCTGCAGCTGAGGAGGCCGCCTGGAGAAAGAGAAGAGCAGAATGACAGCACGACAGGGGACTGGTGTCCTAACCAAGACGGTGTTGCCAATTGCGTGCAGAATACTGCAAGTAGTCGTGCTGATACTGCCACTGCTGCATGAACTGTGACAGCAGCACGTCACGCCAAGGGTGATCAGGCATGACACACAGCCGTACTGTGAGAAGACCGGTGCAGGCTGAGCGTTTTTAGTAGACCTTGTGGGTTTTCCCCTTCCACACACACACCCACACCCACAGACCTCCAGTACTCCTTCTTTACCTGTGGCGCCCCTGCAGATGCTGCAGGTGCCGCCCCCTTGCTGCCAGGGCCACTAGCAGCGGGGTGTGCAGCAGCCGTGGCTGTCCCTGAGGGCGCCGGCCTGCTGCTTGTGCCAGCAGCAGCAGCCTCTGCAGGTTGCTGGGGGGTGCTGGCTGCTGCCTGCTTGGCGCCTGTCACCATTCGCTCGAGGACCTTGCGCAACTCGTCTTCACCTGGGGTTGGGGGGGGGGGGGTTCATGCAGGTGGTGTCACTCGGGGTTGGGTGTGTGTGCAGTACAGGGAGAGGGCTCAAGCAGGGGGTCGTCAGGAATGGTCCAGGCAGCTATATGCCTATGGTGCAGCCTGCAAAGCCTGCTGGGGGGTGCTAGCGCCTGTCACCAGCCGCTCGAGTACCTTGCGCAACTCGTCTTCGCCTGGGATGGGTGGGGTGGGGGGGTGCAGAACATGTAGTTGTGGTCACTTGGGATGGGGTCATTGGGGTACATAGCGTGGGCTCAAGCAGAATGTCTTGTGCGCTGGCAGCAGTGGAAGCTGCAGCAGCAGCAGCCTCTGCAGGTTGCTGGGAGGTGCTGGCGGCTGCCAGCTTGGCGCCTGTGACCAAAGGTTGCGCATCTTTTGCAGCTTGTCTTCACCTGGGGTTGGGTGTGCAGTGCAGGGAGTGGGCTCAAGCAGGGTGCCTCAAGTATGGGGAGTGTCGGGGGGGGGGGGGTGAGGGGGGGGGTGTGAGGGGTGTGTGTGTGTGTGTGGGTGTCACCAGCCGCTCAAGCACTTGTGCAGCTCATCTTCACCCAAGGTGTGGTGGTGGGGGGGGGGGGTGCATTGCAGGGAGTGGAAGAAGAAGAAGGTGCTACAGGCAGTAAACAAGCAACTGCGTTGAAACTGACCGCAAGATTGAAAGGAACGATTCCTTGTGCACGAAATCCAACGCGAGCGAATTAACGAAGCACCCACACCGAAAGAGCTGCGAAAGGGCTGCCCTGGTGAGAAAATAATCGATCAGGAGTGGCCCTACCAAAAGCACTCCACACGAAGAAGGGACCTCCATTCGGCACCACTGGTTCTGTTGGCGACAGAACACACACCCCCATGTCCCCGGGGCCAAGCACAGATTTCAAACACATAGGAGGTAGCGGAAGGCGGTGGAGTGTACAACCACATGGTTCGCCTCACCGATGCGTCTCTCCAACATGTTGATGACAGCTGTGGCCTTCCACTTGGCAGCAGCAGACAGAGGCTCCAGCTCCTGCATGCGGGAGGGGGGGGGGGGGGGGGAAGGGAGGGGGGGGGGTCGGAAGGGAGGGGAAGGGGAGTAAGGCACGTCGGGGGGGCCCTGGGGGGGAAGGAGTAAATGCGTCAGCGGCAACTGGGGCTGGGTGATGACTGTCCCAGCACAGGAGCGGCGCGTTATGATGTCTTTGCTGATGCTGAGCGTGTAGGCCACGGTTGCTGCACCTTAGCTCGGGCCTTGCATCAGGTCACCCACCTTGGTCCCATGCATTCGCCCCCATGCTGCGGTGATGCCCCTGTCTCCATCGCGCACTTGGGGGCTCAGGGGGCCCAGCTGCTCACCATCATCAACCACAGCTAACGACAGACGCTCCTGCAGGCAGGTTGAAGCAGGGGGGGGGGTTGGGGAAGTGCAGTAACAGCAGCAGATCGAAACAACAACACGCCTGCCACATTGCAGTTGCACACTGTTGCCTGCCCCTATAGGGTCACCAGATGGGTTGCAAGCAGAAACCCAACCAGCAACTGCTTGTTGATTTTGCATTGCGCCACAGCATTGCGCCCCACCAATCCACCCAACTGGGGGGCCCAACCCCAACCACAAACCCACCTGCACCTCTTGTACAGCAGCTCGTTGTTGCCTGCCAGTGTATTGAGCCCCTGGCTTTCTAGCCAGCCAGCCAGCCCCCTCATCACCCAGTCTTCCTCAGGGCCCCCCTTCCCCCAGCCCCACCACCTGCCACCTTCTGAGAGCTGCTCATAACCGCCTGCCACCCACTCACCATCCCCATTCCAGCTTGCACAGCACAGCACCCCCTCCTGAGAATCCTCTGCTCCCCACACAAGCACAGGCGCAAATTGCCATCCACAAACCACCACCCCACCTGCCACCTCTTGTACAGCAGCTCATTGTTGCCTGCCAGTGTCTTGAGCCCCTGGCCCTCTAGCCAGCCAGCAAGGCCCCTCATCACCCAGTCATCCTCAGGCCCCCGCGGCAGCAGCAGCAGGCCAAAGTACTGCAGTGCTGTAGCCGATGCCAGCGCACTGGCACTGCTAAGGCGGGGCTCGAGTAGCAGGGAGTCGCTGACTAACAGGGAGCTGCTCAGGAAGATACTGCCGAGGCCCGCCTGCAAGTAAGAGGGGGGGGGGTGCAGAGCCAGCGGGCAGGTGAATGCATGCGTATGTGGGGCCCGTGCAAGGGGATGGTTGATAAAGGTCTGTAAGATGAGGGCACTGCCTTTGGCATCCTCAGGCCCCCGGGGCAGCAGCAGCAGGCCAAAGCACTGCAGAGCTGTCGCTGACACCAGCGCACTGGCATTGCTCAGACGGAACTCCAACAACAGGGAGTCACTGAACAATAGAGAGCGGCTGAGGAAGATACTGCCAAGGCCAGCCTGCAAGTAAGAGGGGGGGGGGTGCAGAGCCAGCGGGCAGGTGAATGCATGCGTATGTGGGCCCGTGCAAGGGGATGGTTGATAAAGGTCTGTAAGATGAGGGCACTGCCTTTGGCATCCTCAGGCCCCCGGGGCAGCAGCAGCAGGCCAAAGCACTGCAGAGCTGTCGCTGACACCAGCGCACTGGCATTGCTCAGACGGAACTCCAACAACAGGAGTCACTGAACAATAGAGAGCGGCTGAGGAAGATACTGCCAAGGCCAGCCTGCAAGTAAGAGGGTGGGAGGGGGTGCACAGCCACCAGGCAGGTAAAAAATGCGTTTGTGGGGCACGTGCAAGGGGATGGTTGATAAACGTCTGTGAGATGAAGGCACTGCCTTTGGCAATCGCAGGGCCCTGGGGCAGCAGCAGCAATGTGGTACCCGTCACCTGCAAGGGTGTCAGCATGCAGCCATCAGGAATCACCGCCACCTGTAGGTGACTCCACGGCAGGAGCACGTCAGCAGATTGTTTTACGACCCCAACAGCACAGACCCGGCCCCTCTACCGACCACTCTCTGTCCAGCACCCCCCTACACACACACACACACCATGTGCCTCCCTGTCCCATCCCCCCCCCCCCCACACACACACAATTGATGGATGTAACTCATGTGTCTACCACAACACGTGGTACCCTCACCTGCCAGGTGTCAGCATGCAGCCGTCCGGTACAAACCGCCACCTGTAGGTGACTTTAGGGCAGGAGCAGGCCAGCAGGTAGTTGTAAAAACAACCCCAGCAGTACAGGACAGGGCCCCTCTACCAAACAATCTCTCCCCCGCCCCCGCCCCCCGCCCCCCCCCCCCACTGAACCCCCCCCCCCCCCACAGCCCCCCCCCCCCCCCCCCACACACACACACACACAGCACATGGTACCCGTCACCTGCCAGGGTGTCAGCATGCAGCCATCAGGCACAACCGCCACCTGTAGGTGCCCCCAGGGCAGGGAGCAGGTCATCAGATTATCATACAACCCCAGCAGCACAGACCCGCTTCTCTACCAACCACTCTCTGTCCAGAACCCCCCCCCCCCCACACACCCACACACCATGTGCCTCCCCGTCCCATGCACCCCCCCCCCCCCCCCCCCAAACACACACAATTGATGGATGTAACTCATGTGTCTACACACAGCACGTGGTACCCCCTCACTGCCAGGGTGTCAGCATGCAGCCGTCCGGTACAACCGCCACCTGTAGGTGACTTAGGGCAGGGAGCAGGCCAGCAGGTAGTTGTAAACAACCCCAGCAGTACAGGACACGGCCCCTCTACCAACAATCTCTCTCCCCCGCCCCCCCCGCCCCCCCCCCCCCCCCCCCACAACACACACACACACTGCCCCCCCCCCCCCCCCACACACACACACACACAGCACATGGTACCCCTCACCTGCCAGGGTGTCAGCATGCAGCCATCAGGACCACCGCCACCTGTAGGTGGCTCCAGGCAGGGAGCAGGTCAGCAGCTTGTTGTACGACCCCAGCAGCACCGCCAACGGCCTCAGGGTGTCCGCCAGCTGCAGCACCTCCCTCTGATCCAGCACACCCAACCCTGCTGCTGCTCCTGCTGCTCCTGCACCCCCTTCCCCTGCTGCTGCTCCTCCTTGCTTCCCTGCTGGTGCAGAGACCCCATCGTGCGGCAGCTGCTGCTGCTGCTGCTGCTGCCGTTTGTGAGGCTCTTCAGCGGCCTGAGAGTGAACACTGTGATTGTAGGCAGGTGGTCCGGAAGTGACACAGCCCCCGAGCCACCCGCTGCTAAAAGGTCCTCATAAGGTATCGCCACAAAGGGCCCAACCGCCATGCTGAGCTGCGCTGGGACCACTGGTGCCGTCACTGCGTATTCAAAGGTCCTGGCAACCACCACACCCTGCTCCTCACCCCCACCCCCACCCACACCCCCTGCTCCGAATGCATCCCCCCTGCTGCTGCTGCTGTTGTGCTGGGGCCGTGGTGCGACAGTGCAACTTTGCTGCAGTAGCACCCCGCTGCACACCGCCATGCAGCTCGGAGGGACAGTGACATGCAGGTCGAAGGTATAGGGCAGGTAGTGGGGCGCCCCCGGGGTGTAGAGATACAGGGGGCTATCTACGCAGGGGAACAATGCCCTGCTGCGTCTTAGAAGGGGGTTGGCCACCATGCAGTTGTGCCTCGACAGGAGAGAGGTGTCTGCAGGTAAGCTCCCTGCAGGCTTGCTGAACAGGATGCCGATCCTCAGCTGCACATGCCCCGGCTTGTCTGCTGCTGGTGCTGCTGCTGTGGCAGCCGCAGGTGCAGGTGCTGCTGCTGTTGCGCCATCTGCCGGTGCTGCCGCTGCTGCTGCGGGGTCTTTTGCAGCAGTAGCAGCGGCTGCATCTGCATTAGCCTGTCCCTCTCCTGCAGCTGCTGCTGAGCCGGCCGTCGGCTCCTGCTTGTCTTCTGCCTCGTTCCCAACCTCTCCCTGCTGCTGCTGCTGCTGCTGCTGCTGCTGCTGCTTGCCAGGCTCCTCCTGCTGTGGCAGTGTGATCACCAGCTCCGGCTCCTGCTCCCTGAACATCAGGCGCAGGTACTGGTCGTATGCCTGCTCGGCAAGGGAGCTCACAGGAGCCACACCCCTGCACGCGGCATCACAGCACAGCATGGCATGGCACAAGACGGCAGCTTTCAGTTAATAATATCTGGACATCAGGCGCAGGTACTGGTAGTATGCCTGCACAGCAAGAGAGCTCACAGGAGCCACACCCCTGCACGTCACAGCACAGCACAGCACAGCAAAGGGGTTGCGGAACCTCTATCAACAAGATGCGCAGGTACTGGTCATACGCCTGCTCAGCAAGAGGGCTGACAGGAGCCACACCCCTGCATTCAGCACCACGTCACAGCAGCACAGCAAGGCACAAGACGGCACTGCACTGGTTATGAGTGGGTCTATCACAGCAAAAGGTGTGCTTGCTGTTCGCATGCTTGCTCAGCTAGAGAGCTCACATACCCCCCCCCCCTGCAGCAGCAGGCAAGCATGCACAGAAGCACACATTATCCTGCATCACATGCAGAGTGGTGCGACTTTTTCATTGGGTTTGAGTTGCAGTTGCTGACACAATATGATATGAGAGTCTTAACTCTGCAGGATGCTGGACGATATAGGTACAGCACACACACACTGCTCGGTACTGAGCCATTACGTCACTGTTGCTTGCCTATCCAGTTGTACAGTCTTAGTGAGCTTGCATGTATCCAAGAACTCTATCTGTCGACACCCCACAGCCAGCCCTCACCTGCGCAGCTCATCAAGGGTGGGGTCTGGTAAATCCTCCTTGGGGTATGTGTTCAGCGTGAACTGCATGGCATGCACCAATTTAAACACGATCAGCATGCAGACCAACACAATCGTGTTTTAGGCTGGGTCACTTGAGACAGCAGCAAGCTATCCTCACTTAAAACATGCTCGATTTTTTGGCTGGGTCGTTCAAACCAGCCACAGCTGTTTGTGACAGCTCCGCTGGTGCTGACTGCGTGCTGGGCATGCAGTGCTGCTTGTAACGCTACGACAGCTGTTGCTGTGCTGAGGAAGCACAGGACGATGCAGGACAAGCCAAGCCAGGCCTGCTGCAGCATGCATGTCTTGAGGTGCCGCACACAGCCACCAACGTGCTGTTGGCCAACGCTGCTAATGGCTTTCATAGATGGGCTAACAGTGAGATTTTCACAGCTGGAAGTGTGCAGTGTTGAGTTTGTGCTTGCATGCGTGCTGGTCTGGGATGATGTGCCAGCTGTTGCACTTGGGATTTCCCAAGCTGAGGAACAACTGCTGCAGATGCGTACAGGGCTACTACATAAGGGTATGTTTCTGAGTATGTCAGCACAGGCTCGACGCTGCAGGAGCATGGCATGCCGTGCATCTGGCTGCTGGGTGGCGCTGCCAGATGTTGCCTGCAGTGCAGCTATGTCCACACCTGAGCTGCTGCGCCGTTGACAGTCACCCTGTGCACGCTGAGGTTGCAGCAATGGATGCCCACGCTGGTTTGTGAGGCCGGCACCAGCACCTGCAGCTCCGTGCTCCTGTTGAGTTGCAGCAGCAGCAGCACAGCAAGGACATGCTGATGGAGATGCTGCTCTACTCTTGCAGCTGTGGTGATGAAGCTGAAAGACGATGCTGCTGTTGTTGCGGGCTGGCAGGGTAGCAGGGGATCATGCCTGACCGCCCTGTTGGCTGGCAAAGCAACAGGACTTCCTGTGCTGCACCACACTGCTCATGAGAAGTGAATCAACAAATGACTTAAAGTAACTTACCCTTTCCATGACTTTTTGCGGGGGTTGGCATGCAGCTGCACAATTTGGTGGACAGGCTGTGGGAGAGCAGTAGCTTGCTGCATACTTCTGGCTCTGGCCTGAAGCCTGAGCCAACCAGCTCAACGACAGCCTGAAGACATCAACCCTGATACATGCAGAAGAATGACTGCTGAAGGAGTACAGTGCTCCCCAAGGATCTTGGCAACAGATCGTTATGGAACTGAATGGACTGAAGTCCTGAAGGACTGCTCGATTTGCTGTCACGTACGATATGCACTTGATATAATGACTACCTTGATAATCATTGTAACAACTGGTGCCGCTGTTGTTTCAATTACTCATCCATCAGCTCTGTCAGTTGAGATCAACCTGCAGGTACAACCCTGTGTATTAAACGTCCACTGAAGTATGCTTCCATCAACCTTCTTCTGAGCCCCCTCAATTGACATAAGTGGTGTCGAGAAACAGCACAAACACAAACCAGTCCTTGGACTCCTCGTGTGCTCATTCAAGCCACGTGACACTATGGACTATACGACTGCTGCACATCAGCTGCAGGATAAGTTAGTCACTCAGCAGCACGACATCAACAACGCTTTAGTCACCCTGCAGGCCACCTGCACCGCTCTGGTGCAGCAGCCTTCTTGCCATGGCCAGGGCCCGGCATGTGCCTGCAGCACATTTTCCGCTGCAGTGCAGCAGATTGAGGCTGCTCTCATCGACTTCAACTCGAGCCTCCTTGAATTTCTCCAAGTCATCTCCCACGAGGAGGAACTGCAAACCAAGGGCCAGCCCTTTGTGCAGGCGTTGTACAAAATGATGTGGAAGATTCGCAGCAGCCTTGCTGACATCCTGGCACGGAGTGCACTGGTGCTGCTGATGCTGTGACACACCCCTGCAGCCCTCTCTACAGTGGCTGCTGCATACAACGTGTGAGTCATACAGGTTGACTTGCAACGACCAAGCCACCTGTGCTGTTCTGCTGCCAAGCTTGCATCAGGGGGGCTGCTGGTCCTGCAGCTGTCACACAGCCACACTGTCTCGATATGCTGTCCATTCGGGCATGTTCGTAAGATGGGTGATGTAACTCTTTGGTTCTTTGGCTATTTCTGGGTTGTCTTCCGGTCCTGTTGCCGTGCTGTACTACGCTGTACCAACTGTATTGTACTCGACTGTACTGTACTCGAATGTACTGTTTCCTTGGCACATGTCTTCATGTTGCAGGTTGATAGCCCAGCCCCTGTTTGACCGCCTGACAGCTATCACAGCACCCCCAGCAGGCTGCAGGGCCCACCAGCAACTGCCCCTTGCAGCAGCAGTCCAGAGGTGTCAGCAGGCTTACCCAGCAGTAGCCAAGGTTTTGGAGTTACACTTCAAACCCCCACACTTCAAGAGGCTGACTGCTGACTGGACTCAATTTGCACAACGCGCTGACAAGGCACTAGCAGTAAGTGGCAGACTGGAGAATTGGCAGGGGATGCTCTTGGTGTTTGAACTTGATGCAAGAGCGCCGGGTGGGGTTTTGATGATGGGGTTTTGGGTGTCTGTGGGGCTGTTGTTGTGGGCTGCTACTCCGTTCAGGTTCTGCCAACGCGCCATAGATCACTGGGATGCAGCTGTCGGATAGCGGTTCTTCACAACAGGGCTGGTGTAGAATGTGTGGCGAATGTGTCTGCGTGTAACATTTTCTTCCCCAAAAAAAATAATTTGCAGCTGCCATCGCATCTGGTTCTGTCTTCTGAGCATGTCATAAATGATGCGGGCCATTGCGGCAACAGTCATGGTTGGCTGCTAAAAGCTTTTTATGCACCACAAACACTTGGCTGCTGAACGTCACTACTCTGCTCAACAGTGCTCCTCGCTTTACACTACACCAACACACCACATCACACCACAACACACCACCTGCTAAACTCCCATGATGGCCACCCTCAAATGTGCCGTTAATCAACTCTCAAACTCCAACCGCAACCCTACTCTTGACAACACCCAACCTTGAAAAACTGAACCCAAACCACACCGCACCACTGGACAACCCACCATGCAGGCCATCCCTCAAGACACACCACTGTCAGCAGCCGGCGCAGCCAAGCTCTCTGATTGGCTGGCTAAGACAGACGCCGCCTTTGCAGTAACAGCCAAGGTCAGCCTAGCCCTTTTCACCTGGGTAGCAGTCGCATGCAAGGTGGCCCCTTCCAGTCCCCTAGCTGACCCAAGTGTGAGCGGAGTCGTCAGTGCAGCAGCAACAACAGCAGCTGCTTGCCTTCGCGCAGCTGCTGCTTTGGGGAAGCTGCAAGCAAATGGGGTGCGGGTGTCGCCATGCTTAGACCCGGTTGTCGCAGCTGCTTTTGATCTGGCGTCTGTAGTGGCGGTGGATCTCTGCGGCTATGCAGTGCTGCTGCGGAAGCTTGGGCAGCAAGAGGGCCAGGAGTCCACCGACCAAGGGTCCTCACAGCAGCAGCAGCAGCAGCAGCAGCAGCAGCAGCGACAAAAGCGCGACCACCAGCAGCCGCAGCAGCCGCTGCAGCAGCCGCCGCAGCCGCCGCCGCAGCAGCGGGTAGAGCCGCCGCAGCCGCCGGTACTTCATCTGCGCTGGCAGTACACAGAACTGAATGACATAGTCAAGCCGCTGCTGCTGTCCACCCCCTCCTTCACCGCTGTCCTGGTGACCGCGCTGCTCGCGCTGTACGGCTGGCAGCTCCAGCAGCACTTGGCAGTTGGACTGCGGCGGGACCAGGCGAGACGGGAGCAGGTTGGGCGGTTTGATCAGTGCATGGTGGCCATGCAGCAGCTGTTGGGTGGCTCAGGGGGGACTGCAGCTGCAGAGATCAGCAACACCCAGCCAGGGTGTAACCCGGCAGCGGCGGCGGCTGGTGTTGCAGGTGCAGACAACAGTGGGGTTCGCGCGCAGCATGGGGAGCGGGACAGGACACAGCAGCCGGCACTGTGTCAACATGCAATCGCAGCTGCACGGGCGCAGTCAGAGGCACCAGCACAACCAGCAGCAGATGTTGCTGCCATTGCTTCCAGTGTCCTGCCAGCACAAGCACCCCTTTCGGCAGAGCAGATGCAGGCAGCAGCAGCAGCAGTCAAGCTGTGGGGCCAACCACGTGCCCATGAGCATCCACAGGCCGACATCCACACAGCAGCTGCAGCCCAGGACCCGCCAGCCGTGCCAGCATTAGGGGCAGCAGCTGGCGATGATGCCACACCGATGAATGTGGAGGGAATTGTCAGCGGCCATACCCAGCTAGGTGAGTCTTAGGAAGGAAAAAAAAAGTCTTAGGAAGGCAGGGGTGAGGTTGGGCGTGTGCTCCCTGCTTTACACACATACAACAAATCAGCAGGCCTGACTGCAGTATATGTGTGTGTAGAGACACTTGGGTCTGAAATTTAGAGAACTGTGCCTGTCTAAGACACAATGTGGGGTGCCGGTGAAACGATACGTTGTTTCCCCGTCGACTGGAGAGCGTACACTTGTGACAGCCTCCCTTCTCAAACAAACCCTGCATTTTTTTTGCCCCCACCCCCTCGCGCTGCTTTTGATCGCTGTAGACTCTTTCGGGACAGCAGCAGCTGCCAACACTCAGTCTCAGACTGCACCCAGCAGCAGCAGCAGCACCCAGCAGGAACAGCAGCAGCCAGCAGGGACAGCAGCACCAGCAGCAGCAGCAGCAGCAGCAGCAGCAACCAGCAGCAGCAGCTGCCAGCAGGAACAGCAGCAGCAAGACAGACAACTTGGGGCCGACAGGTCAAGCTGGCAGATGGCAGAGGGTGTGCTGCTGCTTTGGGCGCAACAGCTGGAAGCCGAGCCACAAGACTGGCTCCACCAGCTGTCAGCACTAGCTGAAGGCTTCCAGGCTATCTGCACCCTCCACAGGGCCTCCCTAGGGTTTACTGAGCGGCAGTTAGCAATAGTAGCACACATCCTAGCTGCTGCCGACAGCACCACTGGCAGCAGCAGTGGCAGGGCTGGCAAGGCAGGAGATGCAGCGGGTGACAGCAGCAGCAGTGGGGTTAGTGCGGGCATGCTTATGGGCATACAGCGCTGCTTGCTGGTTGCAACAGCAGCTGCTACCTTGTGCCCGGCTGCCATTTCCATCCTCCCAAAAGGCCCGCCTGCCACCCTTCACTCCTCAGCAGCTGAGGTAAGGCCTTGGGGGGAGGCTCTTTTCCGGCTGCCTATGGTACTGCTTTCCACCGCTTCTGCTGCAGTACACACCGCCGGTGCTGCTGCTCTGCCGCTTGCAGCAGCCTGTGTCTTCTCCTGTCACAGCATGCAGCAGCAGGTGCTAGGATGGGGGCATGTCGCAGCTGCGCAAGGCAGCACGCCAATGCTCGCGTGGCTTTGGCAGGCCTGGGCGGTGGTCGCAAGCGGACAGCAGCAGCAGACTGGGACCCCGACGGACAGTTGGCAACCGGGTCAGGTAGCTGCATTCAGGAGACTGATAGACGATGTGGATGGTACCATAGCGGCTTCAGTGCTAAGCCTGACAGGGATACTGATGCAGCAGCTGCTGTGGCATGCACACAAGCAGCAGCTGCAGCTGCAGCAGCAGGGCACGGGGACAGCAGCAACAGCAGCAGCAGCTGCTGCTGCTGGTCAGCCAGGGGTGTTCCATGACACACTGCGGATCTGTGAGGCGGTGTTGTCGCTGAGTCTTGACCGGATGCGGCTCACAAACCACGACGGCGGGAAAAAAGGGCGGGGGCAGCTGTATGCCCAGGCAGCTGCGGCAGTGCAGGTGGCAGAGTCTGCACAGCGATGTCATGCTGCTGCTGCTGCTGCTGCTGCTGCTGCTGCTGGTGGTGGTGGCACACGTCCCGGCAGCAGGCCATCAGCAGCAAGCAGCAGCAGTGGCGGCAGGGCTGCTATCGCTGTTGCATTTGGCAACACACATAGTCTGTGCTGTACTGCACTTGACTTGATTGTCAAGGAAGAGCTGCTGCTTGCAGACCATCAGCAGCAGCAGGAGCCACAGCAGCAACAGCAGCAGTGTCAGCTGCAGAAGCTGCAGCTACTGCAGGCCGTTACTTCCGCCCTCTTTACAGCAGCAAAAGTCACACGACTAGGGCTGCTGCAAGTGCAACCAAGCCAGTGCCTCTGGGTGGTACAGAAGCTACATGAAGTGCTGGCAGCTGTTGCCCAGCAGCAGCAGCAGCAGCAGCAGCAGGGTTCAGCTTGGGCAGGGCCCAAGTTGCGGTCGCGGCCTCGGCGCTGCTTGCGTGCTCGCCGCGCTGCCAACAGCGAGCAGCAGCTGCAGGATGGCAAGCAGCAGGAGCAGATGAGCAGCAACGGCGGCCGCAGGCAGACCAGCAGCAATCAGTTGCAGTGACACAGCAGCAGCAGCACAAGGACCAGCAGCAGCAGCATAAGGACCAGCAGCAGCAGCCAGAAGCATTGGGGCATCAGCAGTTGGAGCATGTTCTGACTGCTGCTGTGAGCAGCAGTTGCGGTGGCGCCGCCAGCAGTGTTGCGGCGGCGGCGACGGCCACGGCTGCTGATGCAGGCGACACAATCAAGGTGCGCAACGATGGGATCAGTCGCAGCGGCGACAGCAGCAATGGCACCGGCGCCGGCGGCAGTGGTAGCGGCGACTGCAGCAGTGGTGGTGGCGACACCAGGAGTAGCAGCAGCAATGGCACCGGCAACAGCAGCAGTGGCGACACCAACAGTAGCAGCCACAATGGCGCCTGCAGCAGCAAAGGCGACAGCAGCAGCGCAGCAGTGCTGGCGGCATCACTAGGTTTGTCGCTAGGTCCCCTCCTCTGTGCAATGCTGGGTGCGTTGGGGCAGCAGCTGCAGCAGCAGTGGGAGCAGAGTCCCGACGATACGATACGCTGGCTGCTGCAAAGCCCACAACAGGCCAACCCCTGCCTGGTTGGGGGACCCCCTGGGCCTGCAGCACCTCCTGATGCAGCACCTTGTGTGCTGCTGACAGCTGATGCAGCAGCTAGTGAGCTGCTGACGACTGATGAACCAGCTTGTGAGCTGGTGCATGTGGTCAACTTTCTGAGTGCTTGCTGTGACTGCTGCCGGGTTTTGGTGGGGCTGTGCAACAGCTTAATGCAGCAGGAGAGGTGCGAGACGCAGCAGCGGGAGGGTGGAGCTGATGCTGCTTGCCGACCTGCCGGTGGGTCGGCAGCGATAGAGACAGCAAAAGTAAGGGGCGGGGCCGCAGCAGCAGCATTGGAAGCTGCAGCGGCGGGAACTGGGCAAGGGGTCGAGTCTGCAACAGCAGCAGCCGGGCATGCAGCAGCAGCACCTACAGCAGGTGGAGGGGCAGCAGCAGCAGCAGCGGCGGCGCCGTTGTACATTGCAGCTGAAGCAACACCAGGATGCGGAGCAGCAGCAGCAGCAGCAGAGGCAGGGCCGCAGCAGCACCTTCCCAACAGCCAGCTGCTGCTGCACAGGGTCCACACAGGGCTGGGGAAATTGACTGCACACCTATCCTGCGTGCGTCAGCTGTTGGACATCAGAGCTGGTGCACCATACCCAGAGCACCCGTACGCGTGGTTCCGAGGGTTGGCAGAGGAGTTGCGAGGGGCATTTGCTGATAAAGGTATGTCAGTGGATGACAGTGTCGTTACCGCATTCCTGCCGCCAGTGCTGCGCGACCAGAAGCCCAACCTTGGATCCATGGTCATCGACCTGTCTGCCAGGATGCAGATGGCAGAGGAGGTGGGGTTGCCGCTGCTGCCGACCGCATACCGCTGCAACAACCCGAGCTGTGTGAACCTGGACACAGCGAGCGAGAGCTTCGGGCTTGTGCGGGGTGCGGCGTGCGTGTGTGGGGGCTGCTTGAAGGCCGGGGCGGCAATCGATCAAGCATCGCCAGTGTTTGCGGCAAGGTAAGTTAACATGCAGGGTGAAGCGGGGTTGGGGCGGGAACGATGCATCATGAGTTCGGGTGGGTTTAGGCCATCTTCTAAAGCCCCATAGCCCGTGCAGTGTTCTTGTGCCGGCGCTGCCAATGGCAGGCATGGTTTGCGGCTGGAGGTGTCGCCACAACGCTCCTCCCCCCAACCACCACCTCACCCACCACCCATTCACCTGACAGCTACCCAGTCTTCAGGGGTTGGGTGGGGGTGCAGGGGGAACCAAACTTTGCGCAACAGCAGAAGGCTAGATTCAGCGCAGCACAGACGCCACTCGGATTTACACATGTCGTCATTCCCAATGTGACATGGTGTGACATTTGTGCTGGTGCTCGGTGGTGTGGCTGCTGTCGTGCTGCAGGTACTGCTGTTGTGGCTGCCAGAGGGAGCACTGGCCCTACCACCGCCCTGGCTGTGGAGCTTGGCAATCAGCTGCTGCTGCAGCTGCTGATGTGGCCGCCCTTTGAGAGATGGTGTCTGCACCGCACATCGGAAGTGCTGCCAGTGTAAATGACAGCCCCTTGTGAAGGGAGGGTCCTGAGGCGCCAGGTGTGTGCTGAGGTTCACAATAATCCTATATTGAAAGAAGGCTTGAGAACACATGGGCACATGGCTGTCAAAATTTTGCCTTGGACCCGGTCACACCTGTGGGGGGGTGCTGAGGTTGCCACAGTTGCCATGAGTTGAGGTGGTGGGTGTGGCTGTTGCTGCACGCATGATACAGGATATGACTGAGGTGCAAGTTGACAGCAGTAATGTACACAATAGCGCAGTGACAATACTGTCATACTTGTCGTTGTGCATGTGGGATTTGACAGGCGTTGTGGTTGATGCCTGCTGCAGGCACTGCTGCTGCTGCTGTGGCTGCTAAGCCCAGCAACTGGCACTGTTTGTCTATCAAAGCGGTACGTGAGCTGGGTTCAATGTGTGGTGAAGTGCTGCACTGGGGTGGCCACAGAACAGTGGAGGTGACATCCAAAGCCCCAGCTGCTGCTGCTGCTGCTGCTGCTGCATACCCAAAAGGTGTGCTGATGGTTGTGCAGAAACTCTGTAACAGGTGTCTGCGAGTTGGTGTGGTGTGACAGAAGTTCTCATTGTAATAGGCCGCTACACTACCATCTCGGAGGATTTGTCATGGCAGCACCTGTTCCCCTGCCAGGCATCGTACTGAGTCAAGCAGGACGACATATATGCTATTGCCTTTGCTGCCTGGGTGCGCTTTAATTGGTTTGCAACCCCTCAGTTGGAGCCGGAGGTTGCAGCCTGACTTTGGGTGCAGTCAGAGAGGGATGGGGTTGTGTGGCACTTTCTTCAAGACCAGTGGATCAGATCAGTCCTGCAGTACACTGAGCCGCTTGGTCGTACATCTGCCCTGGGCTAGGCTGACATGTTGGTGTATACACGTTGACGTATCATGCAAGCAATCAGGCGATCGCACGGTTTGCTCAACTCGCAGCACCTTCCCACCAGCCAGCTGCTGCTGCACAGGGTACACACAGGGCTGGGGCAATTGACTGCACACCTATCCTGCGTGCGCCAGCTGTTGGACATCAGAGCTGGTGCACCATACCCAGAGCACCCGTACGCGTGGTTCCGAGGGTTGGCAGAGGAGTTGCGAGGGGCATTTGCTGATAAAGGTATGTCAGTGGATGACAGTGTCGTTACCGCATTCCTGCCGCCAGTCCTGCGGGACCAGCAGCAAAACCTTGGACCCATGGTGATCGACCTATCTGCCAGGATGCAGATGGCAGAGGAGGTGGGGTCGCCGCTGCTGCCGACAGCATTCCGCTGCAACAACCCGAGCTGCGTGAACCTGGACGCAGCGAGCGAAAGCTTCGGGCTTGTGCGGGGTGCGGCGTGCGCGTGTGGAGGCTGCTTGCAGGCCGGGGCGGCAATGCTGGTGTGCTGGTGCTCGGTGGTGTGGCTGCTGTCTTGCTGCAGGTACTGCTGCCGTGGCTGCCAGAGCGAGCACTGGCCCTACCACCGCCCTGGCTGTGGAGCTTGGCAATCAGCTGCTGCTGCAGCTGCTGATGGGGCCACCCTTTGAGGGATGGTTTCTGCACCGCACACAGGTGTGTGCTGATGGGCACAGAAGCTGACAGCTGGCAGCTTCCTGGCAATGGCGGTGTGTAGTTTGGCATGCAGGGGTTGTATCACCAAATCAAGTGAAGTACATTGTGAAGTCATGAATCTGATCAGGGCCTGGTTCTGGCGTTTATGTTGTCCAACTCGTGGTTTGGACAGCGCATGCGTGCAATGCTTCGCATAGCCATGTGATTGTTTGCTGAAATTTTGCCTTGGCCAGCTGTCCTATTCAGAGGCCTCATTTAGTCAGTTTGACTAATGGCGGATTTGAAAACTAGGACCGCCGTATCGGCGACACCTGTCCTTGGCTGCGTTCGACGTCCCGCTATTACGTTCAGTGTGTTCATGCGAGTTGTTCTGTTCCACGGTGGCCTGATATGCTGTTCTTGCGCCATTGCCAGGTTGGCCCATGTGTATCTCTCTCAGTCATGTAGGCTGCTCGTCGTCCAACTGTGTGGTGAGGTTGACTCTTCCGCGGACGATCTTAAGCACCTGAGAGCCAGCCACGTCCAACATACTGCATGGCCTGCCAGCCTGGCAGGTCATCTGCTGTTGGACAGACCATTGCTGTTGTGGCTGACCTGTGATTTGATGTTTTATGTCTTCGCTTGTAGGTGGCCTTGGCTTGTAGGTGGCTCAAGGCAGTTTCTCGTCTACGCTCCTGCCTGACACAGGCCTTTCGTTGCAGTAGCAGCAGAGGAGCCTGCAGCAGCTTCCAGTTCTCCATACGGGACAGGAAGGGCAGCATCACATGCAGCTCCTACCAGTAGAACAGGTACGCCTTCCGCCCTGATGCTGCCCTTGTGCGTTTACCTCTCCAGCAGAACGGTTTGGCCACTACAGCCTGCTGCAAGCAAACGTCCCACAGCAAGTAAACCCAGACAGGCCAGTCAGTAACGAATGGCAGAACTAGCAACAGGACCCAGGCTCGGAACATGGCCAGCAACTGCTGCACATCAGGGGACGTTGTTCAGTGCAGCTGTCAAGGTTGGTGATGCAGACAGCTGCCAGACGTCACCTGTGTAAGAGGGCCACTCATCAGAGTTACTAGATAAACAGCAGCCACCCGACTAATCAGAGACAAACCCAAAACTCTCTTATTCTCAGTGACTCTCACGCTGAATCTCACTGGGAACTTTTTTTTGACTCTGGGTTTGTCTCTGTTGACCGTACAGTGCGCATTGCTAAAGTTACTGTCTTGAGCTATGGTTTGAATCTGTATCGTCTCAGACCCACGATGAAATCGCACCGGCTGTCGGGTGTCTTGATACTGATCGCTTGCTGCTGTGCTGTGGAGGCACGAGTATTACAGCAAACAGGTCCAAATGACAAGCCGCCACCATGGAGCCTGCACCCGTGGTCAAGGGTGTGGAAGGTGCGACCAACCAGCAGCAGCTATCAGCCATCACTGAACTGCAAGCTGTCCCCTGAGCAGAGTGCAAGATCTGTGCCAGCTGCTGCCTTTCTGTTGCTGCAGGAAAGGATTGTTACATGCCGTGATCAACCGAAAGGCCCTAATGTGCGGATGTTCGTCACGCTTGATGCTTGGTATCGGGTGAGTGAGAGTGACCAATGGGGTGCTGCTCAAGCCTGGAAGTGGTCTTGGGTTGATGGGGCCATGACACTGCAGGAAGATCAGATCAGAACGACCTATGTGACATTCAGCCACCTGTTGCAGCTGCAAAGCAATCCAGCAGCTGGTGTGATATCTGGCTGGCAGCACTGGCCGTGGCAACAAGCAGCGCATGCGCGTGCACTATCTCACTGCAGCAGCAGCAGCAGTGCCATCAGGGACAACTCTGAGCAGCTTCCAGTCATGACAGTGCCAGCTAATACCGTGACTTTGCAATCACACAGATCGTCCTTGGGGGTGGGAGCGGAGGACAGGGGGAGGGAGCTGCTGGTTTCTCTCAGCAGCTCGACTGCTGTGCTAGATGCAGGGGTTATGCTGCAAGGAATGGGTGGTTTGTTTCCTTTGTGGAGGACCAATTTGCTTATGCGATGTCTTGCCCACTGAAGCAGGGACGCTCATGGTGACTAAAGCTGACACACTGCATGCTTGCAGGAAGGCGGTGCTGACAACAGCGCTGACTGTCACTGGGGCTGGTGGAGTGATGCCAAGAAGTGTGACACATCAGCTATGAAAGCCAACTGTGGTTGCCGAGCAGGCCGCAGCGGGCCCCAGTGCAAGTGCCTTGATAACCAGAGGTACAACACCAAAATGGGACTCTGTGAGAACGGTGAGTGCCTCCCTGCCTTCCACACAGATGTTACATGCAGTTTACTGCCTTGGCACTTGGATGACTGCCCTGCAGATAGGCAGAAGGGACAGCGTGCCTGGTGCTAGCAAGCGTTGAGCAACAGCGCCAGGCTCAGGCTTTACTTGTCCAGCACGGGTGTACTCAAACCTGTACGTGTATGGTACGCAGCGTACAATGTCTCAGCACTTGGTTCGCCGGCATATGCAGGGCTGGCCTGGGCGTCGTGTAACTTACGTCGCGGCAACCCAATACTGTTACTGTTACTGTTACTGTTACCTGGTACATGCCTTGCTGTGCCAAACACACTGGAGCAACATGGCTTGTCATACGAAGAGTCTGCCTTTTTTGCTGCCTTTTTGCTGTGCGCAGTGTGCAAGGCACGCCCCGCAAACCCGGGCCCGGGCTACTTCACATGCAAGAAGCCCCCTGTCACTGCCGGCACAGTGTGCGGCGGCTTCTGCTACACCGGCGCAGGGCCGGTCTCAGCTGAGTGCCTGCCGACAGGCAGCTGGAAGGTGCAGGGCACCTGCGATGTAACAGGTGGGCAGAAGAGGCCGATGTGGGCGGTCACTTTGCCGAACAAGATTGCAAATGCTGCCTTTCAAGCTTGGAAGGGGAGATGGAACTTCTTGCTGCATCATGCTGCATCATGTGCTGTCATAACCTCAGTTTGGGTACCACCATATAACCTCGTGGAGATGCTCCGAGTCCCCAGCCAGGCTTTTGTGCGCGCATGCTGGTTGGTGCTGGGACACGTGAAACCTGCTTGCAAGCCTGCAGCTCAGAACAACAGGTTTGTGTGCATCTGGTCCAGTGCATGGTGTGTGTTGATCAAGGGGTGTTTCAATTATTTGTGCATGCATGCTGGTTGGTGCTGGAACACGTACATGCTTGTGTTGAGCTTGCCAGCTTGTGTCAAATGTCAGCAGTTTGTCTGCGTCTGGTCCAGCGTGTTGTGTTTGCTGATCAAGGGGTGTCTCTTTCCTTTCCTGCAGTGTGCCTCGGCAGCCCCCAAGCTCCCACTGGTGGCATCTTCAGCTGTGGCAGCAGCTCTGTTGTCGACCAAGTCTGTACCGGCACTTGCAGCACCGGCGGTGGACCAATCACAGCTACGTGCAGTGAGGGGGGCAGCTGGCAAGTAGTGGGGACCTGCAACCAGGTTCAGCCAGGTAGGCATCTATGTGTGTACTGCAAATCTGACACGTGAAGCATCTGCTGGCTAGGAGAGACGTGGATGCATCCGCGCACTGTGCCACTGTTTCATCCAATGACCGGACAAACCGCGGGGCACATGCTGACAAATGGCGTCACACGCTAGTTGGTATGAGTGTGACCTTGGTAGAAGTTCTAACATTGTGTGTGCCTCCTTTCCTGTCATGCAGTGCTGTGCACTAGCGTCCCAGATGCTCCTGCGGGTGGCAACTTCCAGTGTGGCAGCAGCTCTGCTGTTGGCGATGTGTGCAACGGCACTTGCAGCACCGGCGGTGGACCCATCACAGCTGAATGCGGGGCAACTGGCAACTGGACGGTGCAAGGGACATGTGCTGAGCCTCCGACAGGTGGGGAAAGCATATGTTTGTTGGCGCGTAAACGACTCTACAAGTGTACATTCATGTTACTTGGGTGCATGACAAGGCCACCATCAGCACCCAGTAGGTGTCGCTGCATGTGCAGCCTCATGGCCTTGGCGCTGCATGTTTGTCCCAGCCTAGTGTTGTGAGTGAGATCAGCACAGTTGGTCACAGTGCGCTCTGTGATGTGCTGGGGTGTCTCGTTCCTTCCATGCAGTGTGCACTGGCAGTCCCGAGGCTCCAGCTGGTGGCAGTTTTGATTGCGACAGCAGCCCTGTGGCCGGTACAGTGTGCAACGGCACCTGCAGCACCGGCATTGGACCCATCACAGCTACGTGTGAAGCCACCGGCAACTGGACAGTGCAGGGCATATGTGCTGAGGCTCCAACAGGTGGGGAGGCTGGTGAATTGTGGGCGCAAAGCATGACCTTGCTAGCGTACACTCATGTTGCTTGTGTCTTGATGGTGCCAACAGTGGGTGTGACAGCATGTCCATCCTGCTGGCTTGGCGCTGCATGTACGTCCTAGCCTTGCGTTGTGAGTGAGATCAGCACAATTGGTCATAATGCGCTCTGTGATGTGCTTGGGTGTCTCGGTGTGTCTCCATGCAGTGTGTACTGGCAGTCCTGAGGCTCCAGCTGGCGGCAGTTTTGATTGTGGCAGCAGCCCTGTAGCCGGTACAGTGTGCAACGGCACTTGCAGCACCGGCATTGGCCCAATTGGAATTACAGCTACGTGTGAAGCAAGCGGCAACTGGACAGTGCAGGGCATATGTGCTGAGCCTCCGACAGGTAAGGAGGCTGGTCAACTGAGAGCGCAAAGCACGACCTTGCTAGCGTACACTCATGTTGCTTGTTTGTTGCTGGTGCCAACAGTGGGTGTGGCAGCATGTCTAACCTGCTGGCTTGGCGCTGCATGTACGTCCTAGCCTTGCGTTGTATGTGAGCTCAGCACACATGACGACGACGTGCTTGTTGGTCTGCTTGTGCGTCTCCTTCATGTCATGCAGTGTGCGCTGGCAGTCCTGAGGCTCCTGCTGGTGGCAGCTTTGATTGCGACAGCAGCCCTGTGGCCGGTACAGTGTGCAACGGCACCTGCAGCACCGGCAGTGGACCCATCACAGCTACGTGTGAAGCAAGCGGCAACTGGACAGTGCAGGGCGCATGTGCCGAGCCTCCACCAGGTGGGGAGGCTGGTAACTTGTGCGAGCGCAATTCAACTCATATGTGCACTTGTGTTGCTTGAGCATATGATAGTGCCATCCTCCAACGCTTGGCGCTGTAGTATATGCTGCTTGCTTGCTTGCGCGCGGCGTGGCCTGGGTCCTTCTGATGTCACTAACCGAATGCTTGCTCAGCACTGATGATCGATACACCTTCTGATGAGTGCGTGTATGACTCTCCTTTCTATGCAGTGTGCACTGACAGTCCTGAGGCTCCCACTGGTGGCAGCTTTGATTGCGGCAGCAACCTTGTGGCCGGTACAGTGTGCAATGGCACCTGCAGCACCGGCGGTGGACCCATCACAGCTACGTGTGAGGCCACCGGCAACTGGACGGTGCAGGGCACCTGCGACCTGCCCCAGACAGGTAAGGAAGCTGGGTGTGCGGCGTTCCTATTGTGCACTGTCTTGCTTGGGCTTACAATGGTGCCATCCTCCACAGTCAGGGAGTGTAGCATGTGCTGCCTGCTTGCTTGGTGCAGCATGCATGATTGGCATGAATGCTTTTGAGGTGAGGTAGTGATTGCATGCTCAGTACAGATGCAGATCATGACACCTTCAGATGTGCTCGTGTGAATCCCCTTCCCTGCAGTGACGTGCGCTGGCAGTCCCGAGGCTCCTGCGGGTGGCAGCTTCGAGTGTGGCAGCAGCTCTGCTGTTGGCGATGTGTGCACCGGCACTTGCACCACCGGCGGTGGACCCATCACAGCTGAATGCGGGGCAACTGGCAACTGGTCCGTGCAGGGCACATGCGACCAGGCGCAACCAGGTGGGGAGAGTAGGATGAGCAATTGTGTGCCGCGTCACGCACGGTGCAGCCAGGTCATGCACATGATGCGCATGTCCAGCACACACCTGTTGCATGCCAACCCGTGCATGTTTCCTCATGCTTGAATGGTGCTGAGCGGTGACCGGCTTGTGTCTCTTCCTGTCATGCAGTGACGTGCGCTGGCAGTCCCGATGCTCCTGCGGGTGGCAGCTTCGAGTGTGGCAGCAGCTCTGCTGTTGGCGATGTGTGCACCGGCGCTTGCACCACCGGCGGTGGACCCATCACAGCTGAATGCGGGGCAACTGGCAACTGGTCCATGCAGGGCACATGCGACCAGGCGCAACCAGGTGGGGAGAGTAGGATGAGCAATTGTGTGCCGCGTCACGCACGGTGAAGCCAGGTCATGCACATGATGCGCATGTCCAGCACACACCGTTGCATGCCAACCCGTGCATGTTTCCTCATGCTTGAATGGTGCTGAGCGGTGACCGGCTTGTGTCTCTTCCTGTCATGCAGTGACGTGCGCTGGCAGTCCCGATGCTCCTGTGGGTGGCAGCTTCGAGTGTGGCAGCAGCTCTGCTGTTGGCGATGTGTGCACCGGCGCTTGCACCACCGGCGGTGGACCCATCACAGCTGAATGCGGGGCAACTGGCAACTGGTCCGTGCAGGGCACATGCGACCAGGCGCAACCAGGTGGGGAGAGTAGGATGAGCAATTGTGTGCCGCGTCACGCACGGTGCAGCCAGGTCATGCACATGATGCGCATGTCCAGCACACACATGTTGCATGCCAACCCGTGCATGTTTCCTCATGCTTGAATGGTGCTGAGCGGTGACCGGCTTGTGTCTCTTCTTGTCATGCAGTGACGTGCGCTGGCAGTCCCGAGGCTCCTGCGGGTGGCAGCTTCGAGTGTGGCAGCAGCTCTGCTGTTGGCGATGTGTGCACCGGCGCTTGCACCACCGGCGGTGGACCCATCACAGCTGAATGCGGGGCAACTGGCAACTGGTCCGTGCAGGGCACATGCGACCAGGCGCAACCAGGTGGGGAGAGTAGGATGAGCAATTGTGTGCCGCGTCACGCACGGTGCAGCCAGGTCATGCACATGATGCGCATGTCCAGCACACACATGTTGCATGCCAACCCGTGCATGTTTCCTCATGCTTGAATGGTGCTGAGCGGTGACCGGCTTGTGTCTCTTCCTGTCATGCAGTGACGTGCGCTGGCAGTCCCGATGCTCCTGCGGGTGGCAGCTTCGAGTGTGGCAGCAGCTCTGCTGTTGGCGATGTGTGCACCGGCGCTTGCACCACCGGCGGTGGACCCATCACAGCTGAATGCGGGGCAACTGGCAACTGGTCCGTGCAGGGCACATGCGACCAGGCGCAACCAGGTGGGGAGAGTAGGATGAGCAATTGTGTGCCGCGTCACGCACGGTGCAGCCAGGTCATGCACATGATGCGCATGTCCAGCACACACCTGTTGCATGCCAACCCGTGCATGTTTCCTCATGCTTGAATGGTGCTGAGCGGTGACCGGCTTGTGTCTCTTCTTGTCATGCAGTGACGTGCGCTGGCAGTCCCGAGGCTCCTGCGGGTGGCAGCTTCGAGTGTGGCAGCAGCTCTGCTGTTGGCGATGTGTGCACCGGCGCTTGCACCACCGGCGGTGGACCCATCACAGCTGAATGCGGGGCAACTGGCAACTGGTCCGTGCAGGGCACATGCGACCAGGCGCAACCAGGTGGGGAGAGTAGGATGAGCAATTGTGTGCCGCGACACGCACGGTGCAGCCAGGTCATGCACATGATGCGCATGTCCAGCACACACCTGTTGCATGCCAACCCGTGCATGTTTCCTCATGCTTGAATGGTGCTGAGCGGTGACCGGCTTGTGTCTCTTCTTGTCATGCAGTGACGTGCGCTGGCAGTCCCGAGGCTCCTGCGGGTGGCAGCTTCGAGTGTGGCAGCAGCTCTGCTGTTGGCGATGTGTGCACCGGCGCTTGCACCACCGGCGGTGGACCCATCACAGCTGAATGCGGGGCAACTGGCAACTGGTCCGTGCAGGGCACATGCGACCAGGCGCAACCAGGTGGGGAGAGTAGGATGAGCAATTGTGTGCCGCGTCACGCACGGTGCAGCCAGGTCATGCACATGATGCGCATGTCCAGCACACACCTGTTGCATGCCAACCCGTGCATGTTTCCTCATGCTTGAATGGTGCTGAGCGGTGACCGGCTTGTGTCTCTTCCTGTCATGCAGTGACGTGCGCTGGCAGTCCCGATGCTCCTGCGGGTGGCAGCTTCGAGTGTGGCAGCAGCTCTGCTGTTGGCGATGTGTGCACCGGCGCTTGCACCACCGGCGGTGGACCCATCACAGCTGAATGCGGGGCAACTGGCAACTGGTCCGTGCAGGGCACATGCGACCAGGCGCAACCAGGTGGGGAGAGTAGGATGAGCAATTGTGTGCCGCGACACGCACGGTGCAGCCAGGTCATGCACATGATGCGCATGTCCAGCACACACCTGTTGCATGCCAACCCGTGCATGTTTCCTCATGCTTGAATGGTGCTGAGCGGTGACCGGCTTGTGTCTCTTCCTGTCATGCAGTGACGTGCGCTGGCAGTCCCGATGCTCCTGCGGGTGGCAGCTTCGAATGTGGCAGCAGCTCTGCTGTTGGCGATGTGTGCACCGGCACTTGCACCACCGGCGGTGGACCCATCACAGCTGAATGCGGGGCAACTGGCAACTGGTCCGTGCAGGGCACATGCGACCAGGCGCAACCAGGTGGGGAGAGTAGGATGAGCAATTGTGTGCCGCGTCACGCATGGTGCAGCCAGGTCATGCACATGATGCGCATGTCCAGCACACACCGTTGCATGCCAACCCGTGCATGTTTCCTCATGCTTGAATGGTGCTGAGCGGTGACCGGCTTGTGTCTCTTCCTGTCATGCAGTGACGTGCGCTGGCAGTCCCGATGCTCCTGCGGGTGGCAGCTTCGAGTGTGGCAGCAGCTCTGCTGTTGGCGATGTGTGCACCGGCGCTTGCACCACCGGCGGTGGACCCATCACAGCTGAATGCGGGGCAACTGGCAACTGGTCCGTGCAGGGCACATGCGACCAGGCGCAACCAGGTGGGGAGAGTAGGATGAGCAATTGTGTGCCGCGTCACGCACGGTGCAGCCAGGTCATGCACATGATGCGCATGTCCAGCACACACCGTTGCATGCCAACCCGTGCATGTTTCCTCATGCTTGAATGGTGCTGAGCGGTGACCGGCTTGTGTCTCTTCCTGTCATGCAGTGACGTGCGCTGGCAGTCCCGATGCTCCTGCGGGTGGCAGCTTCGAGTGTGGCAGCAGCTCTGCTGTTGGCGATGTGTGCACCGGCACTTGCACCACCGGCGGTGGACCCATCACAGCTGAATGCGGGGCAACTGGCAACTGGTCCGTGCAGGGCACATGCGACCAGGCGCAACCAGGTGGGGAGAGTAGGATGAGCAATTGTGTGCCGCGTCACGCATGGTGCAGCCAGGTCATGCACATGATGCGCATGTCCAGCACACACCGTTGCATGCCAACCCGTGCATGTTTCCTCATGCTTGAATGGTGCTGAGCGGTGACCGGCTTGTGTCTCTTCCTGTCATGCAGTGACGTGCGCTGGCAGTCCCGAGGCTCCTGCGGGTGGCAGCTTCGAATGTGGCAGCAGCTCTGCTGTTGGCGATGTGTGCACCGGCACTTGCACCACCGGCGGTGGACCCATCACAGCTGAATGCGGGGCAACTGGCAACTGGTCCGTGCAGGGCACATGCGACCAGGCGCAACCAGGTGGGGAGAGTAGGATGAGCAATTGTGTGCCGCGTCACGCACGGTGCAGCCAGGTCATGCACATGATGCGCATGTCCAGCACACACCGTTGCATGCCAACCCGTGCATGTTTCCTCATGCTTGAATGGTGCTGAGCGGTGACCGGCTTGTGTCTCTTCCTGTCATGCAGTGACGTGCGCTGGCAGTCCCGATGCTCCTGCGGGTGGCAGCTTCGAGTGTGGCAGCAGCTCTGCTGTTGGCGATGTGTGCACCGGCACTTGCACCACCGGCGGTGGACCCATCACAGCTGAATGCGGGGCAACTGGCAACTGGTCCGTGCAGGGCACATGCGACCAGGCGCAACCAGGTGGGGAGAGTAGGATGAGCAATTGTGTGCCGCGTCACGCATGGTGCAGCCAGGTCATGCACATGATGCGCATGTCCAGCACACACCGTTGCATGCCAACCCGTGCATGTTTCCTCATGCTTGAATGGTGCTGAGCGGTGACCGGCTTGTGTCTCTTCCTGTCATGCAGTGACGTGCGCTGGCAGTCCCGATGCTCCTGTGGGTGGCAGCTTCGAGTGTGGCAGCAGCTCTGCTGTTGGCGATGTGTGCACCGGCGCTTGCACCACCGGCGGTGGACCCATCACAGCTGAATGCGGGGCAACTGGCAACTGGTCCGTGCAGGGCACATGCGACCAGGCGCAACCAGGTGGGGAGAGTAGGATGAGCAATTGTGTGCCGCGTCACGCACGGTGCAGCCAGGTCATGCACATGATGCGCATGTCCAGCACACACCGTTGCATGCCAACCCGTGCATGTTTCCTCATGCTTGAATGGTGCTGAGCGGTGACCGGCTTGTGTCTCTTCCTGTCATGCAGTGACGTGCGCTGGCAGTCCCGATGCTCCTGCGGGTGGCAGCTTCGAGTGTGGCAGCAGCTCTGCTGTTGGCGATGTGTGCACCGGCACTTGCACCACCGGCGGTGGACCCATCACAGCTGAATGCGGGGCAACTGGCAACTGGTCCGTGCAGGGCACATGCGACCAGGCGCAACCAGGTGGGGAGAGTAGGATGAGCAATTGTGTGCCGCGTCACGCACGGTGCAGCCAGGTCATGCACATGATGCGCATGTCCAGCACACACCGTTGCATGCCAACCCGTGCATGTTTCCTCATGCTTGAATGGTGCTGAGCGGTGACCGGCTTGTGTCTCTTCCTGTCATGCAGTGACGTGCGCTGGCAGTCCCGATGCTCCTGCGGGTGGCAGCTTCGAGTGTGGCAGCAGCTCTGTTGTTGGCGATGTGTGCACCGGCGCTTGCACCACCGGCGGTGGACCCATCACAGCTGAATGCGGGGCAACTGGCAACTGGTCCGTGCAGGGCACATGCGACCAGGCGCAACCAGGTGGGGAGAGTAGGATGAGCAATTGTGTGCCGCGTCACGCACGGTGAAGCCAGGTCATGCACATGATGCGCATGTCCAGCACACACCGTTGCATGCCAACCCGTGCATGTTTCCTCATGCTTGAATGGTGCTGAGCGGTGACCGGCTTGTGTCTCTTCCTGTCATGCAGTGACGTGCGCTGGCAGTCCCGATGCTCCTGCGGGTGGCAACTTCGAGTGTGGCAGCAGCTCTGTTGTTGGCGATGTGTGCACCGGCGCTTGCACCACCGGCGGTGGACCCATCACAGCTGAATGCGGGGCAACTGGCAACTGGTCCGTGCAGGGCACATGCGACCAGGCGCAACCAGGTGGGGAGAGTAGGATGAGCAATTGTGTGCCGCGTCACGCACGGTGCAGCCAGGTCATGCACATGATGCGCATGTCCAGCACACACCGTTGCATGCCAACCCGTGCATGTTTCCTCATGCTTGAATGGTGCTGAGCGGTGACAGGCTTGTGTCTCTTCCTGTCATGCAGTGACGTGCGCTGGCAGTCCCGATGCTCCTGCGGGTGGCAACTTCGAGTGTGGCAGCAGCTCTGCTGTTGGCGATGTGTGCACCGGCGCTTGCACCACCGGCGGTGGACCCATCACAGCTGAATGCGGGGCAACTGGCAACTGGTCCGTGCAGGGCACATGCGACCAGGCGCAACCAGGTGGGGAGAGTAGGATGAGCAAATGTGTGCCGCGTCACGCACGGTGCAGCCAGGTCATGCACATGATGCGCATGTCCAGCACACACCGTTGCACGCCAACCCATGCATGTTTCCTCATGCTTGAATGGTGCTGAGCGGTGACCGACTTGTGTCTCTTCCTGTCATGCAGTGACGTGCGCTGGCAGTCCCGATGCTCCTGCGGGTGGCAACTTCGAGTGTGGCAGCAGCTCTGCTGTTGGCAATGTGTGCGACGGCACGTGCATCACTGGCGGTGGACCCATCACAGCTGAATGCCAGTCGAACGGCACCTGGTCTGTGCAGGGCACATGCGTCCAGCCAAGTGAGCACACTGTCCATGTGGGACAGAAACCCATCCAAATCCTGCCGTGCGTGCGGCACCCTATTGGCGCTGCATGAATTTTAGGCTTAGAGCTGGCTCCAAGTCCCCAACTGCTTCCCTCCCTTCTGAACACGTCTGTCAACCTCCGCATCACCACAATGTTGAAACACCGGCCCCGTGCGCAAGTGCCCTTTTGGCGCGGCTGTTCTCGTCACGTGTTGCTGTGTTATTTTGTTGTAAGGTCACGTTGTTTCTGGATATCAGCAACCGCTCATCCTGTTGTGACCGTACTTGCTGTTGTGCAGCCTGTCCCAGTACCAACTTCTCAGTCAACTTGGTCCACCAAGATGGTGTTGCAGCGCCTGAGACGAATGAAGTGTTTGTGTCCAACCCTACCCCCTGGGTCAGCAGCGTCTCCACCTGCCTGAGCGAGTGGGTAACCTATGGTCCCAACTGGTACCTCTTGGAAGGGGTCCCAGAGAGCTATGACACCCACAATGCGAGCTCTCTGGCGGAATGCTTGGCAAGATGCTCTGATGACTGTATGTTTGTCACCTACATACCCCCGAACTCCAACTCTGACCCTGCTACACTTGGGCGTTGCCACGTCCGGAAGAGCACACCTGCTTTGTACGAAGGCGTTATGTGAGTTTAACGGTTGCTTCGGATATATTGTGTTGCTTGGGGTAGAATGAGGATGACACTCTGCGCACCGCATGCCATGCCATGCATGATGCATTGCAACCATGCCAGGATTGCACTTCACAGATTGGCTAGGGCCAGGTGACTGCTATGCATGCATGCTGCCTTGTGACATGTGCGTGCTTGCCGTGCGCAACCATCCTTGACAGTTTGCATTTGTGTTCACCCACAGGCTCACATTATATGCTTGGAGGGCCTCCCACATGCTTTCCAGACCAGATCAGCAAGCACCCCTTTCTTATGTCGTTGCATCGTACCTTCACTTGCAGGGCGCCCCTTGTGGGTTTGAAGACTGTGACAGCTGGCGACGCCTCACAGCCATCCGGTGCATACACCTATTATACAGATGCCTATGGAGACTCTCTGGGCTCACAGGTCGAAGCACCGGATTCAGGGTACTTCCAAGACCTGCTGCAGTGCCGTGCAGCATGCGATGTGGAGCCCTTGTGTGCTGGCATTCGTGTCATCTACTCTGTGAACGATTGTAATCTGATTTTCGGGTCGGTCGAGGTCAACATTGAAGGGGCTGTGTCTCTTGTCCGAGCCAACACAACCCGCCTGCAAGTCCCTGCATGGGGTATCTGAGGAAACTGCTCGTAAGCAGTGGCTCAGCTGTGCTTGTGACTGGCTGACAGAAGTGTGCTTGGGTGTGTTGTGGGTTTTGATGTTGCCTCGGAGCAATGCAGGAGGTTTGACAAGCTCACACTTGTGGGCTGCTTTTGGTGTCTGATATTGAGGTTTTGAGGAGGGTTTGGGTCCTCAGCGGAGCATGCATGTCTTCCACCTTGTTCAGTTGGCTTTGCGAGTGCGGCTAAGTGTGTTGTTGCACTCCACTGCCAGCTTGGTTCAATGGCATAGTGTCTCTGTGCTATGCCGTGAGGCTGGTCATGTTAGGCACTACCCACAGCACCGTATCATACACCCTTGATGGGCACACAAATGGTTGCCTGCTTGTGGGGCAGTAGCGCGGTGCTAGCTCTTTGGTGCGAGCTTGTGTTGTGGCCTTGTTGTTGTGTCAGATACGCTTCATGACATACAGCTTCCCTGCAACTAGCAGGTTACTCTGTCGCACCTGGTTGTCAGATTATAATACCCCTTTGTGTCTGGTGCTCTGTTTGCATTTGTGTGACGTGTGGCATGTCAGTTTTGGAGTCGCTGTCGGGCCTTGATGTCCACTCAGGCTCAGAACTAGGCAGGTCACATGCTGTTGGTAAGGCAGGGTGCTCCCCTATGGACCAAACATGTGAAGTGGCTACACAGGAATGGGGGAGTTGACCCTTCCTGGCGATCCAAGGATTTGTGTACATACTGTTGTGCAGTTGTTGAGGTGTGCAGCTCTGATCCACAGCATCCACTTGAACCAGTACACTGCAGTGACACGCTGCTTCCTGCACTGCAGGAAGCACTTCACTGCAGGCATGGCCGCCTTCACCATTATCTGCTATGTTTGCTGCATGCACCCTGCTCCATCACTTGGTTTGTGCGCTGTGCGGTGCTGTGCTGTGTTGTGTGCTACACTGCCAGTGCGGCATGGCAGGCTTGGGTTACTGGTGTGTTTGCACAGCTGCTGACTTTTTAAAATGCAATGTTTTGTGGATGCCATGACTGGCAGGGCCTGTCAGACAGGCATTGCGTCACCTTGTTGACGGCAGGTGTTCAGGCAAAAGCAGGCAGCTGCACACATCCTTGCTTTTGCATGTCTGCACATCAGGCAGGTAGTGCCACTGCGACATTACACCTGGAATACGGCTCAGGTGTTTCGTGCTGCTCAGCATCATGTACAGCTTCACCACTATTTCTCGTCAGACCTTGTTTCACAGCCCTGACACGGGCACGTGTGTGTCAGCTCTGCCCTCTGCTCCAGGACACTTTGGTATGTGTAGCATGCTTTTCAAACGCACGGTTAGTCGTATCAGAGTACTCGTAGTATGCTGTTTGCTGTTGTGGCTTTTATGGTGGTGCCAGTGGCACACTGGCGAGGAGTTGCACAGTACTCACATGCAGCGTTGCTCACGAGGCTCGTTTCGAAACACAATCGTCCACCGTGGACAGTGCTCGGGTGGTGCCTTTCAGAGTCAGTCAGCACTACCCAACTATCAGCATTCAGCTGGGCTGTTGTGTGTGCTTTTTCCTTGTGTGTGCAGCTTTCAGGGTGTTGTAAAGTCCTGCAGAATGCCCTGTTGACAGCGACCGTTGTTTTGGCTGCGGACCCTGACTGCCGCATTTGTTCATGTCTTTGTGTAAGGTTGATACACGTCACACATTCGGCTGTTGATAGTTGGAACAGCATGCCTGCTGGTGCAGTAGCTGGTGTTGCCAGCAGAACGGTTCTGCTGTTCTAATTGTCTGAGGGGTTGCCTTCGCCTGCGGGGGAAGTTGCTGCAGTGGATACCTTGGCGGCTGGGCTGTTGCTGTCCTTGTGCTGACCAGGTTGCGCTTTGGGGTTCCCTACAGCCACCTTTGTGCTACAGCAGGCATGCGGTGCGGTCTATTCAGGTGACAACACTGCTGCAGTTTGCGGCACAGGCTCAATCCTGCCCGTGCAATTCGCATTGGTGAGGTACAGCTCCACCAACTTAGTTTGAAAACCACTCACTTTCAGCACTTTCATCCAGGCGGCCTGGAACAGGATCAGTGGCCAGGGCAGCTTTACACGGCAAACCAGACCAGCGTTTACCTAGACCTCAACTAACAACTTGATAAGCAACTTTGATACATGCAAGAGGGAGTCCTGGGGGACACCTTGGCAACTTTCATCATGCAATAAACTGAAGTTGACCCCAGCAAAATTGAGCTCCAACAGCACTGGCCATGAATCAATAATAAGGAGCAGTCTGAAAAAGACAGCTGCATGCCACAGCCAAGCAGCTACAAAAGATGCAAGGCAGCATCAAAATGTGCCAACATGATGCTGGTGAACATGCTACAACCGTGCTCTGCACTATCTCAGATTCAGGCAAGCGGGCGCTGTGGCTGTGCAGCACCAACGTCAGTGACATCCTCCTCATCCTCGCAAAGTACTCCATGTGTACTTATCAGCCTCAAAGACAGCCTGCACAGACAGCAGCACGTGGCAACAAGGTGTCAGCTTGTCTCACTGCAGGTGCTCATCATGAGAATCTGCATGGTGCAGAGTGTGGCTGGCTGTCGTGCTTGCACGCTGTGCAGGCTGGCGGCGGGGTTCTGCAGGTCCCAACCATGCCATGTTGTGTCAACAGCAGGAGATGGAATGAAATCTTCTCTGATCCTCTGAGAGGCACCAAGTCAACAGAAGAAGCATTCAAAGCCAAACCTACACTACACAGCCACATGCAACTGCTACTGTGGCCTGCCTACCTGATTGATCAGGGTACTGCGTCCCTGTTTTTGGGGGCCTTGTATCCAACAGATGTACGCATCGTCTGTACACGGTCCGTGTACAGAGCCTGTCAACGGAACGGTCTAACGGCCCTACACGGCCCGTGGATACACGGCTGTGCACGGTCCGTGTACCAGCGACCGTACATCGGCGATACTATCGTGGCACGGGGGCCGTTTGATACACGGGACATACACGGGGCGCCAGCACTGCGCTACACGGGCCATGTACGGGAGTGTTTTTGCCGTGTATACATGGCGCCGTGTATATATGGCTGCTGTTGCTGGCATACAGGGCAGTTGCACTGCTGTGGTGTTTTAAGGTGCATGTTGATGAGATTCAGGCTCTGCTGAAGCTGACTGAAACAGCTGTAAGCTGAGTGAAACACTGCTGAATCACTAGCACAGTAAGCGGGGTCTCTGAGCGTCAAAGCTCACAAATGAACAGACTCAATGGGGTATGTGACTTGTTACAGGACACCGACAACCCTCCTTATCCTAGCATCCTGCCTTACGGTCTGTCCATCGCAGAAGCAAACAGGACGCTTTAGTATGCCCAATGTTGCAAGGGCGCAAATAAACGTACGGCAGTCAAAGCATGTCATTACTTATGCTCTAGCGCATGACTATGCAACAGGTTGCAGTAAAGATGCGCACGACACAATAGTACAAATGTACTCTTGTATAATGACACTGCAAACAGCCCAAACAGTGCAGTCCGCACTGTGGCCAATACAACAGGCTGTGCGCGTAACGCAACTCAGGCCTGTGTACGCTGTAAATGCTCGAGTAATACTAACTCATGCACGCACAACATAATGTGTGCAAACCGTATGCAGCTGTGCCGAATAACCAGTCACCATGCACAAGGTGCAATTAGATGTGACCAGCACTCATGTTCATGTTCATGTCTCGTAGCAGGGTGTGACTGGAACTAGCTTAGACAGCTGTAAATCACAACACTCCCTCGCCAGGAGCAGCCTGCTACAGCACTCCAAGTGCTTTAAACCAAAGAAGAGGATCATAACCCACAACTGGAGGTCCAAGCAAAACCAACGGTGTGAAACACACCATAGTTGCTGTAGTGGCGGTCTGTATCGAACAGGGCCAGCATCCAATGCTGTTCACCTCACAACTGGAAACATGCCATGCCTAAGATGGCATCAGTCAGAAACAAGTCTTCTTGCTTGCTGACAGTCAGAACACTGTTAGGTCATGTAGTAAACAACCTAGTAGGTCATGTGGTAAACAACCACGTACTCAGCTTGAAACGAAAAGGTCGCATTGGAATGAAGTCCTAAGTACCCAATAACTTCCATTCCATAACCCTTCACCAGTGATGGGACCTGCAAAGCAAAACACTGGGCAGGTAGCCGGGTAGTAGATGTCCTCCTTCTGGTAATTGCTCCCTCGGTGTCTTATCCTCAGTAGGTGGTAGGTAGCAGGTAGAAGTGAGTGTGTAGCCATTCTCCACGTAGCTTTACTCCTCAGTGTGTGTAGCTGTACTCCTCAGTACGCTTGTATGTTGCTCCTCTTCACGTGTTGCTCCTCTTGGTGCAGTCTTCAGTAGAACGTGGTAACACAAAGCACTTACGTGCTAACAGCTTCCAAAAGCTGTTCCTGTCGGCACTTGTATCCAGTGTGACTCCCTCCTGTCAGCACTTGTGCGACATACTGTGGCTGGTGTGTAGCTTGAAGCAGGGTTGCTTCACCGTGTGTTCTTCTCCTCTGAAGTCGCTCTTGTGTTGACTTGTACTTGCTCATCGAAGGTAGGCAGCTTGGTATCTTGAGCGGTAGTCAGGGTAGACAGGGCCACAACAGTAGTATCGCTGTTGCCATTGGAAGAGGACTTGTACTTGGCGTTGTCAGCCTTTAGTCTCTTGAAGTCGCGCTTGACTTGGCCCTTCTTGTGACAGTAATGGCAGGTGCACTGCTCCTCATTGTAGTTGCCCTTGTTGTAGATGACTGTGGTGTAGTCATTTGGTCTTGAACGGACGGTAGCCCTTGAAAAGTAGGTAGGTACCCTTGTCGTAGTGCCCTTGATCACACGACGGTCTGGCAGTCGGTAGTACCTTGGTGTAGGTCACTTGTGCTTGGTGCTTACTGCTTCGGGATGGTAGTCCTTATCTACTGGAACTAGCTTGTCAACTTGACAGCTTGAAGCTCTTGATGTAATTTCTTCACTTGCACTTGCAGGTGGCTTGCACTCGGTAGGCTTGTGTGGCCTAGTCTTCTTGTAGCTCGTAGAAGGTGTGCTTGTCAGTCTTGTCGGATGTCTTGAGCGGCTTGCTCCTTGTCAGTCTTGGGCTTGCACAGGGATGTGCCTTGAGCTCCTCCTCTGTGAAGATTTCCTCGAATCCTGTGTAGATGGCCAAGTGGGGACCTTGTGGATGTACTTGTGCTCAGTGTCTTCTGGTGACTTCTTGGGCAGGGTGCCACTTTCTTCTATTGACGTTTCCTGCAGCCTGCCTTGCAGTAGCCTGCCAAGGCCATGCGCTGCTGCTCGTGGTGGCTGTACCACTTCGGGGTAGCTGGAAGCTTGCTTGCTTCGCCTGTACGACGTTTCTTGTCGTTACACTTGTCGATCCTTGCCTGGATGACTTGTCGTTTCTTGTGTACCCGGTCTTCTCCTGACCTGGCTTCTGGGCAGCGTGAGCTGCGCCTGTAACGTAAATGCAGCGTTTCGTCAGTAGAAACGCGTACTGCTTGACCACTACTCTGTTGACGCTGCAGCAAGCGGAGTGCCGCAGTCAACGTGTACGTTGAGACCCGCAGAAGGGCTCATAACCTGATGAGATTCAGGCTCTGCTGAAGCTGACTGAAACAGCTGTAAGCTGAGTGAAACACTGCTGAATCACTAGCACAGTAAGCGGGGTCTCTGAGCGTCAAAGCTCACAAATGAACAGACTCAATGGGGTATGTGACTTGTTACAGGACACCGACAACCCTCCTTATCCTAGCATCCTGCCTTACGGTCTGTCCATCGCAGAAGCAAACAGGACGCTTTAGTATGCCCAATGTTGCAAGGGCGCAAATAAACGTACGGCAGTCAAAGCATGTCATTACTTATGCTCTAGCGCATGACTATGCAACAGGTTGCAGTAAAGATGCGCACGACACAATAGTACAAATGTACTCTTGTATAATGACACTGCAAACAGCCCAAACAGTGCAGTCCGCACTGTGGCCAATACAACAGGCTGTGCGCGTAACGCAACTCAGGCCTGTGTACGCTGTAAATGCTCGAGTAATACTAACTCATGCACGCACAACATAATGTGTGCAAACCGTATGCAGCTGTGCCGAATAACCAGTCACCATGCACAAGGTGCAATTAGATGTGACCAGCACTCATGTTCATGTTCATGTCTCGTAGCAGGGTGTGACTGGAACTAGCTTAGACAGCTGTAAATCACAACACATGTGTGCCCGCTGCTGTTTCACACTGGAGGTGGCAGTTACCACATTCACTCTCTATGTCAGCAGCATGTCACAGTGCAATTGGCACTCTGCACATGTGATGCACACAAGTTACCACAAATGTGACCACACATTTCGCTCCCACCAGCAGCTGCAGCGTTCACAAACTCTAGCTACCTGCACATCGCTGCTGTTGACTGTCAACAGCAGCAGCATGCTGCTGTGACAGAACAGATACATGACCACCCCCTGAATGTTTAGATCAACTGGACGCATGGAACACGCAGCAATACCACCCAGCAATACCCCCCACAACACCGTGACACGATGCGCCCGCACACCACTGTGCCGCAACCTAACACCCAGAACCTGAGCTCAGGAAAGCCTAGCATGTTGCAGACCTGGCTACAAAGCACACGCAAGTCGCTGCTGAAAGCCCACACTGAGCACGACATACACATACATTCATTTTTACTACGCAGTAAGCCCTGTCACAAACAAACAAACAAGCTACCCTCACATAGCCCACCATTTGTGCCACCGTGCAGCCCCCCCCCCCCCCCCCACACACACACACATGCACCACATCACGTGGCGGCTGTAGACAGGCACGCGCCTCTACACAGTGCTGTTATGCTCCCAGCTGTCGACGCGGCAGCTGACAGTGGCTGCCTGAGACCGTCTCCGCGTGATGCTGGTCAACCCATGCTGGCTGTCACCTGCCCATGCTGGCTGTCACCTGCCCATGCAGCAGCAAATCAGCAGCGGCAGCACTGATGTTAGCTGCATGTGTATGACGCCGATAGGGACCCGCAGAACAGTTGCACCACAACAGTAAATGCAAGATCTCTTTGCTGCAGTGTAGGGCACTGTGGTGCTGCCTGCTAGCAAGGGCTGAGCACTAGTCTGTCTTGTTTTGGGAGGAACCAGGCACAGTAAACTGGCTGCCCATACATTGCGCACTCACGCAGCAGCTCCTTCGCCAGTAGGCCTTCATGTGCTGCTTGGCCTCCACATCATTGATCATGTTGGTGTCCACGCTTTGGTAGTGCAGCAACAGAAGCTGTCAGACATCAGGCTGTATAGCAAGCGGCACAAAGCAGGAAGGAAGCACAGAATCACACAGGCAGTCAAAGTGACCATTTCTTACAAGAAAGGCGATAGGGATGCCAGAAGAGATCAACGGTTGCACTGCCCAGCAGGAGGCAATCGCAGGGGTCATTAAACTACACAGCACAGCATGGCATGGCCTGACACGCCCTGGTAGCTGGATGGTGTGGAGAGTAAGGCGACCTTGTGAGCTGGTGTTGAAGCCAAATCAGTATGAAGGCAGTACTACTGCAGGTGACCTGCAAAACATCAGCTCACTTACCTATGCTGCGCTCATCCAGCCTGGATCACAGCAGGCCAAGCCGCCCAGCCCACAGCAGTAGGCAGACTTGCTTCAGTCGATCCCTGCTGCAGGTGCATGGTCGCTTGCCTGTCACCTGCCAGTCTGCTGCCCATGTAGGTGTGGGGGACCTCACAAAGTGGAGATCGTCTCATCTTGAACAAGCTTGCATTGGTGGGATATGGGATCAGGATTGCATGCCAACTGGTAGCAGCTGCTTGCAAAAACAGCACCTGCAAACGTATAAGGGCATGTGGCAGTAGCAGCTGGCACATGTGCATGTCTGCTGCGCAGCAGATCTGCTGCAAGCATGCTTGCATGCTGCCTGACCAGCACAGACCTGCACAGCTGATGCTGTGCTACAATCGAATCGATGCAGCATCCAAGACTGTGCTATGGTCCATGCATATGCAGTGCCATGCAGCTGCATCTGTGCTGTGGTTGTTCCAATTGCAAATCAGCAACCTGCAGGTTCCTGGCAGTGAGAGCCCCTCACCTTTGTCCGAGGCTCCAGAGCAGCACCTTCCGCAATCTTTGAGGCATTGCGTTGGATCTACGCTGCCAAGCAGCGTAGCTGGGTGAAGTCCAAGGCATGTCGTCTGACCGGGCTGACTGCTGGCGCATTCACCGTCAACAGCATTCTTCCGATCAAGCGTGTGGATGAGAGGAACGTGTGCTGAAACAGAAGCGATACAATTGCCGTTACGATGCTGTTACGCGAAACGGCAGTGCTTCCTGAAGTACGTGTTTTCCGTGTTCCTGCAAATCAGTGTCCACCCAAGGTTAGACCAAGCCACCAAACATCCATACTGGGCTCGTTATCGTGTTTGCTGCAGCTGTGTCGGCAGCCATGTATACTTGGGCCGTCAGCGGGCTGTACACGGCGCCCGTGTACACCCCGTTTACACCGCGCCGCGTAGATGCCGTGTACACCGATGTATACACGGCACCGTGTAAACACTGGCCGTACACCCGCCGGCCCTGCCCGTGTACGGGTCGATGTAGGGCCCGTGAATACATGGCTGTTTTACTACACGGCGTACACTGGGGATACAAGGTGGCCCCAAAACAGGGACGTGCATGCAGGCACGTGATGATCAACGCCTGCAGTGCTCGCCATGGCAGGAGGAAGATCCAAGGTGGACGTAGCCGTGCTTGTGCTCTGAGCCGTAGGCCTTGCCCTGAGCATGGCCGTAGGTCTTGTCGTCAGAAGCGTAGGTGTTGCCATATCCCTCCGCGTACTTGCCCTTGGCATCAACGTACACAGTGGACTTGCTGGCTGCAGGTTACAGAGAGGGGAACAGAGGGTGGCAGCATGCCAATGCTGTCAGGTTGACAGACAACACTGCTCTTGGCATGCCATGTTGGTGGCAGCAATCGTGTTCAGGCTAGCAGTGTTGCAGCTGATGCATGACAGTCGCAGCCAGCCAGCACCAACAGCCTCCTTGAATGCATGTAGCAGCCAGTTTGAGTCGCAGCCCCGGCGGCGTGCAGCTGCTGCTACACATCAAGAGAGCAGGGGGCAGCAGCAATGCAGGTGCTGAGCAGAGCGCATTGACTTACTCTTTTGGGATACTCAACAGCTGGGGTCCATGAGGCGGGCTTCTTGGCCTTCTTTGCGGCGGAGCTCAGCAGCTTGCGGACGCCCTCAGGCCTCTTGCATTCACCAACACAGGCAATGGACTTGGCATCGCCGTAGGCGTGCTTGTAGTGACTGCCGTAGGCTTCGACGCCGGCGTGAGAGGAGGCGTAGTCTGGCCCTGCCTTGGTGTTGCCGTAGGTGTACACCTTCTCTCCCTTGCCATAGGTGAAAGCAAGGCCAACAGCATCTGCGGCATGATGACAGGCAAGGCGCAAACAGTTTGCTGACATGCTGTGCGGTGTGGTCAGCAGCTGCAGGGGAAGACGCAACACCCATTGTGCAGCAGCAGCAACAGCATTGCTGCACCCAGCGTGCTGACGCGCTACAGCAACGTATTGAATGCAGCAGCGAGTGAATCCTTCATTTCGAGCAATGCTAAGCTAGTGCTGCAGCTTGGCAGCATACTAGTGCAGTGCTGAGCAGAGCACATTGACCTACTCTTCTTGGCTGGTGTAGGAGTGTAGCCACGGGGGTCCATGGCCTTCTTCTTCGGGGCGGCCAACAGAGTCCTCTCCGTCGAGGTTGTCGCAGTTTGCTCAACCGCACTCGCGCCTGCAAGGACGTCAAGCAAGTGACGCGTCAGCAGGAGTTGTGCGGCCCCGTGTGCAGCAGAACTGGAGCCCCTCCCAGCGTGGCAAATGCAACAGTATTATTTGCGCTTAATTGACGTGGTTTGGATCATACACTCAGCGTGTTTTCTGTCGCAGCTTGTGTCTGCAAGTCATCGCAAACTCACATGCGTTGAGCGCCAGCATCACCACAACCGCCGAGACCAGCCACACTGTGGTGGGGCGCGCCATGTTCCTTTTGTGCAAGACTTTGCAAGGGTTATGAGCCAAACAGCTGAGGGGCTGCAAGGTATGATGGTGAGTGCTGGTGCTTGTGTGCGCTATATAGGACTGCGGCACCCTTGGATTGGTCGAGTGACACCACGGTTGGTCGTGCCTTGATCGCGGACGAGGAAGCGAGCAGCGTGAAGTAGTTATGTCCGAAAGTACTGGCGACATGGACTGATCATTCGCAGTGAAGGCCGATGTTAATCAAGTCGTTCGCCAAACTGTCGGTCCCGGGGTGACACCGCTCCTACCCTTGCCCCTTGGGCGGACCAACATGTTCAGGGTTTTGACTGCTAACAGGAGGACGTGGCACGACCGATCGGGAGATCGGGACACGATGTGCAGGGCAGGAAGGTTGTAACAGCTACACGTAGGACAAAGGTGGTCCAGCAAATGGCATCCATGCATGCTGCTGCAACAAGCCTGCCAGATGCCCAACACCAAAGTCGACACAGCTTCGAACCAACTGAATCCATCGTCAGCTGTTGAAACTAGGATCCCGCGATGCACAGGGGTGTGTTGACCGCCTTCTTGCTTGGGGAAGTTGTGTCTATGCTGTCGTGGTGCGGTGTAGTTTGAATTCCAGAAGTCAGGGAGCGGGGGATCCTCCATGCTACATGCCCCACGCTACACTGTTGCCAACTTGGTGTAATTCACTCATGATGGAATGCCCAAGGTGTGGGTGCTGCAGATCCTGCACTTTGCATCACAAGTTGTACTTTGACTGGTGATCGGCTGCGTTGCGGAAAGTAGATGATGTGCCAGTGTCTCACACGAAAGCAAATCTCCCGTGCACACCAGCAGGCATGACCAGCTAAGGGACCGGCCGTCTGTACCGTTTCCAAGAGGGATATTGATTGTTCAGCACGGCTGACGTTTCAGCATAGGCCTCTAGCTCAATGATTGGGCACGTTGTGTCGGTAGTTGGGTGCAATGTGTTGTGGTGTCAACCTGAACTTTTGAACATGCTGCCTGACACTGTCATTGAATGGCACCAGTCTATCATTGAGTGTGGACCTGGAAGTAGCGTGTTGGCTATACCAATACGCACCAGCTTACGCATGAGATGACGCCAACACAGGGGCCACACTCTGGTGAATCCATCTGAAATTGTTGGCAGATTGGCTGCAGAAGTGCTACAGATTTTCAGGCAGTCTGTCAGTCACTGATCGAATCATTCTGGCAGTGATCACGGAATCAACCTATCTGTACTCTGTGTGGTTCTGAAGCAACCACTGACGCAACTAAAAAAAACATCTGGCATGCTTCCTCATCCAAAGTCAGATGGCAACTTTAGGTTCCTGATCAAATCAGTTAGATTTGGCTGGCCCTGGTTTGGTTTGCCAAGACACTGCACATAAGCTTGACACGGTGTCAAGGCATGTGCCAACCATGATGCCGTAGTGCAGTTCAGTACTACTGTACTAGCAGTACTGAGTCAGTATACTGACTCAGTCAGTACTGGGGGCCCCAATATGGACGGTAACATAGGCACTATTACAACTCAATTGACCTCTACTGGACCAAGCAACAACTGTCACAGTTGGCAAGCAACTTGGCTACATGCAAGAGGGCATCCTGGGAGACGCTATGTCAACTTTCATCTTTCATCATGCAATCAGTGAACTGAAGTTGACCCCAGAAGCAATAGCTTCCTGGGAAGCGCTATGGCCGCAACTTCCATCATGCAATCATTGCTTCACTTGAAGCTGAAGCCAGCCCCAGCACAATTGCGCTCCAGACAGGCACTGGCCATGAATGAATAACCCCCAACCAGTGGGAGCCTCAGGCGTCTTGAAGACGAAAGCTTGGTGCCACAACAAGGCAGCTGCAAAATTTTGCAACATCTTGCAAAAGTTGCATTTTCAAAGATGCAAGGGCAGCAGTATATTGTGCCAACATGATGCTTGTACAGGCTATGACCATGCACTGCAAGTATCTCAGATTCAGGCAACCGGGCGCTGTGGCTATGCAGCACCAATGTGACATCCTCCTCCTCCTCGCAATACTCCATGTTGTGTCAGCCTCAAAGACAGATACAGCCTGCACAGACAGAAGCACGTGGCAGCAAGGTGTCAGCTTGTCTCTTTGCAGGTGCTAATTGTGGATGGTGTGGCTATGGTGCCTGCACACTGTGCAGTATCGTGCTGCAGGCTCATTGCCGACTCGAACTTGGTAGGCAGCCATGCAATGTTGCGTCAGCAGCGGGGGGTGAAATGAAATGAAATGAAATGAAATGAAATCTTTTCTGATCCTCTGAGAGGCACCATGTCAACAGAAATTACACTAAACTACATCAAACAGCCACGTGCATTTGCTAGTTTGGCCTGCCTACCTAAAGGATCAATGAAATTTTCTCTGATCCTCTGAGAGGCACCAAGTCAACAGAAGAAGCATTAAAGGCTGAGCCCACACTGAACAGTCACATGCAACTACTAATTCGGCCTACCTACCTGAATGATCAGGGGATCAGGGGATCAAGGCTCTGGTGCAGGCGCAGGCGCAGGCTCGCAGTGCTCGCCATGGCAGGACTTGGATCCAAGGTGGACGTAGCCGTGCTTGTGCTCTGAGCCGTAGGCCTTGCCCTGGGCATGGCCGTAGGTCTTGTCGTCAGCAGCGTAGGTGTTGCCATAGCCCTCCGCTTTCTTGCCCTTGGCATCAACGTACACAGTGGACTTGCTGGCTGCAGGTTACAGAGAGGGGAACAGAGGGTGGCGGTATGTCAATGCTGTCAGGTTGACAGGCAACACTGCTCTTGGCATGCCATGTTGGTGGCAGCAATCGTGTCCAGGCTAGCAGTGTTGCAGCTGTTGCATGACAGCCGCTGCCAGCCAGCACACCAGCCTCTGTGAATGCATGTAGCAGCCAGTTTGATGCGCAGCCCCGGCGGCGTGCAGCTGCTGGCACACATCAAGAGAGCAGGAGGCAGCAGCAATGCAGGTGCTGAGCAGAGCGCATTGACTTACTCTTCTTGGGATACTCAACAGCTGGGGTCCATGAGGCGGGCTTCTTTGCCTTCTTTGCGGCGGAGCTCAGCAGCTTGCGGACACCCTCAGGCCTCTTGCATTCACCAACACAGGCAATGGACTCGGCATCGCCGTAGGCGTGCTTGTAGTGACTGCCGTAGGCTTCAACGCCGGCGTGAGAGGAGGCGTAGTCTGGCCCTGCCTTGGTGTTGCCGTAGGTGTACACCTTCTCACCCTTGCCATAGGTGAAAGCAAGGCCAACAGCATCTGCGGTAAAATGACAGGCAGGGCGCAAACAGTTTGGTGTCCGCTGTGCGCTGTCGGTAAGCAGCTGCAGGGGATGGTGGAATACCCAGTGAGCAGAAACAGCAGTAGCATTGCTGCACCCAGCGTGCCGACGCGCTGCAGCAACGTACTGAATGCAGCAGCGAGTGAGCTCTCCATTTCCAGCTATACTCAGCTGGTGATGCAGCATCAGCTGAAACGATCCTCGCGAACAACATCCAAGACTACAGGCAGCAGACTAGTGCAGTGCTGAGCAGGGCGCATTGACCTACTCTTCTTGGCTGGGGTATAAGTGTTGTGACGAGGCTGCATCTTCTTCGCGGGCGCGGCCAACAGAGTCCTCTCCGTCGAGGTTGTCGCAGTTTGCTCAACCGCAATCGCGCCTGCAAGGACGGCCAAGGTGACACGACTGTCGGAGTGGTGTGATTTCGTGTGCTGCAGGACTGAAGCTCCTCCCACTGTGGCAAATGCAACAGATTTCAACGTGGCTTGATCATGCACTCAACGTGTTTGCTGTCGCAGCGTGTGTCTGCAAGTCATCGCGAACTCACATGCGTTGAGCGCCAGCATCACCACAACCGCCGAGACCAGCAACACTGTGGCGGGGCGCGCCATGCTTCTTTTGTGAAAGACTGTGCAAGGATGGTAGTCCAAACAGCTGAGGCGCTGAAAGGGATGATGGTGAGTGCTGGGGCTTGCGTGGACGCGTGGTGATACCAAGCTTCGGCTTCGGCAGTTAACTAGGTCTGGAGAGTACCACTATGTGGTGAAAGTATCCAGTAATGAGGGAATGACAGCACAGTGGCAGCATATGCAGCGGCTGTTCCATCTCCCCTTCCCTCCTCCTTTATATATGACTGCCGCACCCTTGGATTGGTCGAGTACCAATTACGGTTGGTCGTGCCACGGTGGAACGATCGCGAAAGGGGGAGTGTTCAACAGTCCTTTCCAATTGCACTTGATTGTATGATAACAATGCAATGGCGTATCGCTGACGTGCTTCGCATGGCTCTGTTGGTCGAACACCCGCGCGGTTTAGTCACGCGCACCAACGGACCAACCGCATAGGCACCTGGTCGGGGTTTTGATGCCGATAAGACTGCCCACGTGCTGGACCAATCCAAGGGTGCCGCAGTCCTATATAGCGCACACAAGCACCAGCACTCACCATCATACCTTTCAGCCCCTCACCTGTTTGGCTCACAACGCTTGCAAAGTATTGCACAAAAGAAGCATGGCGCGCCCCGCCACAGTGTGGCTGGTCTCGGCGGTTGTGGTGATGCTGGCGCTCAACGCATGTGAGTTTGCGATGACTTGCAGACACAAGCTGCGACAGAAAACACGCTGACTGCAGGATCAAACCACGCCAATAACAAAAAACAAATTCGGTGCATTTGCCATGCTGGGAGGGGCTCCAGTTCTGCTGCACACGGGGCCGCACAACTCCTACTGACGTGTCACTTACTTGACGTCCTTGCAGGCGCGACTGCGGTTGAGCAAACTGCGACAACCTCGACGGAGAGGACTCTGTTGGCCGCCCCGAAAAAGAAGGCCATGAACCCCCGTGACTACACTCCTACGCCAGCCAAGAAGAGTGCGTCAATGTGCTCTGCTCAGCACTGCACTAGTATGCTGCCAAGCTGCAGCAATAGCTTAGTATTGCTCGAATTGGAGATTTCACTTGCTGCTGCAGTCAATACATTGCTGCAGCGCGTCAGCAAGCTGGGTGCAGCAATGCTGTTGCTGCTGCTGCACGATGGGTTTTGCGTCTTCCCCTGCAGCTGCTGACCAACCCCGCACAGCATGTCAGCAAACTGTTTGCGCCTTGCCTGTTGCCCTGCCGCAGATGCTGTTGGCCTTGCTTTCACCTATGGCAAGGGTGAGAAGGTGTACACCTACGGCAACACCAAGGCAGGGCCAGACTACGCCTCCTCTCACGCCGGCGTTGAAGCCTACGGCAGTCACTACAAGCACGCCTTCGGCGATGCCAAGTCCATTGCCTGTGTTGGTGAATGCAAGAGGCCTGAGGGCGTCCGCAAGCTGCTGAGCTCTGCCACAAAGAAGGCAAAGAGGCCCGCCTCATGGACCCCAGCTGTTGAGTATCCCAAGAAGAGTAAGTCAATGCGCTCTGCTCAGCACCTGCATTGCTCAACAGTGCTGCCTCCTGCTCTCTTTATGTGTAGCAGCAGCTGCACGCCGCCCAGGGCTGCGCATCAAACTGGCTGCTACATGCATTCAAAGAGGCTGGTAGTGCTGGCTGGCTGCGGCTGTCATGCAACAGCGGGCAACAGCTGCAACACTGCTAGCCTGAACACGATTGCTGCCACCAACATGGCATGCCAAGAGCAGTGTTGTCTGTCAACCTGACAGCATTGGCATGCTGCCACCCTCTGTTCCCCCCTCTGTAACCTGCAGCCAGCAAGTCCACTGTCTACGTTGATGCCAAGGGCAAGTACGCGGAGGGCTATGGCAACACCTACGCTGCTGACGACAAGACCTACGGCCATGCCCAGGGCAAGGCCTACGGCTCAGAGCACAAGCACGGCTACGTCCACCTTGGATCTGTGTCCTGCCATGGTACCCACTGCAATGACGACAGGGCCGACCGCAAGCTGCTGAGCTCTGCCACAAAGAAGGGAAAGAAGCCCGCCTCATGGACCCCAGCTGTTGAGTATCCCAAGAAGAGTAAGTCAATGCGCTCTGCTCAGCATCTGCATTGCTGCTGCCTCCTGCTCTCTTGATGTGTAGCAGCAGCTGCACGCCGCCCGGGGCTGCGCATCAAACTGGCTGCTACATGCATTTAGAGAGGCTGGGGGTGCTGGCTGGCTGCGGCTGTCATGCAACAGCGGGCAACAGCTGCAACACTGCTAGCCTGAACACGATTGCTGCCACCAACATGGCATGCCAAGAGCAGTGTTGTCTGTCAACCTGACAGCATTGGCATGCTGCCACCCTCTGTTCCCCCCTCTGTAACCTGCAGCCAGCAAGTCCACTGTCTACGTTGATGCCAAGGGCAAGTACGCGGAGGGCTATGGCAACACCTACGCTGCTGACGACAAGACCTACGGCCATGCCCAGGGCAAGGCCTACGGCTCAGAGCACAAGCACGGCTACGTCCACCTTGGATCTGTGTCCTGCCATGGTACCCACTGCAATGACGACAGGGCCGACCGCAAGCTGCTGAGCTCCGCCACAAAGAAGGGAAAGAAGCCCGCCTCATGGACCCCAGCTGTTGAGTATCCCAAGAAGAGTAAGTCAATGCGCTCTGCTCAGCACCTGCATTGCTGCTGCCTCCTGCTCTCTTGATGTGTAGCAGCAGCTGCACGCCGCCAGGGCTGCGCATCAAACTGGCTGCTGCATGCATTCAGAGAGGCCCTCAGTGGTGGTGCTGGCTGGCTGCGGCTGTCATGCAACAGCGGGCAACAGCTGCAACACTGCTAGCCTGAACACGATTGCTGCCACCAACATGGCATGCCAAGAGCAGTGTTGTCTGTCAACCTGACAGCATTGGCATGCTGCCACCCTCTGTTCCCCCCTCTGTAACCTGCAGCCAGCAAGTCCACTGTCTACGTTGATGCCAAGGGCAAGTACGCGGAGGGCTATGGCAACACCTACGCTGCTGACGACAAGACCTACGGCCATGCCCAGGGCAAGGCCTACGGCTCAGAGCACAAGCACGGCTACGTCCACCTTGGATCTGTGTCCTGCCATGGTACCCACTGCAATGACGACAGGGCCGACCGCAAGCTGCTGAGCTCCGCCACAAAGAAGGGAAAGAAGCCCGCCTCATGGACCCCAGCTGTTGAGTATCCCAAGAAGAGTAAGTCAATGCGCTCTGCTCAGCACCTGCATTGCTGCTGCCTCCTGCTCTCTTGATGTGTAGCAGCAGCTGCACGCCGCCAGGGCTGCGCATCAAACTGGCTGCTGCATGCATTCAGAGAGGCCCTCAGTGGTGGTGCTGGCTGGCTGCGGCTGTCATGCAACAGCGGGCAACAGCTGCAACACTGCTAGCCTGAACACGATTGCTGCCACCAACATGGCATGCCAAGAGCAGTGTTGTCTGTCAACCTGACAGCATTGGCATGCTGCCACCCTCTGTTCCCCCCTCTGTAACCTGCAGCCAGCAAGTCCACTGTCTACGTTGATGCCAAGGGCAAGTACGCGGAGGGCTATGGCAACACCTACGCTGCTGACGACAAGACCTACGGCCATGCCCAGGGCAAGGCCTACGGCTCAGAGCACAAGCACGGCTACGTCCACCTTGGATCTGTGTCCTGCCATGGTACCCACTGCAATGACGACAGGGCCGACCGCAAGCTGCTGAGCTCCGCCACAAAGAAGGGAAAGAAGCCCGCCTCATGGACCCCAGCTGTTGAGTATCCCAAGAAGAGTAAGTCAATGCGCTCTGCTCAGCACCTGCATTGCTGCTGCCTCCTGCTCTCTTGATGTGTAGCAGCAGCTGCACGCCGCCAGGGCTGCGCATCAAACTGGCTGCTGCATGCATTCAGAGAGGCCCTCAGTGGTGGTGCTGGCTGGCTGCGGCTGTCATGCAACAGCGGGCAACAGCTGCAACACTGCTAGCCTGAACACGATTGCTGCCACCAACATGGCATGCCAAGAGCAGTGTTGTCTGTCAACCTGACAGCATTGGCATGCTGCCACCCTCTGTTCCCCCCTCTGTAACCTGCAGCCAGCAAGTCCACTGTCTACGTTGATGCCAAGGGCAAGTACGCGGAGGGCTATGGCAACACCTACGCTGCTGACGACAAGACCTACGGCCATGCCCAGGGCAAGGCCTACGGCTCAGAGCACAAGCACGGCTACGTCCACCTTGGATCTGTGTCCTGCCATGGCGAGCACTGCAACGACGGAGCCAAGCGCCTGCTGCTGAATGCCGCCGCAAAGAAGCCCACCTCATGGACCACCCCAACAACTCGCCCCATGTATCAGCCCAAGAAGAAGAGTGAGTCAATTCGCCCTGCTTACCACCTGGACTGCTGCTGCCTCCTGCTTTAAGGCTAAAGTGTGCCAGTGGCTGCAAGTTGACCGCGGCAGTGCATCACTCAGAGTGTGGTACACTCACTGCCACATGCATTCAAGGAGGCTGTTGGTGCTGGCTGGCTGCAATGGTCATAAAACAGCTGGCAACAGCAGCAACACTGCTAGCCTGGACACCAGTGTTGCCACCACCATACCACGGCCATGAGCAGTGTTGTCTGTCAGCCTAACAGCATTGACATGCTGCCACCCTCTGCTCCCCCCTCCCTGCCCTGCAGCCAGCAAGTCCTCTGTCTACGTTGATGCCAAGGGCAAGTACGCGGAGGGATATGGCAACACCTACGCTGCTGACGACAAGACCTACGGACATGCCCAGGGCAAGGCATACGGCTCAGAGCACAAGCACGGCTACGTCCACCTTGGAGCTGAGTCCTGCCATGGCGAGCACTGCAGGCGTTGATGCCATGATCATGCAGGTAGGCAGGCCAAACTAGCACTACAACATGGCATATGGCTGTTCCTTGTAGTTTGGCCTTGAATTTTCTTCTGTTGACTTGGTGCCTTTCAGATGATCAGAGAAGGTTTCATTTCATCTCGTACTGCTGACACAACGTGGCATGGTTGGGACCTGCAGAACCCCGCCGCCAGCCTGCACAGCATGCAGGGACGACAGCCACACTCTGCAGCATGCACAGCGAGCACCTGCAAAGAGACAAGCTGACACATTGCTGCCACATGCTGCTGTCTGTGCAGGCTGTCTCTGAGGCTGACAAGTACTACTTGTGTAGTACACATGGAGTATTTTGCGAGGAAGAGGAGGATGTCAAATTGGTGCTGAGTAGCCACAGCGCCCGGCAAGATATTGCATGCAAAAATAGCTGTGACACGGTCATAGCCTGTTCCAACAGCATGATCATGATGCTGCCAAGTTGGCGCATTGTGCTGCTGCCAATGCGCCAAGTTGGCGCATTGTGCTGCTGCCTTGCATCTTTTGCAGCTGCTTTGCTGCAGCATGTTTGCGGCTGCTTGATTTTAGCATGAAGCTGTCTTCTTCAGGCTCCCCGTTTTTGAGTCACCGCCAGTGCTGTCTGGGGCGCAATTGTTCTGGGGTCCGACTTCAGTTTATTGCATGTGGAAGTTGCCATAGTGTCTCCAAGGACACCATTTTGCTTGCAGCGAGTTTGCTTCAACAATTGTTAGCTGGTCTGGTTGAGGTAGATGTATAGAAGTTGTAATGTACTACAGTTGACGCTTGACAAACTGATGCACGGCCTTTTTGGATGCATCGGGAGCACATGCAGCAGGCATTGCCTTTGTGCATGTTGGTACTACTTGCTAGCCATCCATCTATACGAATATGGCGGAACAGCCTTCAAGGCTGTGACATGTTGCACAGGCAACACAATCTGCGGTCTTACTGTTCAGTCAATCACACACCAAATTGTCATGATGTCTGACCAGCATGGCCGCCATCGAGCGGCTCGAACAGCCTGTGCCAATCAACCAACAGGCTCGCAACATCAGCATAAAGTTGGTCAGCCGCACACCACACAAATGTATGAAAGTCACCAGCCTTTTTTCAAAGGATGCTACCAACGACCACAGCTGTGAGGAACTCCTTGGTGCAAGTCAGAGAAACTTTGACTTCCTTTTTTCAATTGGGAAGTCTTGGTTGGGGTGGATGTTGACAACGCCGCCTGTCATGCAGCCCGCCAGCTACTCGGTATGATGCCACCACAGTGCAGCCGCTGATAAAACACTAGCAGCAGCACTCATCCGATGATGATCACCTGCGAGAACCCACACTCAGTGGCGGCCTCCCACCCTAGGGTGGGAGGCCTGTGCCGCACCATCAGCAACTACCTGCTGCTGTTTGCCACCACGTTCGGTCCCTATGGGCATGCGTTCAGGTTGGTTTGCACTGCACTGCGCTGGCTGCCAGCATGATGCCGCATGCAAGTTGCATCGATGCAAACCAAGGTTGGCTGGTCAACTGTGCATGCAACCACACGCCCAGGGCAAGCAGGGGGTAGAGGCTGTTCCATGGTGGTGTCTGTGTGTGCGCATGTCTTTGGGCAGGGGGGGGGGGGCGTGGGTGCATGGGCAGCGCAGCCCCCCCCCCCCCCCCCCAGGAGGGGGCAGATGGGTTGCTTGTCACAAGGGCAATGAACCTGCCAGGGTGGGCAGGTGTTTTGTGCAGAACCGTGCCATAGCTTCTTGCCCCCCTTGCCCCCTCCACTACGAGACTAGGAGTAACTCAATCAATAATTGCACTTCAAAAAAATGTCACGTCATGTAAAGGTTTCAAAGCGGTCACAATCGCCAAAACATCAGTCAAATCAAGTCAAACTGCGTCCGCCAAACTGAAAGCACTGACGTTGAGTATGCACTGAACGCACAGCAGCAAGCATAACGTTGACTCATGCGTGAATTACGTGCTGTCCAGCCTGCGCTGCGGATGATCTTGAAGTCCGCTACCTATCCGTGCCCGGCGACAGTGATTGTGATTGAGCTCCTATTCCAGCTCCTTTGCTCACCCGAAAGCAGAGCTGATGGGGATTGTTTCAATGAAACAACTTGCAATTATTGCTGTGCTTCTATTCACTGGATCAGTACTGTGTCAGTTGCTTCCAGTTGAGGATGAGCATCCGGATGACTGCTCACAAGCAGCGATCTATGGTCAACACATCCACCGCCCGTCATTGGCTGACTGCCAGCTGGGCAGAACGGATTGCAGCCGAGCCAAGGTGTGCAGGCAGCCACAAGTCATGTACTACCAGACCGACTCGAGGACTGCTAGGAGAATAGTGAATGCCCAGACTATGCCGTCATTTTTTTGGGAGTATGACGGCAATGGCATACTTTTTGCTACCACTCCTGAAGGTGCAAAGCAATTGAGCCCGCACAAAGGTGTCACCCTGAGGTGCGATGTGGAAGTTGGACGATACGATGAAGTTGAGTGGAAGGGGCCCCTACTGTTGGGGCAGCGGAAAGCCTTGCTCAAGGCTGCAACCACAGTCCAACTGGATGATTGGTTGATTTATGACAAGTTTGAAAGCATCAAGATCTACAGTCAGGGTGTGCATGTATATTTCCTGCTGGTGGATGCCAGTACTGAGCGTGTCACAAACATCCATGTTCACAATCACAGCGCAAACGCTGACGCCGAGAAAAAGAAAGGCAGCAGCCTGGTAGATTGCATTGACATCCCAGGGGTGGATGTGCCACTGTGCCACCTAAGCAGAGGCTTTGTTTGGCTTGGTGCATTCATCATTCTGCTGCAATTGGGTGCTGGGGCGGCAACGGTTGTATTCAAGGAGATTAGGTGCCTATGGCTGGGGCTGGGTGTGTTGTACATCCTTTACTGGTGTGTCTGTCCTGTTCTCATGCTGTTGCTGCATTTGGCTCCTGCAGCCGCCGTGGCAGCACTTGCTGCTCCCACTGTATGGTCTTGGTGCACCTGGTGTGCCCGTGAACTGGAAAGGCTGCAAGGCTTTTGACGGGATTTTCTCAAACAATCACCAAACAATGCAGCTGGCAGGCTAGTATCGCAATTCATGTGCTGCATGCCACGACTCTAGATGTGCCACAGTGTCAATGTGTCAGCTCCCGGAGCTCCGGCGGAGCTGGTGACTAGTAGTCAGCTCACCAAATTACAGATGTGTGCTGGTGAGGGTTCATCTGTCCTGCGCAGCTGCATGGCTGAGCCTCAGCACAATTGTCGGAGCCGCTACTAGCGGCACCGTGCCTGGCGCCACTGGCAGTGCGGCACTGCAGCGCATGATGTGCTGACACTGTCAGTCTTGTGTACATAACGCAGCTGTTCATGCTACTGAGCAGTGCATGGCATGCACAGCTGCCCTGCAGCACTTGATGTGCTGCCAGTCTTTTCCTTACATGCAGCTGTCCATGCTACTTTCATGTGCAGCTGCATGGCCAATGTGCAGCTGCATTGCTGGCGGCGCCTGATGTGCTGACAATGAAAGGATGTGTCATGCCCAGCTAAACGCAGCATGGTGTGCTGACAGTGTTTGTGGTACTCACAATTGTCCAAGCTACTTCATGTGCCACAGGCCATGTGGCAGCAGCTATGCAGCACATGAAGTGCTGGCAGTCTTGTTTCTAGTCTCAGCTGGCCATGCAACTTCATACACAGCTACATGAGCTGACGTATGTGCACACCTGGCCATCTGCATGAGCTCGCAGGGTTTTTGCCTCATACGGCGTCTTGTGGAAACACGTGTTGGCCAACTACATACGCTGATACCATCAGTCAGGTTGCCCAAGCTGCTTGCGTGAATTGTTTTCTAAAAAGGTTGAGTGCCACACGAACACAGCTGGACACAAACAAACAACAACCGAACACTGGACAACAGGTAGTTAAATGACCAGTTTGCATTCAGGCTGTGACAGGCTCGAAAGGAACGGATGCAGCCCCTACCAGGCGAAGGCATGTCAGCTGTGTGACGATCGGATGCCTCGGAAGATTGGCCAATCCATGGATGCCTTGGAGGACGTTCTGTCTCTAGGCAAGGACAGTGTTGACAGCAGACCAATGCTTGCCTGGCCAAGGCTGCTCGCAGAGAGGGATTACAACACAGGGAACAAACAGCACGCTCATCACAGTTCATCCCCAGGCAAAGGACCGGGGTCATATAGCCCGAAAGAGCGCGCTTGTCTCAACAGCTCAGTTTGCAACTCGGTGTCATAGTACACAGCAACTGCCATGAAGGAAACTACCAGCACGACAACCCTCACGATCTTCTTCCGTTTTTTCTTCACCGCGGTCTTCGGATCCGCTGCCTCCCGCTCGTCACGACCCGGTCTCCACAGCAGCGCATTCAGCACGCCGCCCATGAAAACTGCCAGCACGGTGGATGTCAGACAAATGACATTGTAGGGCATGCTGAAGTCGGGCACTGCAAGCGGTACGACCAAACCCGGGCTGTACACCTGCAAAGGTGCAAGGGTACAACACAAGCAGGAGAGGTTGTGATGCCAAAGATATGTGGCCGCACAGTGCCCAGCCCAGTCAAGTCAAGGACACACGTGCATCAGCTGTCAGGTCCTCGCTTCAAGTTGGCACACTTGCGCCTAGAGTCCTTTACAGCGCCACTGTGCACTACATCTGTACAGTGCGCAAAAGGGAGTTGTGTGCACTCGGTGTACCCTGTCAAACACAAGCAAACAGGTAGGCTGCACAAGGCAGATGTGCTTACCAGGGGTGGCTCTTGCTGCATCAGTTGCTCCATCAGAGGGCTGACAGCGGTAAGGTCCCCACCACCCAGGGATCCAGGCGCTGCAAACACCTGCCACCTGTTGCTGCTGGGGACAGCAGCGGCGCCCTGTGACAAGCCCTCCGCTGGAGTGCTTGGCACCTCCCCCACTGTCACAACAGCAGCTGGCACGTCAAAGCCTCTATGTGCATCTGGTGGGTGTTCCAGCATTCTCAAGAAGGCTTTTGTAAACTGTGCTGTGAGGGTGATGCTGTGGACCGACCTGGGGACTGCTAGGCATAGGTCCAGCACGAGTGGCCGCTGCCTGCAAGGTCAACACATCGTTGGCAGTCGTAGTCTCAGCAGATGCAGGCCAGCAGCACAGAAATATCTGGGAAATGACAGCCAGGCAACAGCATTTTCCCAGGCACAGCAAGCTAGTTGCGCCAGTGACAATGGACGATACATCAACAGACTGATGCAAAGTGACAAAGCGCTGCAACGGTGTGGACGGCCAGACCCTGCTGCCGCGCTCGGACTTACCTGTCTTGGGCAGGGCTGATGTAGGAAGGCAGCAAAACATCCTCAAGAGGCTTGACCTGCAGCACACGAGCAAGAAACATCCCGCAAGAGCAGCAAGTGCAGCAACACACAACAGCGGCAGCGTGGTGATGACAGTTTGCAGTCACCCCAGAGATTGCCGACGGCATGTTTACAATAGCTTCAACATGAAGGGCTGCTCAGTAACACATCATTTAAAAGATAATCGGCATTAGCTTTGTGTTGTCATGCAGACTGTTGTGCTGCTGACGTTGCCAAATGCCTAACTGCAAGCGATCACAGCTGTGCCAGATCCACACAGACAGAATGGTCAGCAGGCGTTGCACCCTAAACCCTGCAACCTAAAACAAAAACCCAGCAAGACAAGGACTGCTGGCCATCTATGCGGAATCCACCTGGCCACGCATGCCGCCATAACCCAAGATACCGTCGGTCCAAAGCAAACCCACCTGGCCATCTATGCTGAGCCGTAGGGTGTGCAGCCAGAGTCTTATGTACCACGGTACCACTTGCAGGATGCACACGGAGATGTTCTTTCCTGCTCCTGCCGTCTCTTGGTCGAGCTGCTGCTGTTGCACTGCAGTTAGCTGCAATGTCATGCCTCCATGCAGCTGCCCAGTGCCTGTTATGAACCGAGCCACAGAAAACTGCGGACCCTTGGATGACACTGCCAGCACACTCTCTGCAGGAGCGGCATCTGCATGGGCATCGTTTTGCTGCTGCCACTGTACTGCAAACGGCAGCACGGCACCTGCAGCCGCTGCATGAGGTGCTGTAGGGTTTTGGTGCAGGTCCCAGATGTACAGCACCAAAGGGCTGCATGCTGCAGGAGTTGTGCTGATATCGCCTGCGCCCTGCGCCTGTTTTGGCGGGAGTCCTGCAGCAGCGCCGAGCATGCCAGCACAGGCCGGCCCTGTTGGCGCCAGGACCGCTGCTGCATCTGGCGCTGGCTGCAGGGTGAAGGCAGGCCCTGACCATGTCGCTGCTCTACTAACCCTGTTTGAACTGCTGTTTTCATGCTGGGCCTGCTGATGCTCCCCTTCAACCTGCTGCTGCTGTGTCAAGTCATCTGCTTCTGGTACTGACCCAGTGGCGGTCGAGTGTGCTGGGATCCTCAGCAGTGCTGATAGGTCCCTGTCCTGCTGCTCCTGCAGGATGTGCTGAGGCAACTGCAGCATGAGTCGACTGGTGTCTGCCACGGGGCAGGCAGAAGGTGTCTGTGAGCCCAGTAAGCCAGTGAGGGAGATGTCTGATAGGGTTCCGGGTTTGGGAGGCTCCCTGGTGCTGCTGCTGAAGGTGTTGGAGGAGGGAGACCGCAGGACCAATGTGAGGGACTGCCGCAGCGTGGTAAGGATGGGGCGCTGCTGTTGGTCGCGTTGGACATCGATGTTGACCTGCATGGAGTGGTAGTCTGTGGTAGGCGCAGGATGATGAATGCAGGCAGGGCCAACAGCAAAGTAGTTGGTATTGATATGCCAGGATCCCATTGATAGTCATTGTGTGAATTTGCGCCCTTCAGCCGTCCAGCACGCAAGTGGTGAGGGCTGTATCGCTCTGAGAAACACAAAAATGCTTCTGTTCCTAATGACTGAGCTGCACCGATATACATGCCAGCCACTGCTGTGCAGGACAGCACAGGAGCTTACCAGCTCCAAAGACAACACCACGCTGCGTCAGCAGCCGCCCTAGTCCGGCAGCGTCCCTGCACGACGGCATCAGGCAGCAAGATCACCTGAGCAGCAAGATGTGAGTTGCAGCCTGCTGCTGCCTGCCCGGTGCTAGTTGTTAGGTGCTATCCTGTACAGTTGACAAAACAAGGTTGTGAGGACAGCATCAGCTCCCCAACCAGTGCTGACGAGGTAGCAATGGCAACAGTGCAAAGGAAGTCACTGTGACCACACAAAGCAACAACCCAGGAGACAGCCGCCTGCATGGACCCGCCACCAGCCGTCAACATCCTCGCGGCCGCTGCCACACTGCTGATAAGCAACATACGCGACCAGGGTGCAGATGCCAAAAGCAGACACCATGCAGGTAGCAGACGGCACATCATGCTAGCCGATTTGGAAGAAAAGCTGCTGACACAACTTGACTCCAAGTATCATGATGCGCACACTCCAAACCCGCACCTGCATGGCAGCAATTTGAGCCATGGAGTCAAGTTCTCCGTGCAGGAAGCTTCCTGTGGCAGTGATGCATACAGCACCTGCTCCTGTGCTGGCCCCGGCACCCAGCGCACTTCTGCATGGCCCTGCTGCCCTTGTTGCAGCTGCTGTCCTGCAGGAAAGTCCTCATCCTGCAGCTGCTGTCCTGCAGGAAAGTCCTCATCCTGCAGCTGCTGTCCTGCAGATAGCTGCTGTGCAAGCACGGGTTGCATGCTGACTGCGAGTGGTGCTGTAGCTTCAGGTCGAGCTACAAAGTTGAGGGAAGCGCAGAAGAGACCTCCCAGGGCGTGACTGAGGTTCCCCCACAGGCCTGGTAGGGTGTCAGGTGCCAGTGTTGGAGTGAAGTGTGCCCGAAGCACCTGCATGTGGTGTTTCAGCAGAAGCCAACAGAGCAGGGTGTAATGATGGGACAGCTGCAGTAGTGCCATTGTGCAGGCACATGTGGCACCAAGGCAGCAATGCTCAGCCGCTGCTGATGGCTTGCTCTGCTTAGGCAGGCTTAGCTTATCGATGGACATGGCTATGCGACACGGCTGCTTTGCAGCAGCTGCTGCTGCTGTGTTGCTGGCTATCAACGTGTCAACTGGGCAGGCAAACCTACTGCATTCATGATCATGCGGCCTGCCCTGCTGATCATGCCACTGTGCTGAAACACTCACTGCTCCTGCAGGCTTTGCTTGCAACAGCGGAGCACCCCACCGTTCGTAGTGCTGCACAGCAACAGCGGCACGCAGCCGCACAGTGCACACGGTTCAGTCAGGACTACAAGCATATGTCGACACCATGCTACTACTGTACAGACATCCTGGATGATCATCACAGCCGCCTGCTTTCGAGCTGCTCATGCAACAAGTGCAGCGCAGGGCGCCTGTTGTCCACACAGAGCCAAAGGCCAGTCAGCAACTTGATGCACCCACCCCCCGATGATTGAGCTGGCCGTGCCATGGCCTGCTACTGAGGCTTGCAAAGAAATCAAACAGACACAAAAAGCCCTCACAGTACCCTCACCCATCTGCCTTGTGTCAAGGACAGCTCCACAGACTGGAATGGGATTGCGCCTGCAAGCTGGGTGACAGCCTTGGGGAAGGTGGTGCAGTGACGCCGGCAGGCTGCCTGCTGCTTGAACTGCAAGTGGACCTACAATGAATAACAGAACAAACGTTTTCGGCAGGAACATTTGACGACATATGCAGTTAGTATGTGCCCCCTGCTGCTGCTCCTGCTTACCAGCACCAAGCCATCTGGCAGGGGAGTGACCAAGGCCTCCTCTGCAAAGGTTTCCTGTGGCAAATAAGGCTGTGTCAGCAGCTGCTGAATGGTCCAATAATATCAGGTGCTGGAGAAAAGATAGCCTGCCTTTTGTTGAGCAGCTCCAGCATTGCTTGCCAGCGCGACGATGATCAGCAGCAGCAGGAGCAGGGGAATACTCCTGCGCATTGCACTATGGCAAGCGCGCGTAGGGTGACGGTGAACTCAATTTGACTTGAAGCCAACAGTAGTCATTGTCTTGAGTGCAACGCTGAATCCGAGCGGCAAGTGATCTATGAATGAGATCAGACTGTCTTTCCTCCTGGGAAACTTTCCTCCTGGAAACTTTGCAGCAGTCGATTCGCTTTAACGGGCGCATTTGTTTTCAGTACAATTAACTCCCTTTCTTGACGGAATACAGTTGAGGGACCCCATGCCCAGAACTTTATCAATTGTGTCATTGGACTCTGCATAGCAATGCATTAATCTGCAAGCTGCTGAGACAGGCTTCAGCAAGGCTTGCCTGCCAACAGCTGGAAAAGCTACTAAAAACCCACGCGATTCTGAGCCAGCTACCACCTGTACAGCAAGCAACCTACTGACCGTCCAAGCATTGCTCAGCAAGCATATCAGCCAGTCTCTGCAGACACCAACAACCCCATATGGACACAAAAATCCCCGAGCACAGACCCAATAATACACAAATAGCCTGCAGACAGGTCAAAACCACTGCCAGAAAACGGGTGTGCTTGTACAGGCGGTGAGACAACCGGTGGGACAACTCCTACTCGCCATCACTGCCCGCTGCCCGACCGGTGCTGACTAATCACAGTAGTATTGGGTGCTTGACCCCCAACGCTCCTCCTCATCATCCAGTTGTACTGCTCCAGCGGCTACTGCTGCTGGTGGAGGTGGTGCTGGCGGGCCTGGGTTTGCCGCGGCTGCTGGCACTGCCATTGCTGCTGCTGCTGCTGCTGCTGCTGCTGCTGCTGCTGCTGCTGCTGCTGCTGCTGCTGCTGCTGCTGCTCTGGCCGCTCTCTGGATTGCTGCTGCTGCAGCGGCAGCTGCTGGTGCTTGTGGACGTGCTTCTGCTGCTGTTGCCGCTCTCTGGATTGCTGCTGCTCCAGCGGCAGCTGCTGGTGCTGGCAATGGGCGTGCTGCTGGGGGTGGTAATACTGCTGCGCTGGCTGCTGCGGCTGCGTGTGATGGTGCTGGTGGGGGTGGTGGGGGTGGTTGCGGCACGACTTGCGTGTCGAGGGTCGTGTAAAGCTGCCAACGTATGTTTCCCCTCCGGAACCGTGGTTTGCAGTCCCTCACATCGACTGGTGTCACCAAGACAGTTGTACCAACCTGCAGCAAGAATGATCTTTTCTATTTAGGTCCTGCAAGTATGTTGTTCCAACCAACTGTCGATGAGGTCACAATGCACTGGTATGCTTGTGCATTTCACCCACCTGCAGACTTGCTTCCAAGCTGTCCATCTTGGCAACATCAAAGCAGAACAAGCCTGTTGACAAGCTGGGATTCATACTGTCAGCCACTGTCGCCACCAAATATGGCCTGCCTGTTTGCGATGTGAATCTACGGCTGGATACAACGTTGCAAGTCACACTGCAGCCCCTTACGGGGTTCTTCATGTCAGCGATATTGAGATGCATGGTGTATGCTGTTGATGCACTTGTTGTGGTTTGTGAGGATGTCAGGCCTTGTAGCATGCCGCAATTTGCTTGTAGACTTGCATGTCTGACTAGCACGTCAGCATGTCGGACTGCGACGGTGGAATGCTGTCGGAACGTCACTTCAGGACCACAGAATGCAGCACTATGGCGACGCAGCTCTCTTATCGCCAATTGTCACTGTGTTCCATCAAAATAAGCAGTTCTCGCTTACATTCACCAAAATGCCAGCGTGATACGCTCAGCGCCAGAGCTAGCGCGTCTTGACAGCAAGCCGATCGAACAATAATCAAGCACCGTGTTGAAACGAACAGCCGCTGGTTCTGTTGAACAATCGGTGCCGTTTTTGCACGCGTTGAGTGAGTGTGCGGTGAGTTGCATGGCAGCAGTGGTGTGGCAGTCTGAATGCACTAGTTTAATTGCAGTGCAACAGGAGACACAACTTCAACCTGTATACAGCTGATGCCCCGAGTAGCGCAATACACTCAATTACACTGTCTACTCTCGTTGCCCCTGCAGGACCTTTACTGTCCCAAGAGAGCGCGAGAACATGGCCTGGTGTTCATTTGCATTTGGCCATGTGCCGCAGCAAGCACTGCATGCAGGTGGGGTGGATAAGACCATTGATTCCGTAAGGGAGGGAAAGCCATGCGATTGGATCAGAAGTGACCATGGAGGGCTGGAGAGGGTGTGGGTTGTTTGGATTGGCTTGACGGGTTGTGCGGTGCTCGTAGCCTGTTGCCCCCCCCCCCTTCCCCACCACACCACTGGTGATGGCATCCCCAAGGGGGCCTGTGGGACACCGTCATCAACCAGACAACTCCACCCGCTATAGTGAGAATGTAAACAGATGCTCAGAATGCACCCCTGCTTGTTGGATGCTCTGTGTGCCTCACCCTCCCGCGCACAGGTTTTACCTCCAGATGGCAAGCATTGCATTGCTGCTGAGGAGGCATACCTCATGCATCCGCCGCCCATAGGCAAGTCCAGGGCAACTGGAGAAGCCAAGTCTAGGGACAATGGCAAGCCCCTGCCCATGCGCCAGCGTGGACGCCACGGCACTACTGCGCGCTACTGTGGTGTGTGCAGTGAGCCGTGGCTGTTCACCCCACGTGCTAACCTGCGGCAAGTGCAGCAGCAGCATTGTGTCCTTGCTGACCACACCCAACAGCAGCAGCAGCAGCAGCAGCAAAAGTGGCCCAGTTTGGGGCCAGCACAGCCCGTGGCAGTGCTACCCCCGTGTGTGCCTAGCAGTAACGGAGACTTGGCACAGCAGCGCTACTCTAGACTGGCGGCATCTGCTGACAGTCCAAAGCTGTCTGCAGCGAAGGCACTGCTGCATCAGAAGGAGGATCAGTCTCATTGCAGGCAGCGTCCTCGTGTGCGTCAGCCAGCAGTAGTAGTACCAGCAACAGCCAGCCGGGTGTCAGCGGCGCCCACAAAGCCAGCAGCAGCAGAAGCACACACCATCGTGTCGTCAAATCGCTTCTCTGTGCTGCTGCATGATGCGCCAGCAGACGAGGAGGCGATGGACACTGCAGACGCCTCCGCATGTCCGGCACAGCAGTGCAGCACACCCAAGCAGCAGCAACAGCAGCAGGCACCCCGGGGAAAAACACCGGCAGCCGGCAGGTTGCAGCGGTCACGTCCTGCCCAGAGTAACCCTTCTGCTTGCAGTGGTGACCCCACCACAGCTGTGCATGGGCGATGTGGCCACAGGAAGCCAAGCTGCGGCTGTCCCGTGGCGCAGCAGTCTGCCAGCACTGGGCGCCAACTGGGAATGGTTGTGGCGCTGTTGCTGCTTGTGGCTGGCCTAGGGGTGTTTGCTTCTACTACAGCAGCTTCAGCAGACATCGCTTTTACAGGCTATTACACCGTGCCAGGTTCTGGTGTTTTGGTGGTTGGCAACAGCAATGCAAGCCACGACTGGTACTGGTGTGTCACAGCTTGTGTTATATGTTCTGTGGTGTTTGCATGGGTTGCAATAGGCCCGTGCAAACGGCCTCTGGCGTGTGCTCTCTGCATGCGTCAGTGGCGTCGTGCAAGGCACCTTGGGCGTGGCCTCATGCGTCGGTTGCAGCAGCTCTGTATGCGTGGTTTTGTGTGCATTGTGTTGATACGCGGTTTATTGGGTGTGGTTGCTGGGCTTGATTGTTTGGTACAAAATGGACTGCGTTCTGTGCATCTTGCTGTGTTGATGGGCGGCCCTGCAGCTTGTGCAGTCGTTCTGCTTATATTTGCATGTTTGAGGGCTGCCTGTATTCATTTGAAACATAGTCATGTGGTGTTGCTCTATAACTGCATCATACTCTGTTTGACGTGCATGGGTGGTGGCATCCTGTACGGTTGTTGTGTGCGGGCATTAGAACTTGTCGTAGTTGGATACTGCTTGTGGCAGTGGTCAGACAGACCTGCACTCTTTGCACTGGTCATGCTGTTCCTGGTGGTGCCGACGGCAGCAGCTCCTGGTTCTGATGCTCCTGGAACAGCACCTACTTCCCCTGGGGCTCGACATGCATTGGCAGCAGCTGTTTCTGCAGCCGCGGCTACTGCAGCTGTTGCGGCTGGCACCCGTCTCCGTGCTGTTGCTCCTGAGTTCACTCCAGGACAGCAGTACAGAGTGGGTCGTGGCAGTGGGACAGGCTGTATGCAGACCCAACAGCATCAGAGTCCTTCTGCAGCCACTTCTACTCCTGTTGCTTCTGCTGTCCTTCTTGCTGCTGTTGCCCCTGACCAGCAGCACCAGCAGCAGCAACGGCCACAGCGCAGGCCTAAGCGGACAGCAGCAGCAGCAACAACAGCTGCATTGCTGGCAGGTGACAGCGAAGGCAGTGGCAGCGGTGAGGATTACGAGCACCGTCAGCAGGCACGGGAGTGTGAGGATAGCAAGAAAGAGGGGGCCAACAGGAAGAAGACCCGGAGAGGGGGGGACTGCAGCAGCAGGATTGCTTGTTCTGCTACTCCAGCAGCTGCTGCTGCTGCTGCTGCTGCTACTGGAGAGCAACAACAGCGGCAAGGCGGCAGGAAGCAGACGAACAAGAGGCAAGGTGGGTGTATGCATGCACAACGACACCAGCCAATGCAGCAGCTCACCAGCGTGTACATGGCTTTTTCCGCCCAATGTCCCGGACAAGCTGTATACACAAGCAGCCTCTACCATTGTGTGCTGTTGAGTCAGGCAGCAAACGTGTTCACGCCCCTTCACGTCCCTTCTCGTGCGTGCCCCTTCTGCCTTGCACTTCAACTGTCCGCCAACCATCACCTCCATCTCAGGCGTCATTCGCAGCAGCCTCCACGCGTACCTGGCACCCAAGCGTCAGACAGCCGCCATGCAGCTGCTGGAGGACTTGGGACACGCCCAACAGCCGTTGTGCTTCCATGCACGGCTCCTGGCCAATGGCTATATGCAGTGGGGCTTCGAGTGAGTGTGTAGGCTCCTATGCTTTGCCTGCCACAGCTGGATTGCAACCCAGCCTGATTGCCCAAAATTAGATGACACATGAGCACATCAGCATACAGTGTGCGTTGATGCCAGCGCCATGCACTTCTCCACTCACAATTTGTGACTGCCGTCTGCTGCCTGTTGCCGCAGGATCTGGTCTGGCCGCAGGACACCCCCACCCGGCTTGTCTACACAAGATGTCGTCGGCGAACTGACAGAGTTGCTGACGCCTACAAGAAGGAAGCCACGCACCGTGGATACCGAGAGCGAACACCTTTTCTTTGCGGCACTGAAGGCCGTGACAGTTGTGCCAGGGGCGCAGGCTCCACTGCGGTATAAACTGCCAGAAGCCTTCGAATTCTACGTGCGTGAGGTGTGGCAGGTCGAACACCGCTGTGTGCTGCCGCATTGTGTGTCGGGCCGTGTTGCTAATGCATGGTTGACTGCATTGGCACAGTCCATGGCACAAAACCATGGCCAGCATGTGCTCAACCTGCCATTGCGCATCAAACGCCTGGTCAAGGCTGTGGTCTTGTGTGCATTCTGCACGGCTGGCCTGCCAAGGCCAGGCCGCAAGCAGTTTGGTGTGTTGGCTCGTGGCATGTCGGATGGGTTGCTCAAGGGTGATGCACTGTCCGTGTTTGCAGCACATGTTTTTGAGCAGCAGCCTGGCCAGCAGCAAGCTGACGAGCAGCGTGTTGTGCTTGCTGCTTCTTTGCTTAGTGCTCCTGTGCACCATTGCATCAGCAGGCTGCAGCAGCAACGCCTTGCACAACAGCCTGCTCAGCAGACAGACCAGGATTACCTACTGCCTGTGCAGCAAGGCACAAACACCATGAACTATATGCATGCACGCATCATAGAACTTGTGCAGGCTTGCAGTGTCATGCGGGCATCAGTGATGTTGCTGAAGGACACACTCTTTGCTGTTCAGCCATGCTCCACACAGGAGATGGTTGCAGTTGCAATGCAAGCGTCTCAAACAGCTCACCGCATCTGCGACTGGGCCGCGCACTTGCATGGCATGGCAGCACATCTTGTACCGAGCACACCAGACAATGTAGCCATTGTGTCACACCTGTTGGCTGTTAGCAGGCAGTCTCTTGGCGTATACAACCAGCTACAGCGCATTCAGCTCGTGGGTCATGTGACGGGGCCTGTGTCCCATGCTGGTATTTTGCACGCCCGTTCGGCGTCTGCTTTTGCACTAGAAGGCAGCAACAATGCATGCCTGCATGTCAGCACCGCATGTGCCTACATCAACAGCCTTGCAACAGCAACGACAGTGGCAGATGCGGCAGTGGCAGGAGAGGCAGTAGCAGCAGCACAGGCTGCTGCACCGCCCCCAAACACAGCCGCCATACCTATCGTATGCGGTCCTGCCACGCTTCCTATCAACACCCCAACACGCCGCGACCCAGAAACAACAGCAGCACGCACCTTCACCAGCGCGTTGGTGCGTGATGTAGGGTGTGGGTTGCAGGCCACGCAACATGCCTTGCGCTGTGCTGTTGACCGCCGCAAGCTGGCGGCGGTTGCAGAGTGTGTGCGGAGTGAGGAACTGGCAGGTCAGCTCCACGCAGCCCTGACTTCTACTTCCTCCGGCGATGCTGCAGCTGCCCTGCTGGCCCCCTTGGCCAGGCTTTGCAGCAGCGTGTTCAGCCATAGTATGCTGCGGCGTGGGCATGTCGTGCTACAGTATGCGGACCTACTGACGAAGCGGGACAGGCTGCATGCAGCACTTCAGCAGCGTCCACAGGGCCGTCCGCCACCCCCGAAGCAGGCGCAGACCCGGCAGCAGCAGCGACAGCAGCGGCAGAGAAGGGGGCAGGGGCAGGCTGGTGTAACTACTGTGGTGCTGCCGCCTTTGGCACGCGCACACCGCCAATCGCGGTGTGCTGCAGACAAGGCCAGCGCTGCAAGGAAGTACAGCGCGGCACAGACGGCCAGGAATGACTTGCAGCGTGTCCAGGATGCCTTGTTTGCGCGACTGCGCCAGCTGGCTGCCCCCTCTAACCTGCCCTTGCCAACCTCTTTGCAGCTGCGGCAGTGCTTAACGCAGTTGCGCCGTGCTGTGTGCCTCCTGGACACATGTGAGGCAAAGCTAGTCGAGGCAGCAGTGACAGCAGAGCGCTTGCGCGGCGAGGCGGCTGCAGTTGTTGCTGGCCAACCACACAGTCAGCAGGGACATCAGCCGAGCGAGGCGGCAGTGAGGGAGGCATGTGCATCTGCGCGTTTGTGCATGAGGTTGGCTTTGGATCACGCCCGTTTGGTGGTGCCCGTGTTAGGTGCGTGCCCGGATGCACCGGTTGTGCCTGGGTTTGGAGTGTGGGCTACCACCCCTGACACGCAACTGAACGAGTGCGGTGACGAGGCCCGTAGTGTGTGGCAGTGGGTTATGGGCATGTGTCTGCAAGTGCTATTGTTACTGGCTGTAGACGCCGATGCCGGGAGTGCAGCTGCAAGTGCTCCATCCCGCGCGCCAGCACCGGGATTGTTGAAAGGCGTGTTGCAGCAAGTCAACAAGATAGAGGCTCAGTGGCGCTCTTGTCGCATTGCATTGCAACGCCTCCCACATAGCATGACGCCGCATCCTCATTATGGTTTTACACATTTGCACTTGACACCCACACTATTGGGTTTCCTCAGAAAACATCTGTCCGGCATGGGTCCCGAGGCACGCAATGATTGGCGGGTGTGGCGGCGGCAACAGCGTGGTGTTGACCCACTACCCGTGGCTGGTGTTGACACTGTTGATGTCATCTGCGATGGTGCTGTAGAGGACATCGCGTCTACCGAGGATTTATTTAGTTTGTTGTTTGACCTTGACCGCTTGAGGGTCTTGTGTGGGGAGGGAAGGCCCAGTGGGAGACGCAGCTTTGCAAACCACCTTAGCACTGACTGTGTGTCGTTGCATGTGCATGCGACACACAACAAAGACGAGCGTGCCACCAGAAGCGCGGTCAGGTCTCTTGATGGACAGCAAAAGGCCCGCAGGGCCCGGCAGCGCGTGGCCGAGGCAGCTGCCCTGGACCATGCCCGGCAGGCCGTGGGCAGGGCAATCAAGTTGCCAACACCAGGCACAACCCCTGCGTATGTATTTGGCGGGGGTGATGATGACTGCAGCACTGTTTGTAGCACTGTGGCCGCTGCATCTAGATCTAGGTCAGACCATGTACGGGTACTGGACGGTGACTGGCGTGTCCTTGTGGCCCGCAATGCTAGAGACGGCCCTGTAGTCACGCACGTGCCCGCACAGGCCCTGCCCAAGCAGGTCAAGACAAAGCCGGAAGGCTTGGCACAGCATTGGGTTGACTCCCATGCATCTGACCCAGCAGAGGGTGCTTCGGTGGAAGAGTGGGACTTGGCAAGTGATTACAGTGTGGACAGGACTAGCTACGACTTTTCTGACTCTGACTCAATTGACAGTAGCTTTTGTGTGGAGTCCAAATGTGACAGTTGTGCGCCTACTGTTGGACAGCCGGCTCTGGTACATGGCAGATGTGTGACTGTTGAGGCAGGATGTGGGCTGCGGGTGACTGGAGTTGACCCAGGTGTGACCAGCATCGTGACTGCGGTCACTGCAAACCATGGCGTGCGGGGCGACGGCACTGATGGAGGGGATGGCTGGGTGTATGCTGTTAATGGGAGGGAATACCGGTCTGCATGTGGGCTAGATAGGCAGCGCCATTGGCTGCATGGGCGTATCAAGCGTGCTGGTGTGGCACTGCTGCTCAAGCACTTGCAGAGAACCGGCGAGAAGCATGGCCAGCATGACGCCTTTGTTTTGCATGCACGTAAGGCCATTCATGCTTTTCCTCAGTTGCATGCTGTGTACGGTTGCAGGTCTGCCCGGCATCACCGGTTTAGAATTGGCATGCTGCAGGACCGGCAAATGCACAGGATGTGCCAGTGCTTGGCATTGGGGCACACGGGGGTGCAAGGGCGCAAGTGGCAGAAGCCGATGGGTTGCAATGCAGGCCCGTGTGTCCCCCGGCCAAGTGTTGCTGTTGTTTGCATGGGGGATGCATCAGCAGGTTGGGGCGGGCCAGTGTCACGGTCCATCAGTGCCCCTGTCATGAAGCTGAGGAACTTTTTTAGGGCACAATATGGGTCGGCAGACGGCGTGACTCGTGGTGGGCGCACAGACATGCATTGGGTGTCTGTGCACGAGTACCGGACCAGCCAGACCTGCTCTCGCTGCTATGACGAACGTGGGCTGAAACAGCACCGCAGGGGACGTTTCAAGCTCAAGCAGTGTGTGCATGGCGAGGCTGTGTCGACACCTGACAGGTTGCGGGAACAACTGCATCATGTTGTGGTTGGAGAGGATAATCACTCGCGGCGTGTACCATTGGTCCTGGACAGGGATATCAACGCTGCCCGTGTGTTGACAGCCAGGGGGGTGGCACAACTGGTGCCTGCCATGTGTGTACACCAGGGGCAACTACAGCAGCTGGCACGCTGTGTTGACCGTGTGGTGCGCAAGGACTGGTTAAACCGGCAGCGGCGGCCACGACAAGAAGAGGGGGCAGCAGTGTAAGCAGCGGCTGTGGCAGCAGCAGGGGGTGTCGGCGGGGTGGCAGTGCACCATCAGCCAATCCCCGGTGGTGCCAGGGCTAGATGTGTGGGATCGTTTAGCAGTGCCTATTGGTTTACAATGTCGCTGAACTGCCCCGCGGGGCTTGGAGGTCCCCAGCAGAGGGGAGACCCTCTGCTGAGTGGGGGTGGGGTGTTTGGGGGGGGGGGAGTGTTTTAGTTTTGGCCTTACCATCGGTGTGCCGGGCAAGATGTGCAGCATTGTACAATTAGCATTGTCTGCAAGACTTTCAGTTGCATCCCTGCAAAGGGATTGCTTGCTCTGCGAAAGCAGGCAAGTTGCGCGTCAACTGCGCAAAAACCGGCCTGTGCATCACTGGCTCGGTGGGCAGCCATTTTTTCTTTATGGGTCGAGTTTCTCCCCAGCTGCCCATGAAGAACACACCAGGATACTTTGAAAGTTTCCTGGTGTGACTATTCAACTTGAACGCGTTAGCGCTAACATCAACCCTGCTTTAGAAACTATATCGCATTTCTCGTTTGGACTCAATACTTCTTTGTGCTGAGTGTTGCTTCTGCTTCTGCTTCTGCTTCTGCTTCTGTTACCAACAGCGCTGCTAGCATTCCTGCCAAGCTCTGTGGAATGCAATCAACTCAAGTGACAGTCAGACGGTGCAGCAGCTGATAGTTGGTGCAGTTGTGTCAGGTGCTGACAACCACGGCAGCTGATAGTCGGTGCAGTTGTGTCAGGTGGTGACAAATACGGTAGACACCACCGCATGAAGCAGCTGCTGCATGGGTGCAGATGAGGGCAGTGGAGCAGCTGCTTGCAGCGGGTGCCATAGGTGTGCAGTGGCTCTTGGTTTTTGGCTCACCCAGCATGTTGAGATTGTCATGTGTAAACTTCATGTAGCTTTGGTGAGGTTTGTGGCTGTGCTGCTTGCAGCACGTGCTGGAGTTTTTATTGCGCAGGATGTTGACTTGCCTTCTGTCTGTTGCAGAGCCTGCCAGCAGCACTCACAGAGCCAGCAAGTGCAGCAGGGCTCAACAGACCAGTGCAATGCAGCCACGGGCAGTGGCAGGCAGTCCAGCTGCAGCTGATGCTTCTTTGGCAGCATCCGAAGAGAACCAGGATCCAGCTGGGGTGAAGGCTGCAATTGCAGCTGCAGCAGGGCCCGGGTGCTCTGCAGCAGCAACAGCAGCATTGGGAGCAGCAGCAGCAGAGGGACCGCTAGGGGTTGGTGCGACGCTGGTGGGCCATATATTGCCCTTGCTGCAGGAGGAGGGGTACGCGGGTGCGAGCAACATCAAGACAGCTGTCAAGGCAACCCTGCGGGGGCTAGGGCATGCCCACCCAGACACTTTCAGCTTGCAGCAGGCGGTAGAAGCTCTCAGCGACGCAGATGAGGGGGATTTGACAGGGGTGTTGGGTGCCTGTAATAGTGGCTACCAGAAGGGCCAGGACTTGAAGCACCTGATAGACTTCTGCCTTCAACAGCATGTCACCTGTGACAAGCAGCTGGGTGCGGTGTTGGCCAAGCTGGGGCGAGTGGCACCCGTAGTTAAGCAGCAGCAGCAGCAGCGGCAGCAGCAGAAACGCACGGGCAAAAGGAAGACATCAAAAACCTTGGGGCAGGTGCCTAGGCAGCAGCAACTGCTGCAACAACAGCAGGCGCAGGACAGTCCAGCCACAGACGCGTCACAGCAGCAGCAGCAGCAGCAGCCGTTTGATGGCCCGTCAAACCAGGCAGCAGGGAGTTCCCCTGGCATAGCCCAGCTGGCAGCAAAGCAGCAGCAGCAGCAGCAGCAGCAGCAGCAGCATCGACAGCTGCCCCAGGTTGACGTCGAGCAGGCTGCTGCGATGGCCAAGGTGCTGGCTGTCTCAGTGCACTGCGCAGACGCTGCGCAGTTTGTGCAGCTGCTGCAAGACATTGATCCAACGAGTACCATATCGTGCTCGGCTGACACCGATGCGGCGTACTGCTCGTTGTGTCAGGGCTCAGTGGATGCCGCACCGCTGCTGTACTTCGTGGTAAGCAACCATGTGATGTGAAGGGCCAGGGCATTGCGGTCCAACTGCCACATGCCACCTAGGTTTGCACCCTGATGCTTTGCGCCATTGCCTTTCAATTGTGACACCTGGCATATTCCCACCAGATACCTTCAGAGGCATGCGCCACCTGCAAACCTCAGCCCTAGCGGCCCAGACAAGCTGCTGCCGCTGCCTGATCTGGCAGCGTTGCTATGGCATCGCCTTTTACTCTATGGTACCGGTTGTTCCGCATACACCAGCAACACACCATGGGCTCACAACATCACCACATACCTTGTCTTGACCACATTGTGTCCACAACCTGTGTGCAGGGACACCCAAAAGACAGCAGAGTTGTGTGCAGGTGCTGCTTCATTGAGACAGTGAGCACACGCAAGCTGACCGCAGAGGAGCTGCAGTGTCTCAACACCCAGCAATCACAGCAGCGGCCGCCTCAGGAGAAGCAGCAGCAGGAGCAGGATCCTCAGGAGCACCAGCAGGACCCTCCACCTCAGGAAGACCAGCAGGGACATCACCAGCAGCAGCAGCAGCAGCAACAGCAGCATGATAGGCAGGAAGCCTTGTTGCCGGCAGAACACATGATGGTGGCGGAGGCAGTGCAGGAGGTGGCAGCAGCGCTGGCAGCTCACAGTGATGACGAAGCTGCTGAGGGCAGTGCATCGGGCCTCTCCAGCACGCAGGGAGCGCAGACGCGAGTGCAACAGCAGCCGCAGCAGCTGCAGCAGGAGCAGCATCAGCATTTGGCTACACCAACAGATCCCGCTGAGGATGATGTGGAGGTACAAGCAGAACGCCCTGCAAAAATGGCACGCTCCGGCCAGGTAGGTGGTGGTAGTGGTGGTGGGTGCTGAGCGGGTGAGGTAGTGTGAGGGCTTGTGATGCCAAGGACTAGGTGGTGGCGCTGGGCGGGTAGCAAGGTCATGTCAAACAGAATGCAGCCCTTCCCTCATACATAGGTTCAGAGTCGGCGTTCAGAGAAGAAGGGAGATGGAAGCACCGCTGCATCACAATTATTCCGCGCTGTCATGTGTTCAGGGTTTGAGCTTTGACACAAAGTGACTTTACTAAGTATCTCATACCTGGCTGTAGTTCAAGCTTGCCCAACTGCTATGCCAAAGCTTGGTCACACAAAGGGCTATGCACGTTGACCCTTCTACCCCTCACCACCCATGTGGTTGCTGCGTTGCTTTGCTACACTGCTTTTCCCACTGCAGGGACGCGGTGGTCTCATTGCTCAGCAGGCGCACTCTCAGCAACAGCAGCTGCAGCAGCCACAGCAGCAGACTGCAGCCACAAATGGCAGCATCAATGCAGCTTCAGGTACAGAGGGCAGCAGCCGCACTGTTGCCATCCTCAGGGCCATCAAAACAGAGGCTGCAGCTGCTGCTGCTCAGCAGGGCGCCCCCAGCAAAACACGCAAGCGGCGGCAGCAGCAGCAGGCGGCTGAGGGGCACTCCCCCTCTCCGTTGGGCAGGGCTGCCACGAGGCTGCTGAAGGACCACCTCCATGCCAAGCAGCTGCCAGGTGTGCCAAACAAAAAGCAGCAGCAGTACTATGAGCTGGCAGACAAGCCCTTCAGTGCGGGCGAACTGGTGCAGCTGCACAGCCGCTACCTGACCCCCAAAACTGTGCGCACAGTGCAGGCAGACTCCAGTACCGCCAACAGCAGCGCCGGCAGCAACAGCCGTGAGTCCCGCCGTGCCACTAGGGTCACCCTGGCCGAGCAGCAGTTCCCGCTGCTGGCTCCTGGGCTGCTGCGGCTGCGCGATGCTGTGTATGTGTTCAAGCACACCACCAGCACAACCCAGATCCCAGCCTCTGCTGTGCCGCAGAACCCTGCAGCCAGCAAGCTGCTGCTGGCGCTGCGCTGCCTAAGTGAGTGGGGTGGCAAGATGGTGCAGCAGCAGGAGCCTCCTATGCTGCTGCAGCTGCTGCTGCTGGGAAAGCTTCAGGGGGGCGGGAAGGATGATGAAGTGTTGGATTATGTCGATCTAGCAGAGGATGATGACAGGGAGCAGGAGCAGCAGCGGCAGCAGCAGCTGTTTGAGAAGAGTGGTGAGGAGTGCTTGATGATGCATGTTGGGCAGGGGCCGGCAGCATCGGGGGCATCAGGGGCCGCACCTGCCCCAACAGTGGCTGCTGTAGCTGTCAAGAAGGAGCCAAAGGTGTGATGTTGTGATGACAAAGCATTTGCTGCGGGTGGGGATTGCGTGAATTTTGATGTGGTGGGGTGTGGTTTGTGTGTTTGCTGTGCATATCTCAACAGAGCTGCCTGGCTTTCAAGCAGCTCACCCACTACAGCCCTGGCTGACATGGCTGGAAGCTTTTGTTATATTGTGTATCGACACCACCAATTTGTGTATATTGTGACGGCCATGTGCTGGCTGTAGTGCAGACTGCATACAGGGCTTGTGCTGTGTGCACAGTTTGTAGCATACGGAAGCGGTGGGATGTACCATGGCTTACATGTATACTACGTAGTATCGCCCCGCTGCGGCAGTCGCCATGCCGGTCAAGGTGTTTTGTTGGGGGCTGGTTTTGCTTGATTCGTGTTGCAGCTCTCCTTGGGGCGGTTGCTCTGGAGCTTTGTCTGCCGCAAATGCTATTGGCAGCTGCGTCAGGGATGTTGTATATTAGTGCCAGTATGCCGCATCAGCACAGCTGCTGCAGCAGCAGCGTATGTGGGTTCGGGTTGAAACACACTTTCATATGCTGGCGAGCAATGTATCTAAGTTAGATTTGGTCATCAGGGATACACCTGCCTGAAAGGCAAGCAGACAAGAGCACGACAATGGATCGGATTGCAACACCACTGTATCTCAAGCTGACACACTACCTCATTATTGAGTAATTGAGTAGTAGGTTGGGTGCGCTGCTGCATTCCTGTTCAACAGGGACTGTCGCTACATTGTGCGCTTACAGCCTTACGGTCTTCCTGTTTGGGGGCAAAGCGTCAGGCTTCTCTGTTTTGATCCTCAGTATGTTGTTCCTTCTGGTTTGTTGTGCTATCTCCGTGATATCAGTGAATGGCTGGCATGAGCTCTTGAGTTTCATAGCTACAGGTGTAACTTTGATTTTGATTTTGATGCTGCACTTTCACAACCAATGCAAATTGGGGCCCTGCCAGCATCTGTCGTACCGTACCAGCGCCTTGTCATATGAGCGCTGTGCTGAGCATGTGTTCAGCCTCAAGAGTATGTATGCTCCTTGCAGTTGTGCAAGGAACCAATCGTGCAGCAGCCACAATTGGTGCCAGCATCTTTGAAGCAGCTTCACACAATTACTGCAAATGACAGCATGACACTGCATGTGCTGGCAACCAGCACATGCCAAGCGTGAATTACTGAAGAAGGCCACAAAGGGGCACAACACAGAGAAAAATCATATGCTTTTGCACCAATAGCAGACCCATTTGATGCAGCCAGCAACATTGTGACTACTACAGTAGTGTGACACACGATGCAGTAATTGGCAGGGACAGCTACATGCGCACGACACCAAAACCATAGGAACTCCCCACCGTTGAGAGGCATCTTATCTTGAAGCTTGGTACAACAGAAGAGTACAACGCCAGCATGCATTATGAAGGGTGCCGGCGCCAGTGAAACACATGCAGTACTGGGTGCACAAAGCACATTGCTGCCACCATCATACACCCGCAGATGCAGAATAACCAACAGTAACATCATGCTACAAGAACGTCTACAAAACTGCCATGGCAGGCACAATAAGGTGCAGGTGTACACACCACAAACACAACCAAGCCGGCATTGTCGGTTTCAATTGTCAACACGACACCTTGCCTGATCCCTCGACAGCTATGTGGCGAGCAACCCTCACCATGCATCAACACTGCTAGGCTTATGCTCTTGACTGGGGCTGGCCAAAAAAATAGCCCCACACGTGACCAAACCCAATAGCATGCCAACATGCCTCATCTGTAAAGCAGCACGCATGTTATACATTAATGCAGCCAGCCACGCAGACACCCACAGCTGTTGCAGCGGCTGTCAGCAGGACAGCACTACAAGCTGGGCTCACTACAAGCTTGGGCTGGGTGCAGCCGGCTGTTGTGGCACGCTGCCAGCTGAACCTAGCTGAGTGCGTTGATCCAGATGAACAAAGAAATATCTCCAACAACAGCTGCAGATGCAAGGCACCAAAAGACATAAGTCAAGCCTCAGCAGGCAAGCATGACACAGACAGTCACCAGTGCCAGCAGGCCCCAGCTGCAAGCTCCTGCATGTAAAAACAACCCGGCCACCCACACTGCAGCAACCGCAACTGACAGCGATTGCAGCAGCCGAGGGAGAGCTCCCCTCCCCATGCACCAGTTAGCACAGCGCAGCGCCAGCAGACGCCAGACGCCGCTGCTCACTCAACTGCTGCTGCGCTTGCGCTTCTGCCCCGGCGGCTGCTGCTGCTGCTGCTGCTGCTGTGGTTCCTCATGGGGCTGAGGCTGTTCTGGTCCCTGCAGCAGGTGCTGCTGCTGTTGTGGTGCCTCTTGGTGCTGGTCCTGCTGCTCTTCTGCCTGTGCCAGCAATACCTGGGCACTAGGGCCGCCCGCTGCACCGCCCACTGCAGCTCCCTCAGCAATGCGTGCTGCCAGAGCTGCTGCCAGCACTGCTACCGTGTCTGCATGACCTGCAGCAGCTGCAGCCTGCTGCGCTGCTGCGATGTGGTCTGCCTGCAGTGCGCTGCTGCTGTTCCCAAGCATGCTTTCGACCATTCTGCAGTGCCCCATCTCTGCTGCAAGCAGCAATGGCGTGCGCCCTTCTGCGTCGGCTGCATCTGCGGCAGCCCCACCCCCCAGCAACACGTCCACTATCTCTACGTGCTTGTCGTATTTACCCCAGAAGCGGGGCTGCTCACTGAACCCAGACACAGCAGCATGCAGGGGAGTGCAGCCCTGCTTGTCAACAGCAGCCACTGGAGCATCAGCTGCAAGCAGGGCCCTCACTGCTGCTGTGTTTCCCCAGTGAGTAGCACGATGCAGTGGAGTGCGGCCCTCCTTGTCGGCCGCTGTGACTGATGCACCAGCTGCAAGCAGGGCACCCACCACTGCTGTGCTGCCATCAAGAGCAGCGCAATGCAGCGGAGTGCGGCCCCCCTTGTCAGCAGCTGCCACTGGGGCACCAGCTGCAAGCAGGGCCTCCACTGCTGCTGCATGCCCTTTGGATGCAGCTTCATGCAGCGGAGTGCGGCGCTGCTTATCAGCAGCTGAAACCCGGGCACCAGCTGCAATCAGCAGCTCCACTGCTCCTATCTGCACCCAGTCAGCAGCAGCTGCATGCAGTGGTGTTGTGCCATCTTTTTCAGCACCTGACACGCGGGCGCCAGCATCAATTAGCTGCTTCACTGTCTCACTGTCCCTTGAATTGATTGCATCGCGCAGGGCTCCAGAACCACTGGCACCACGGGCCAGCAGCTCCTTCGCCAACTCTGTATGGCCCTGGCTAGCTGCCGCAAGCAGCAGGAGCTGCTTCAGCTGTGGTGTAAGCTTGGGGCCTGCTCTGACCTGCTCCTTGAGTGCTGGCAGTCCACCCTTGGCCCATGCCTTGACAAGCTGTTTGTATGTTTCATTGGACTGTGCATCACGTATGTCTGAGCGAGCTGTCTGCATGGTGAGCGGCATGGTGAGAGGCAATGAAAGATCTGTCGGAACAGAGAAGCAAGGTGAGGATTGGACGCAGATGCTATGATAAGTTTAAATAAGTGGGGACAACAGGATGAACAACAAGAATAAATCAGAAGAAGAGGGGGTAACTATCGGCGTTCCTCCATTGGTTCGGATTTCAACGGTTTGGGCGGGTGAAATGCAGCTCAGCTGCACAAGCTGTTCTCCAACTACTACACAAGCCTAGCACGTCAGCCCAACGCACAACCCTTTCTCAAAGAATACCAAACGGGCCATCACTGGCGAGACTACATTGATATCAAATGTGCACACCCGTCAAGTCAGCTTGTCACACTCTCGTGACCAACTTGTGACTGCCAGTGGTCACAACATTCAATTCAAGGGCACCAGGGCGACAGCATCATACATCAACAAGGACACCACACTGTGGTGCAGCATGCAAAGTACAAACAGGGCACTTATGGGGTGAGTGGGTGATACATAGAGAGGTGTGGATACAACATTGGTACACAAGCACCCTGCACAGAGAGCAGCTGCCCACTGCACGGGAGACCCTGCCGCTACTTGGTGCGCGAACAGTGCGAACACACTGCACGCTCAGCCCTAACCTTACGGTCCATTGTCCCGAGCCTGCACATGCACATGCACATACAATGACCCCCATACAATACACAAGATGCAAACAAGACTATGCAAACAAGCCTATGTTGGGCGCAGTCAGGCGCTGCTGACACAACATCCCTCACAAAGCTGCCAGGCAGATGGAGCTGTATTACCTGCCAGCAGGTCTTACAGAACTGACAAGATGCCTGTACTGACAAAACTGTCCAACATGTCCTCTACAATGGTGCGGCCATCGTGCAGGCGCCCTTTGCTGCAGGGCAATGCGCAAGCCTTTGCACCGGTTACCAGCAGGACAGCAGGGGCTGCCTACTAGCCAGGCTTCGTGCCACAGTGTGCACGTGATTGCTGGTAACATGATAGCACTAGTACTCACCACAGCAGGTGCACATGCAAGGCAACAGCAACACCAGCTGGGTGATTACCAGCCCGCAAGCCCAACACCCAGCAGTCACAAGTGCCAGCAAGCCCTGAGCCCATTCGTTCCAAAGCAGCTCCTGCTCACAAACTACACACATGCATGACTCACTCTCACTGCAGCCACTGCCACCGCCACTGCCAGCAGCTGCTGCAGCAGCAGCAGCAGCAGAACCCCACCAGCCAATGCCTGCCCTGTCAGCACACCAGGTGGCGCAGCAGGAAGCACACGACCATCGCAACACCAGCACAGAGCAGGCAGCCGCATGGCTGGGCTCAACGCCTGCTGCTGCGCTTTCGCTTCTGCCCAGGCTGCTGCGGTGCTTGCCCTTCTGCCCCTGCTGCTGCTGCGCTCACGTTTCTGCCCCTGCTGCCGCCGCTGCGCTTGCGTTTCTGTCCCGGCTGCTGCTGCTGTGGCTCCTCTTGGTGCTGAGGCTGTTCTTGTCCCTCCTGCTGCTGCTGCTGCTGCTGCTGTGGCTCGCCCTGTTGTTGGTGCTGCTGAGCTGGCGGTGCTGGCACCCCCTGGGCACTGGGGCCGCCCGCTGCACCGTCCACTGCAGCTGCCTCAGCACTGCGGGCCTTTGCGAGAGCTGCTGCCAGCACTGCTGCCGTGTTTTGTGCCTGCCATGGCGCCACACACTTTGGCGCCGAGCGACTGCGTGCGGCACGGACCGTGAGCTGAGCTGCCTTCTGCGCTGCTGCAATGTAGTCTGCTTGCAGTGGATTCCTGCTGTCAGCAAGGATGGCCTCCACAATGCTTTGACGCCCCTCCTGTGCTGCAGCAAGCAGTGGCGTGCGCCCTGCTGCGTCTGTGGCACGGGCATCAGCCCCACCCCTCAGCAACACCCTGACAGCCTCCTCATGCTGCTGCTGCACAGCCGTGCTTGGGAAGGACTCTGCACCCCAGGCCACAGCGTGATGCAGCGGAGTGCGCCCCTGCTGGTCAGTAGCTGACACTGAGGCACCAGCTGCAATCAGTGACTCCACTGCTGCTGCAACACCCCGTTGAGCAGCTTCATGCAGCGGAGTGCGCCCCTGCTGGTCAGCAACTGACACTGAGGCACCAGCTGCAAGCAGCAACTCCACTGCTGCTGCATTGTCCCGGTGAGCAGCTTCATGCAGCGGAGTGCGCCCCTGCTGGTCAGCAGCTGATGCTGAGGCACCTGCTGCAAGCAGCGACTCCACTGCTGCTGTCCCAACTTGAGCAGCAGCATGCAGCGGAGTGCGCCCCTGCTGGTCGGGGGCTGACACTGAGGCACCAGCTGCAAGCAGTGGATGCACCGCTGCTGCCACGACGCCTGCATCCCAGCAGTCAGCAGCGGCATGCAGCGGAGTGCGGCCCCCCTTGTTGGCTGCTGAAACTGGGGCACCAGCTGCAAGCAGGGCCTTCACTGCGACTGCCTGGGCACTGCGAGCAGCTACATGCAGTGGAGTGCAGCCAGCACAGTCCATCGCTGCTACTGATGCACCAGCTGCAAGCAGGGCTTTGAACACTGCTGGTGTGCACGATGTGGAGGCAGCACCATGCAGCGGAGTGCAGCCCAGCTTATCAACAGCCGCAACTGAGGCACCAGCGGCAAGCAGGGAACGCACTGCTGCCGGGCCACGGTCAGCAAAGCTTTCTTTTGTCGCTCCTTTCACCACTACTGCTAGATCAACAGCAGGGTGAACAGCATCATGCAGCGGAGTGCGATCCCTCTTGTCAACCGCTGCCACTGAGGCACCAGCAGCAAGCAGCGCATCCACTGGTGCTGCCTTGCCCCAGCGAGCAGCCAGATGCAGTGGTGTACAGCCGCCACTGTCTGCACCTGACACATCTGCACCAGCATTATCAGCCGCTGCACTGTCTTGCTGTTCCTGGACCTGATTGCATCCCACAATGCTGCCGAGCCATCAGCACCAGCATCAAGCAGAGCTTTTGCCAGCTTTGCATGTCCCTTTAGAGTGCCCTGGCTGGCTGCTGCAAGCAGCTGTACTGCATAGTCATGCCTAGCTGTGAGATGCTGCTGGACGGCTGCAAGTCCGCCCTGCTTCCATGCCTTGACAAGCGTTTTGTATAGCTCATTGCGGCGTGCCCGAGCAATCTGTGTGAGGCGGGGGCCCTTGTTGGCAGTCTGCATTGTTCGAGCCATGCTGAATGCAGTTGATTATTATTCGGACTTTCGAATTTGCTGGAGGCAGATTGTTCGAGCTGCGTATGCGATGCAGTGACGTCGCAGATCACTAAGCGATCACTAAGCATCAGTCATCAATAACGGGCCTCACAAACTGTAAGTCCAGAGCTTGCTGCAAATGCTTGGGGTGTGGAAGATGTTATTGGTTTTGCACGCGCTCGCAGCAGGACTCTTTGACACCATGGAGGACGGGTGAGTGTTGTGCTGGAGATCTGTGTGTTGCATGTGTAGTAAGCTCGCCCACACAGCAATGTGTCCCTGCTTTCCCACTTCAGGGCAAACCAGCAATCTGAGCTGCAGCTGCCGCAGTTGCCGGAAGCAGTCATTGCCAGCATCCTGCAGCAGGTGCTGCCACTGCGGGCGCGCCTGCACTGCGCCCTGGTCTGCAAGGCTTGGGCTGCTGCTGTCCTCTCTACAACAGCAGACTTCGAAGCAGAGCTGTCCAGCTGCATTCGCTGGGAGCATGTGCAGGATTGGCTCGAGCAGCATGCGGGGCAGGTGGACACCATCTCCTTCAGCCACCACGGCCACTCAACAGCTCCTGCAGCTGCCCTGCGCTAGGCTGTCAAGGCTGCAGAAGCTGCACGTGGACAGCATGACCATGCGCCTGCAGGACACAGGGCTTCAGCACACCAGCTCCAGCACAGTCCTGAGCCTGCAGGACTGTGAGGCCTTCAGCAGCTTGGCGCTGGTCAGCACGCAGGACTCGGCTGCAGGCAGCACGCCTCAGCACACCTCATCACGAGCTGCGCATGGCGCCGCTGCAGCACCTGCAGGGCCTGTGCTGGCCCTGCTGCCGCAGCTGCAGCGGCTGGAGCTCTTCAGCTGTGCTGCGTCCCTGCAGGATATCCTGCTTCTGTCTCAGGCCACAGGCCTCACAGCCCTCAACCTGTTCAACACCACTGTCACAGCCGACAGCACCAGCACAGCGCCAGCAAGCGAGGAGCAGCTGACAGTGGCCATGTCAGCTGTCCTGCAGGGTCTGGCTGGCCTCTCTGAGCTCGCCATCTCCCTCATGGGGTTTAGTCAGCATGCCCTATGCCCCATCAGCAGCATGCATGGCCTGCAGAGCCTGCAGCTCTACATCTCAACCGATGACGAACACACCGACAGTTTTCTTGCAAGCCTTCCCGCCAGTCTGACAGCACTGCAACTGAAGGACATGAGCGTCACGCCCAGTCCTGCAGTTGCGCAGCAGCTCAGCAGCTTGACCAGCCTGCAGATGTTGCGGCTGGAGGAGCTGGACTTGGACCCTTCTGTGCTGAGCAGCTGGGCTGGCCTGCAGTGCCTGGTGCTGGACGCTGTCTACCTCACGCCACCAGCCCCGCAGGTACGTGTGCAGCCTGCACGGTGCACAGTACAGCTTCGGCTAGCCTTCAACCACAGCCTGCATGGTGCTATCGTACATGCTGGCGGGTGTTTGCAGGTCTTGTTCCTTACGTATCAAACATCGCTCTGTCAGCACCCCCGCAGACCCTGCCTTTGATGCATAGGCAGGACTATCGGCAGGACTACGTATGTCTGCTGACTACCAGTGGATGTTGTTGTCGCTGCCGTGTCTGCTGCCCCCACGTGCTGCAGGTCACCGACGGCCGCAGCAGGACACACCACCTGGCAGGCGATGATTTCAACAGGGGTGCACAGGCTCTGCTGTCTGCCCTGCGGCAGCTGCCACACCTGCAGCACCTGGAGCTATCCCGCATGCAGCTCGACGAAGTGACTGCAGTCCAGCAGCTGTCAGCTCTCACAGCCTCAAGCCGCCTCACTTCCCTCCATTTGTTAGCTCGCTTCTCTATGCCGCTACCTCAGGGTGCGCTGCAGCACCTGCTGCCAACCGGAGTGCAGCTCCCAGGGCTGCGAGTGCTGCGGCTGCAGGGCGGGGACGGCGTGTCAGAAGAGCAGTGCATGGGTGCCGGTGACATCAACCGCATAGCAGAGAGCTGCCCAGGACTGACTGAGCTGACGCTCAGTGGAGTGGTTAGCCTCCGAGTCAGCTTGGCGCCGCTGCTGTCCCTGCGGCCGACGCTGCAGGCGCTCAATGTCGCAGGGGCTGCTTTTGGGGACGCTGCTGCGGGCGTCATCGCACAGCTAACAGGGTTGCGGACTCTGGAGTGGAGCAACTGCAGCTTGACGGACAGCGGGTTGCGGCAGCTGACGGCGTTGACTGGCCTCACCCGGCTGCGGCTCAAGTCCTGCAAGGGAGTCAGTAAGGAGATCTTGCCGCCTGATGAGTGGTATAAGGCATCTCAGTTGTTGCTGGAGGCAGCAGACCCACAGGTGAGGGTGTTGGCTGGTGGCCTGCTAGTAGTATGTGTGTGGCATCTACTTACAGCTGCAGTGTGACCGCCAAGCCTGGATTGTGGAGCAGATCTTGCCGTCAGAGATGTTGTGCCATGTGCTTGCGTGGCGATGGCTAGCTGTGTGTGCCCTGCATCACAAAATGCAGTCGTGTAACGCGGTGAAGCACCCTCCCTAACAACAGTGCTGTCATTATTGTGCTGCTGTAGGAGGCAACCCCCGAGGTATGGAGCCAGCTGCAGCAGTTATGCCAGAGAGCAGCATCCTGAGGAGCTGTTTGTGAGGGACTGTTGCATATTCCAGGGTCAGCAAGCTTGGAGATGCAGTCCAGCAGTTCTTCATCTGATCAGCACAGCCACTGGCGGCGTATCAAGCACTGTGCTAGTCACACTGGCGAGCAGCCCCACTCTGTTGAAAGCTGAGGACTTGCATGCTGTAGTAGGCTAGGCTGCAGCATCGTGAGGCTGTTGTGAACTGGCGTGTGGAGCATGCGATAAATTGGAAGTTGTCATTGTTTTGGAAATTGTGATTGAGGTTGTCTGTGCTGCCGCTGTTGCAGCTCCCCGGCGCCCAAGCTTGAAGTTGTGTTGCGTGTTGCATGCTTTATCAACTTACTAAGGCCACCTGCAGTGCAGCCCAGGGGTATTTGAAACTGTGTCCAGGCCCCCTGTTCAATACCCATGCCACAGTGTGCAGCAGACCATGTTCCTTTACAAAGGGGCCAACACCCAACCCACGCAATCACAGAGGGTGACTGCAGAGGGGTCATCCAACCACCTAGAGGCCTGCTGTCAATTTCGCAACAAACACATGCGATGGTGCCGGCCGCCATGCTGCATGAGTGCCATGCAGCTGTTGCATTCAACACAGGTACTCCCGGCATGCCATGCGGTGCTAGCAACAGTGTGGGCGGCCACTGCAGCAACCTGGCCTGTGATGCAGACATCCGTCACAATACGTGACACACGAGAAAGGCCACCCTTGCAAGCTGACACCGTGTGGCGGACACAGCCAAGCGGCAACAATGCTGATGCTACACTGCAGCTTCTAGGCCTGGCACAAGCCCAGGTCATTTGGTGAGTGAAGAAAGTGCTGGCTATCTGCCCACTCTCCACGCACACACAAAAACTCTCACCCCTTTGGCCCTGCAGCATGGCAGGGCAGGCCCATGCGCTGTAGGCATGGAATAAGCACTCACACAGCAGCAGTATTGCTGACAACCAACAAAATCATGCAACGGCCAAGAGATGACGCATATCAGCACCGTCACAACTGTAAAGTCACACAATCCAGCAACACACGCTCGCAGTCAACTGCACTGAGCCCACTGGGCAGTAAGCCCAGTGTGACAGCATACTCGCATTCATCAGCCATCCTGCAACAATATCCTGCTGTGCTGATGCGTGCCAGCGACAATAGAGTCTGGCTAGCCCTGTAGGGAGCAGACTTCAGTTGGGAGGGGCTTTCAGTGACCCCAGGCAACCACCTTCCATGCCGAAATCCTGGCACAAAGGCATGCTGAATCCTGCCTAGCAGGGATGCGATCCGATCCATCCTTGTACATCCAGGAAAGAAATCAGTCATCGTTCAACAGTGTGGCATCCCAGATGGCTGGCGGCCAGCCTTCAGGGTTTTGTGTAAGGCTCCAGGGCGTCTCGGCAGCGCTCTATGGCCCACCAGCAGATTGTTGTGCTGGGCACTTGCTGCACGAGACGGGGCACCATGCCCACAAACAGGGCGCCAGGACCACCAACTGCCACCATCTTGGCACCTGCAACCACATAGACAACAGCAGGAAAGGCCAACTGAGACCTGGTGTTGAAAGTGCACAATCACTGATGCTGCAGTACGCACAGTCAAGCCACAGTGATGCGCGCTCCATCCGCCCACCCTTGAAAGCAGTCGTACGTCAACTGCTTGACGACAGCCACCACACAGTCGATGCCAGCACGGAACAGTTTCGATAACAGCCCATTGGTAGCACCAAGAGTCACAGTCACAGGTACAGTCACACCCTGGTGCGTTGCGTTTGAAAGCGCGCTTCACTTGTGCATGCCCCAAAACCAGTCGCACACGGGTGCTTGACAACCGCCAACACCCTAAACGTCACTGCGGCATGGACCGATCTCAACCTCAGCCCACCAGCCAAACTCTACAGGCATATTTACAGTAACAGCAAGAGCCGCACACTCCCTTACCTGTCTGCCAGAATGCTGCCACCTGCCCACCCAGCCCTGGTGCTGCTCCTGCCCCGTGTGTCTGCATGTACGTCTTGATGACGTCCATTGGCATGGACACCAGCACAGACGCAACACCAGCTGCTGCACCAATAGCAAGGTCCCAGGCCTGCAGACACAGCCACAACGGCAGAACCTGAATGAGTGCCCAAGCAATGTGTGCTTTGGCGCTGTGGTCGCCACAAGGACAAGGACACGGTGTCCATACAGCTGCTTCGCACACTGTCGGTGTTCATGCCTTCAGGTTCTTCCACGCAGCTGCTTCACGCCCCCACGCTGATCATCACCCACAACCAGACCCATGAGTGAGTGAGTGCCTGCATGAGAGAGTGAGTGTGTGCCTGAGAAAGTGAGCAGTGAGTGAGTAGTGTGAGTGATACCGTGGTGATACCGTGAGGTTTCCATGTCCGCTGATGCATGTCATGTCGCCCGCCTGCCCCGCTCCCGCACACACCCACACACCTGATCCGGTACCGACGCCACCCATCTACTGGTAGCATCGTCATGCTTGACGGCCGCCTTCCTCAAGTCATGCAGCTGGCTGTAGGTGCCCAGCTCTGTGCAGTCGTAGGGAAAGCTCTCTATCAAGAAGGGGACAAAGCCCCAGTACAGGCTGCCAACGCCCTGCATGTGCACAACACACCGTTCTCTCAGTAAGTGCGATAGGCAGCACAAGTCAGTTAGTGGCGTGCATGCTCAGATGGCCGCTCTGTGTTGATGGTGGGCACACCCTGTGCACAGGACGCATGCATGTGAGCCTGGTCCTGCTGTTGCTGCTCCTGCTTCTGCTGACGGTGTCACCTGGCACCTTTACTGGCCAGATGGTAAATGCTGGGTTCTGCCGCTGCTTCTACATAGGGCAAAGCACCCCAACACAGGCCCATCCTCAGCTTGAGAAACACTCACGTTCTTGCGCACACTGGTAACCATCTCCTGCACAAAGTTGCCGTTGACATTTCCCGCCTGTGCCTGGTGCCTGAACAGCTCCACAGGAGACTCCACAAGCGCTGTCGCAAGAGCACCTATGCTCGCTGCCAGCATGTTTGCAGAGTGGCTGCTGTCACTGCTGCTGCTGCTGCCGCCGTTGCTGCTGGGCTCCATAGCTTGCAGCGCGAGCCGTTTGCTCCAACAGAAGGAAGCATAGTGCACACTCCCCACCAGCACGCTGCACAGCGTAGCTGATACAAAACCTGCAGCAGTGACCCCGCAAGCGACAGATAGACTCCCTTGGTGCTGCACTTGAAATGCTGCTTGTGTCCCAGGCACTGAATGCCAATACATGCTGCTACTGCTGCTGCTGCCGTGTCAAATGTCACTTTCAGAAAGCAGCAACACAGGCACCGGCGAGTAGGTGCCAGCGCTGTTCTCCTGCTGCTCAGAGGCCAGCACACATGCGCTCTCCTTCATGGCTGCCCTTATTGTCATAACAATGGCGCAAGACCCAACTCCCCCACTGTTGATAGCCAATCCCCCACTGTTAATAGGATTGCATCAGTTTGACCCAAGTTCAGTACCTTAAGCTTACACATACCTGCATACAACGCCTTGAAGGCACCCGGGCCGCCTTTGCTGAACAGCTGCTGCAACACCGCTGCTGCTGCCAGGCCGTCAGACTGGCACTTGACCTGCGAGCATTATGGTACATGGTGTTGACCGCACGCCCTTTGACCGCACGCCTTGAGCAGACTGCGGCGCCGGCATGGCTGGCGACTGCGCTCTGCTGCTTGGATTACACAGATGAAATGTGTGCATCGAGTCGGCGGCTAATATGGTGTACAGGGAGAAGGTACACAAAGCAGGAGGCCCAGGGACCCGCCAGGAATTTAGGCCAGGCTTGCGCACACCTTGATTGTTTCCAAGGGGTACAGTACACAGATCTGTGCAACCTCGCCGATGCCGCCACACAGGGCCTCCATTACTGTGCGGTCAAGCACCAGCCGACTGCACAGTCAGATAGCAGCAACACGGTGATTCACATGACGAGGGGCAGTGGCACCACTGCTGCTGTGGCCGAAACTGCCCCCCCTGCATGCTGGGCGTCAATTGCACATACATACTGGCGGCCGTGGGCATACACCAGCCCCCTTCCGCTCTGCACATCAACGCCAAATTGTCTTTGGCGTCCTGCACCCAGACTACACCCTGTTGCTGTCATGCGGACGCACTGGTCATGACATGCGTACCTGTTGGAGGCAACCTTTGGAGGGGGCTCCTTGTAGCTGCGCACATAAGCCACACTGCCAACTGCTGCTATACTGGCTGCAGCCACTGCATTCCTTGCATGGCCGGTGAGAGCCACAGCACGCAGGCCAGCACCCAGGCTGGCAAAGGGAGCCTTGCCTGCACCGCCAAACAGTGGGCTCTGCATGGATGTAGTCCTGCAGGACAGCCCCTGTCTATGGTGATGATACCTGCATACGAGCTGGGATTACTGGAGACACGACGAGGGTGAACTGGACGATCTGAGGTCAACACGGTAGGCTGTCGACAGACACGGCTGTGTGTGGTGACTGGGCAGCACCAACAGCAGTGGGGATGTGGCAATGAAGGTGTGCAAAAGCACGCAATCCAGGTTCAATTTTGGGCTTGAGTGTTTACTTTCTGGAGTGCCCGTTGCACGAGGAATATTCTGAGGGTGTTGGGGTGGTGTTGGAGGTGCTGCCACTGCTGCTGCTGAAGGTGATAGTGGTGGTTACGCCTGTGCGTCCACCCAACCACATCGTCACACGGAGATGCAGCTGGTGCGAAGTCAGATGCAAAATCAAGTAAGCAACCGCACAACCACCCCCACACTTCACCACAACGAACCTCACACGTTTGCTTCGTTCAAAAAGGCTCGCCACCCCAGGACTGCACTTGGCTGTTCTTGATGATCTGGGTTCTTGATTCACTCAATTGAGCTCACGCATTCCTGCAGTCTAGCTCACTAACACAGATGCAGATCAGCTGAGATGGATGCAGGTCAGAGTGTGGAGTACGTTGATGCTGACGAGTTTGAAGCTCTGGAGGCACTGCTGCACTCCGCAGAAAGGCGCCTGGGTAGGCCACCCTAAAGCTGCAGCTGCACCCAAACACTGTGCTGAGCATGCTGTGCTGGTGCCAAACTCTCCCTCCGGCCGTACCCGCTCCTGGCTGCTGCTCTCCCACCCTAAGGCTTTGTTGCTACCTTGATTTTCTTGCAGAGAACAGGAGCGGTCTCTGCACAGCCACAACAGCAGTAGGTGGCAAGCGACAGGCTGCATTCAGCCCAGCAACGCTCAAACTCCAGGAGCAGCAACACCCGCAGCAGCAGGCAGGTCAGTGCAGGGCTCTGTTTCACAGCAGTTCCTTGAACAATGGATGCCCTGGTGCAGCTGCAGCCCACCATGCCACACTCCAGCACAACAGCACTCTGTGTGCTGCCTCAAGGCAGGAGTCGCAGCCACAGGTGCACCCCCAGCATTCACCCCAGCCACAACAACAGCAACAGCAACAGCAGCAGATGGTGACAGAAGCCCAAGCACAACAGCAGGGGTTTCCCGCCCAGCAAGCGCATGAGGTCACTCCTGCATTAGCAGGTGCAGCAGGGGTGCAAGCTGGGGGCAGCGGCGGCGCAGTGCAGCACTTTCCTGCAGACAGCCAGCATGCAGGAGTGCACCAGCAGCACCAGCAAACAAATGCGGCCATGCAGCAGGGGTCAGGGCCGCTCGCAGGTTGGCAGCAGCCGCTGGCTGCAGGACACATGCATGCTGGGGAGCAGCTGTGTCCTGCACAAGGCCAGCAGCAGCAGCAACAGCCCACCAAAAGCCATGCTGTACAGCCACTGCAGCCGCAAGCAGGCATACAGCTTCAGGTGCAGCAGCAGCAGCAGCAAGTTGGACAACATGGTCAGATGCAGCACCTGCAACAGCAAGCAGGTCTGCAGGTGGCTGTGCAGCAGCAGCAGCAGCAGCAGCGGTACCAGCAGAAAACTGGCCAACATCGTCAGGTGCAACAGATGCAGTGGCAGCAACAGCAGCAGCAGCAGCAAGCAAACCTGCAGGCGCCAGTGCAGGCGCCAAGCTACACTATCTCTGGTGCCCTGCTGCCTGTCAACTCTGCAGCTGCAGCAGGCACCGGCAGCAGTGGCATCTTGGAACAGCAGCAGCAGCAGCAGCAGCAGCAGCAAGCCAACCACCACCCCACCTGTGGTACAGCTGCAGGTGCTGCTGGTGGCTCCATAGCAGGCAGTTCTGCAGGTTGCTCGGGAGGGGGTAGGTGCAGGACTCCCTTCGGGCCCACACCTGGCTCAGGGGGGCAGCAGTTGGTGCGGCAGAGTACTGGCAGCAGTGGCGGCGGCTGCACTGTTGGTGGCCACAAGCCGGCTGTTACTGGCGGCAGCAGCTCCACCAGGAATGCCGCTTCTGGTGCGCCCCATGGTGCGACCCACTGTGCTGGCAGTGGAGGGGTGAGTGCTGCTGGGTGTGCTGCTGCAGCATCCGATGTTGTGTGTAGACACGGGGAGTGCATCCAGCCAATGCAACCATCCAAGGATGCGGATGCTGCTGCAACGTCTGCTGCTGCTGCTGGCTGTGAGGCCGTTATCACCAGCAACAGCAGGGTGGATGCCCCCCATGTCAGCGACAGCACTGAGGCGCAGAGAGTGGGGTGGGCCACATGCCAGCAGTGGGGTACCTTGGGGGGTGGCATGAACCGCCTGGACCACAGCAGCAGTGGCATGCGTGTATCCTTCAGTGGTGGCAGCAGCAGGAACAGGGGCGGTGATGCCGCGGGTAGCGGTGGGGCACAGTCTGGCCTGAAGCGCAGCAACAGCTGGTCAGCAGGGCAGCAGCAGCAGCATCCGCCAAGGCAGCAGCAGCATCAACAGCAGCAGCAGCAATGGCCAAGGCAGCAGCAGCAGCAGCATCCGGCAAGGCAGCAGCAGCAACAGCAGCAACAGCAGCAGCAATGGCCAATGCAGCAGCAACAGCAGCAAAGGCAGCAACAGCAGCAGCAGCAGCGTACACTGCAAGGGTACCCATTTGGCAGTCACCAAGGCCCCCACCTTCAACAGCAGCAGCAGCTTGGCCAGCAGGAGGAGGGTGTGCAGCCGCCGTTGCAGCCTCCCCGGCAGCAGCAGAACCAGCAGGACTGGCACCAGTGGCAGCTGCATGAGCAGAACATGGTGCCACAACAAGAAGCACTGGGAGAACACCTGCAGCAGGTTCAGCTGCCACCCCAGCAGCAACATAATAGCAGCTGCCAGCACGGCAGTGCAGCAGCATCAGCAGCGGCAGCAGCAGCGGCGGCAGTGGCAAGCCATCATCCACCACTAGCAGGAGCAGTGGCAGCAGCAGGGTTACAGCCACCACCACCACCGCCAGGAGTGGCAGCAGCAGCAGCAGGAGCACAGCTGCCGCCCCCACCAGCAGCAACAGCGGCAGCAGCTGGGTGTGGTGCAGGCACGACTGCAGGCAGGCGCAAGCTGCCGTCTTCCCTGTCAGTGCAACGCAGCCGCGGTTCTGGCAGCAGCAGCGGCGGCGGTGGTGGCAGCAGCAGTGTGCCAGGCAGCTCTGCTGGTGGCGGCAGTGGCGGCGGCTACAGTGGTGGCGGCGGCAGCGGTGCCGGCAGCGGCGGCGTGGCTAGCTTCAGTGGGGGGCGTGGTGGCCCGCCCCAGCAGTTCATGCGGGGCAGCGGTCAGCAGCAGCAGCAGCAGCAATGGGGTGCTGGTCACCAGCAGCAGCAGCATGGTGCTGTGGTGCGTGGGCCGAAGCAGCTGCCATGGGTGGGGAGGGTGCGTTATGCGTGCACCGCTGCTGACGTGGATGCAGCCTGCAGGTAGGTGGGTGGGTGGGTTGGTGTTGTCAGTTGCCCTCTTGTGCCCTGGAGTAGACCCGGTGACGCTCTCATGAGCAGCGCTGCTGCAGCTGATGAAGGCCCTTCACATGTCAGTGGCACACATGCGTGCCCTAAGCCTCTCATTCTTGTAAAACCAGTTTGCAGGGTGGTCTCCAGTGCCCACTACCATCCCAAGCAGTATATGGTGCATGTGAGAGCCTTCTTTTGAGCCCGGGCAGTTGTAGTGTAGGTGTTGCTGGTGACATTCGTTTCTGCTGCAGAAGCATCATGTGTGTCTCGTCCTTTCGGTCTGAGTGTGCTTGCCCGTTGCCTGCTGCCCGTTGCAGGCACATGCTGGCTGCTGGGCCCCCCACTGTGATCGGCTTTGATGTTGAGTGGAAGCCCTCCTTTGTGAAGGGTGCTCCGCCCAACAAGGCAGCCCTGGTGCAACTGGCATATGCCTGCCGGGTGAGTGCACACTCCTGGACCACTCGAGCTGGCCCAACTTTGCTTGATGTCAGCCAAGTTGGCCCATCATACCTAGGGGTTGGCAAAAATAGTGTCAAGTGGGCAAAGTAGGCAACACGTTTACTGCATATTCAGCCAAGTCCTGGAGATCAGCTGTGTGGGTGGGATGTTGAGCACCCATGCCACATGAATCTGGCCCACCTGTGACCTAGTTTGAAGCACGATGACATGCTGGTGCGTGCAATCCATGGTCGGTTGATCAACAATAACCATCAGGTACCCTGTAGTGCAGTGTGCGATGACTGCACACTTGCTACCCTCTCTGAGCCCCACGCTACTTTTGATCACAGGTATGCACGTTTTTTGCAACATGTAACCCTGCCACCAGCTGCTTGGGATTTGTCTTTTCTGCTGCCCAGGGTGGGCATGACTGCCGGACCAAGGTTGAGGACCAGGGGCGGGGTGTGGTGGTGCTGCTGCTGCACATCGCACACTCTGGCATCACACAGAAGCTGCAGGTGCGGCCTAATGGAGCTGTGCATTATGCCATAGCTGCCGCTCAGTGTATCTGTGCACATGCAGCTAGCCAACCAGTGCATGTATGCTCGTGCAGATACTCAGCGTATTTGTCTTTGGCTGCTGCTCAGTGCATGCACGGCCTCACTCTTCGTGAGCCTTGTTGCCCCTGAAAGCTTGACCTTAACAGTCAAATTGGGACTAGGGTCAAGTGCATGCAGCTTCCTGTGTGTTGCCTCCTGCCACAACCTGAACTGGCTTGAAGCTGACCTTGCTTGGCATGGCTGCACCGTGGGCAGCAAGCAGGGTGAGTGAAAGCGTAGCTTCGTATCTTCTCCTGCTTCCACCTGGTTCGGTGATGAAAACACAATAGGATGCGTAGATCGGCTGTGCTGTGCTGTTGCCCACAGGAGGTGCTGTTGGATGATCAGATAGTGAAGCTGGGTGTGAACATCAACGGTGACATCATCAAGCTGGCGGCTGATTACGGGACACAGGTACGCTGCTTGCGCACACCGCATCAGTGCCGTCTCTAGAAGTAACGGGGCCAGTCTCCTTGTTGGCAAGGTCATCATAGACACCGTCTGGTCTTGAACATTGCTCGCCACCGGGGCTCAACACGGCGGTGGGAAGGTCGACGTTGCGGCCGGTATCACACACCACGCAAGCCTTGTTCCTGCTGTGCAAAGGCTTCGCCTCACCGCTGCCGTCATTGCTTGTGCCGTGTGTATGTGTGACACTGTTGGAATTGTACACACATGCCAGGTGTTTGGTGCATCTGACCTGTCCGACACGGCTCACGGGCACCAGCTGAGGGCAGTGGCGGGTGTGACAGCCAACGTGCAGCCCAAGAAGTGGTCGCTGGCAGGTAGGTGCGGTGATGGCAGAGCACTGCAGTCTGCTGCCTGGTGCTTGGAGGGGGTCATATTGAGTCGGTGACGCCCTGGCGTTGACTCCTTTGCGATGTCACGTCAGGTTGTAGGTGTGGACTGGTGTTGCAACTTGTCAGGTCAAACAGCTGGACTGCAGGCTAGGGACGATTGTGTGTTCCAATGTGGAATGGTCACTTATTAGGTGTCATGTCTTGCAGCATCGGGCCACTGTAACATGAGCATCATACATTGCATAGCTTGCCACGCAAGGAGAGAGCCCTAGAGGCGACGCGCTCGGGACATCCATGTGTTGAAGTCATAGTTGCTTCAAGCAGGTACATGTTTTTGATGTCATGGTGACAGGGTAATGTGCATGACACCTGCAGGGCTGATTGATGAGGTGTTCAACTTGGAGCTGCCCAAGCCACAGCACATGTGAGTGGGCATCATGTGCAGCACAGTTGTGATGTAGACATAATGTTGTGGCCTTGGAGTTTGAGAGTCTGCCCGGGCCATCCAATGAATCTGGAGTCTGGCCAGGCCGCAGCAGCTGGTGCATTGTCAGCTCTGGTGAAGCATGGGGCTCTATCTTTGATAGAAGGGGGAGGGAACGCCCCCATGCTGGCAGCAACAGGCAGCTGACATCATGTAAATCAGTACAGTGATGGTGTCGCCAACTGTTGTCTTGCTGCTCATGCTGGTGTTCCTGCCACTGCTGTATTGCAGCCGTATGGGGGACTGGGAGCGCAAGCCTTTGACGGCTGAGCAGCAGCGCTATGCAGCAATGGATGCGTATGCGTGCCTGCTCCTGCACTGGGAGCTGCAGCAGCTGCCCACCAAGCAGACCCTCAGCCAGCAGCTGATTGAGAAGATGCGGCAGAGGGCGGGAGTGGAAGAGGATGAGGATTAGCTCTACCGGTGCTGTGTGGGGATTGGCTGAAGTATACAACTGTTGTATGCATATGCCCGCCGCCCTTGGGAGGCCCCCTTAGACTTCACTCCCACTCCCACCCATGTGTGGCCACACCAAGGTATTAAGTGTGGGGTGCATATGCATGCAGTTGAACGCCGGCGTGGGTATCCGTTTGACTTAGAGGGAACTGCGGCGTGTGCAGTGCCTAGCCGTAGGTCGCGTCACCACAGGTGATCTGTCTGGCTTTGATGCATGAATGCACTCGAACCTGCAAGAGAGCAACAACCGAGCGGTATCCTCATTGTAAATGTGACTTGTAAATACAGCGGCCGTGCCGTGTCGGTGCAGCTGTGCGGACTTTGAAAAACCTGTCAGCACGTGAGTCTTTCAAAGTCTGCATTTGGCTCTCGACACCGTTGCAACTCATGCCGTCTGTCTCCAAACGCCTCAAGGCAGCGCCATGGCTTGACAAACGCACAACACACGGCAGGCATGATCGTGTTTGCTGTGCTGTTGTTCCTGGCCATTTCCTCAGGCTCAGCCCACAGCACTTCAGCTTCCAATGATCATATACATCCAGATTTGCCTGGCTTGCTGGGGCTGAAGGCCAGCATATGTGGACAGAACTGCACTGAGCTGTCCAGCTGGACACCCACAGGTACCGCAAGCAGTGTGCATGAGTATCTGCCCGGCATCTGCTGTGCTGACAGAGCCTTTTTGAAAAAGCAACATACTACGGGCATATTCAGGTCATTACTTACGCTCTTAATAGTATCATGCCATCAATGCCAAGCAAACCTTGCCACATGGTCCAGATCGCTTTGTGTCACACCCTCAGCCCTGGATCTGTCAACCCCAGTCCTGCATCTGTGTGTAGCTCACCAGCTGCTGGGACTGTTGTTGGCGTTGCAGGTGATGTCTGCAGCAGCTTTGATGGGGTTTACTGTGGCTGGGTGCTGGATGCCTGGCGTGTCGTTGGAGTGCAGCTGCAGTTGGATGCTGAAAGTGTACTGTTCAATGACAGCGCCATGCACCTTCCGGGCGGCGAAATAGTGCAGCTGAATCATCTACAGGAGCTGGAGGTGTTGTGTGTGAAGCACAAACACCCGCCCTCACCCTCCCCAGGTGCGTGCTGGCATGGAGGCAGTTGGTGGTTAGGGGCATTCCTGGGTGCAGGAATCAATGTCCAGATATCCATGTGCATCACGTGCATTTGCTTGCCTTCAGTAATTGGCTGGTGTGCTATGAGGGATATTATATGTACGGAACACACGCAAGGTTTATAAGGTCACCAGCATGCATATGCTGCAGCAGCTGCGGGCCTGATGGACTGCCTTGGTTCGACAGTCACTGCCTGGCTTGCCCCCCCCTTCCCATGAGGACAGGAACGCAGTAGGGCGGTAAGCACCCTTTGATCATCCTCAAATATGCGGACAGTACAACAGCTGATGCATCCTATGCGCCTGCCACTTTCTGACTGCTTCAGGACCCCCACCCACTCCTTCGAACACACCTGCGCAGCAGCAGCAGCAGCAGCAGCGCTCGCAACAGCAGCTCTGGCAACAGCAGGAAAGCATATCAAGGCTACGGCAGGAAATGCAGTCTGGAGCAGCAGCTGAACAGCAAGGGCTGTTTGTCAGCAGGTGGCTTGCTGCCACCGGCAATGCCAGCACAAACAAGCAGCATGCTGCACACCAGCACCATCACAGTGGCGCACAGCAGCAGTTGCAGCAACCAATCGAGCAGTCTCTGCCAGCACGGTTTCCTGCAGCTACTGCTCCCAGCACAGCTCCAACCGCTGAGCAGGCAGTCGGGCTGCCGTACAGTTGGTTCAGGGCCTACCCCCTTCTTACACACCTGCGAGTGGTGGGGTGTGGTGCAGCGGGTCCCCTGCAGGGAGCAGCAGTGGCACAGGCGAGGCATTTGGCATCACTGGTCCTGAACAACAACAGGCTGACGGGGACGTTACCTGATGAGTTTGTGGGGCTCAAGGTGAGGCGGAAAGTGTTGCAGGGGGTGCAACCAGTTGCATGTGGCAGTGTGGGTGTATAAGGGGCAGTGTTGGGTGTTCAAGGGGCAGCAGGCACCCTGGTGGTCGGCCAGCTGAGCTTTGCTTTGTTGCTACACACACCATCCTTGGATGGTTCATGCATTGGCTGGATGCACTCCTTGTGTCTACACACCCTGTTGAAACCTGGTATCCGCCCCGCGCCGCTTGCTTGCAGGGTTTGCTTGTGCTGGACCTCAGTGGGAATCAGCTGTCAGGCTCGCTGCCGCTGAGCTGGGTGGGCCTACAGCACCTCCACTACCTGTACCTCAACAACAACAAGTAGGTATTTGTACCGCATCAACAAGAAGCAGATGTACCCCAAACAAGCAGCCAGCTAGCTGTGCAGAGACTGCTTATTGGTGCCATGAGGCCTGCTTTGGCACCTTCACTTCCTTCATAAATAGTAGCCTGCAATGTACAGGAAGGGCACCATTGGGTGTAAACGGCTGTGCGACGACTGCTGAGTGTACCAAGAGCCCTGCACTTGCAACAGCAGCAGCACCAGCAGCAGCCTGGTGAGCCCTTCCTGCTTGACTGCCTGAGCACCTTCTTGTGCGCCAGTATATCCTCTGAATAAGGGTGTTAGACTGCACACCGTGCTGCGGGTCGCAGCCTTTGACTCGTTGGGTTGGTGAGAGCTTGCTGACTCATCTGTATGCAACTGCCGCTTCTGCTGTGCATCCTACAGCTTGACAGGGGTGCTACCTTGCGAGTATGCCCAGCTGCAGTTGCTGCTAGCAGACCTCTCTGGTAACCACTGGCATGCACAGCCCATAGGAGGAGACCTGGGGTGTGAGCTGCAGGGGGGCACTGAACCACTGGCACTACAGCAGTACAGCTGGTTTGGAGGGCTAGTCACAGCAGCAGCAGGAACAGCAGCAGGAGGGGCAGAGGGCAGCAGGAGGCTGCTGCATGGTCTCTTGCAGCCTGGTGTACCGATACCACAGCCGCTGCCACATGAACAGCAGGGTTGGGGCGGCGTGCCGAGCAGCAGCAGCAGCAGCAGCAGCAGCGCGGATGGTGCTGTCGTGCAGCAGCAGCAGCAGCAGCACCTGGCGGTAATTGCCAATGGTGCTGCTGGCAGCAGCAGCCAGACTGCACCCCGCTGCTGGCTTCGCCGGTACTGCTATGATGAGGGAGCTTTCATTTGCTTGGAGCGGAAGGCCAAGGCAGTAGCAACAGGCGGCTGTAGCAGCTATGTGTATGGTGCATCGGACCTGCACATAGACCCGCAGAATCAGTGCGACCATGGGGGTTCGCACCTTGTGGCGATCACGGTCATGTTTGCGGTGTTTGCAGCGGCGCTGCTGCTGATCTGGCTACATCACTGCAGGTGGGGGGTGGGTTTGTGTTGGCAGGGGGGATGAGGGGCTTTTACGGGGAGGGGCCAGACAGGGGAGACATAGGCAGTAGCTGCTTTCAGGGGAGCTGCAGCAGCTATGTGTGTTGAGCCTCAGATCTGGACATCATGTCATTTGATAGGTTGTAGCTCACCCCGAGGAGGGCTACGGTATCAGTTGGGGTGTGTCGGCAGGGCAAGATCTGAACAGATTGAGAACAGGAAAGTGGGAGGGGGCGGCAGTGTAGCCCAGGTGTGTCAGCACCTGCATGTACTGATGCTGCTGTCTGTTTCTTTCAAAGTTGTTTCTGCTGTGTTTCACAGTCCAGCAATTTTTCCAGTCAGCACACAATGTCACAGCTACATGCTGCTGCTGCTGCTGCTGCTGTTGTTTCCGTCACTATCTGTAGGGTGATGCGTTGGATGAGTCAACCCTGCAGCAGCATGGGTGGCGGCCAGCAACAGCAGCAGCAGCACCGGCAGCAGCAACAGGGTCCTTGGCAGCAGCGACAGTGGCTCATCAGCGGCCCCAGTACCCCCACCCATCGAGCCCGTGCACGGAGCTTAGGGGGCGGTACTGGCGCAGCAGCAGCAGTACACACCGGCAGCGGCAGCAGCGGCTTGAAAGAGCCATTGCTGCCGCAGCCGCCGTCCACGCTGCCGCTGCTGTACCACCCGGCTAATGCGGAGCACGAGGGCGCGGGGTATTCGAGCCCCGTCAGCAGTAGCAGTGCAGCGGATTTCATTGAAGCTGTCCCTGTCGGCACGCCAGATGGCCTGCTTCCCTCTGCTCTTACGACCCCCTCGGCGGGCGCCATCTCTATTCGGCCGCAGGGCCCGATCGGGGGTTCGTTTGGGCGAGGGGGTCGGGGTTCTGAACAGCAGGCAGGGTTCAGGGGTGCTGGGCGCAGGGGGGTGGGGTCGTCGGGTAGACAGGGCGCGGCAGCAGCAGGCAGGGGGCGAAGCAGGGAAGGGCGGATGCAGCTGGGTGGTGGGTATTCAGGGGCGGATGGGGAGCAGCCGTCCTCGTCGGGGTATGATAGTGACAGCAGCAGCAATGCAGGGGCACCTGTGAGTGCGAGGGACAGGACGACGGCAACTCTATCGGCGCACTGGCTCAAGCCTGAGTACTACTTTCAGGTGGGTCCCCAGCACCTGATAAGTTGTCTCCATGTGTGTCCTCAGGTGCTTCTTCTGCGATCACCCTGAACATGTGATCAGCCACTCCAAGACTGCTTTCGGGTGGCTGCTCCTGTTGACACACATGCACACATGCTACACTTCCAGATACGCGGCTCAGCGATGTCATGCCAGCCATAAATTGATAGACGGACGCTCAGGAGGAGAAGTCCAGGCTCAAATCCCAGCGTACGTCTGCTTAGTTGCTGCCCTTGGTTTCACCCCCTGCAGGGCAACGAGCCTCTGCCTCCCTGGGCAGGAGGTGTGGCGCGCATGCTGGCGGCAACCCTGGCGCCCGCACACGGCGGCAGCAGTGACGGCAGCAGCGGCAGCGATGGCGGCTGCTTCAGTGCTGCCCTAATGCTGCCGCTGGTCTTCTACCTTCTCGATTCCGTGACTAACCTGCGGCTGCTGCTGCTGTGGGGGGTTGGCCCACCAGCACACGTGAAGCTCTGGCCCAGCTATGCATTGCTGGGGTTGACATGCGTACCGCATTTGTTGGTGGGGGCTGTGGTGCATTTCCGGCTCCTGGCGGTGTCCTGTTTACCCCCCGCTTTGAAGGCAGCTGCTATACGGGAGGACCAGCTTTCGGAGGATATCCTGCCGCCCGGTGCTGGGGCGGTAGTGAAGCTGTACAGCTGGCTATTTGCTGCGCCGGCGTGGCTGGCGTACCCTGTGATGCTGCTGCTTTTGGGGCCGGGCGTGCTGCTGCTGACGCTGCTGTGTCCGCTCGTGCTGGTGATGGCGTGTGTTGGACTTGGGAGCTTTGGGGGCGTGGTGCGCTACATTCAGCTGCTGCAGGTGAGGTTCGGTGAAGGATTCAGGTCTTTTTCGGCACTCCCTGCCGTGCATTTTGCTAGCACTGACGACCGGCGAGGTAGCCTGTACGATCAACTTCAGCCAGTTTGTGAAATGTGCACCACTGCGAGAGTAGCAAGGGTGAGGCAGCATCATGCTGTCGTGATAGGCCAGCACTCAAATGGCTGTCTTGCTGTTGGCAGACAGGGCCAGCCTGACAGCAGGACCTGTGCATACCATCACAACATCTGTTGCTGTGACGTCCATCAGGGTCTGCTCATCACCCCTGCTGCTGCTGCTGTCCTGCAGGGCTGTTCTGCCCTGACCCAGTCCACAGGGTCTGCAGGCCTACTGACAGTGCTGTTCCTCATGGGCAATCTGCCTTTGGAATGGGCCTTTTTGGACAGCAGCCTGTACTACCTGACCACAGCTGCAGACCTTGCCAACATTGCAGTAGCCTGGTGGCTGCGGCTGCAAGCTGTGCGGCGGCAGCAAGCCCTAGCACTGGCGGCGCTGCCGGCTGCAACGGGGCAGCAGTGGACGTGAGGCAGCACTCACACCGTTGCAGTTGCTGGAATGCAGCGCTGGCTGCAATGCCGGCTACAATGGGACAGCAGTGGACGTGAGGGGGTTGAGGCGGCACACACGCCTTTGCAGTTGCTGGAATGCAGCGCGAGGGAGTGAGGGGGAAAGAGAAAGGGGGAAGTGAGTGTGAAGAGCTGTCAATCAGGGGCTGTGAAATGGTGTGTGTTTTGTGGTGTGAAGTGGCGTTTGGAGGCAGAAAGAGGGGGTGAAGAGGGGGTGTGGTGCATGCAGATTGTACAGACATGTGTGTGCGACGTGTCTGCTTTGTACAGGCTGTGTTGAGTCTCTGTCGAGCAATCAGCATGGGTGCATAGTTGCTGTGATTGTCGTTGTTGTTGTGAATGTATTTCATATGCAGATCTGTAATTGAGGCTCAGCTCACTTACACAAGGCTGACTAGTGGAGGCATGGTCCACACCGATGGCAAGGGGGAGAGGACTTGGGAGCGCGGGGCTGGGAGTGGGGTGAGGGGTGGTGGACATGGGAGGTGAGAGGACATGCTGCGAGCTACTTTATATTCACACCATCTTATCATCTCATCCAGGGGGTGGGTGGATGGTTGGTCGGTCAAGGGTTATTTATAACAGATTGTTGTAGCCGGAGCTGCTGTATAGCACAAAGGGCTGGGCGATGCGACCTGATTCGTGAAGGCCCTTCGTTGAGACTATGGGATTAGGCGGGGTTGCTACTGCCATCGAGGTCAGCGCTAGAGGGGGAGCATGAATCGTCCTGGCGCGTGATGGGCTGCAGGTATGGGCTGATTTGGTTGCAAACGTATTATATTCGTGGGGGAATGTGGTACTCACCCTGGTCTCTGCACGATCCGCCAGTCCAGTCGCACCAGAGCAAATCTGCAAGTGTTGCCCTCCCTGCTAGGTATAAAGGCTGTTTGTACGCACCAGCTCGCCAGCAATCCAGGTCAGGCACCCCCGAGTCCAAGGCCTTGGACTGACCCTGAGTATTGATTGCAGGAGCACAGGAGGCAGGATCGCTGACCCGCATCAATCACTGCCAACATCACCAGAATCATGCAGCATGACGTCCAGTATGCAGCAGTGACCAGGTACTGACTGAGCAGCTTGGGCACCAAAAAGGCGGGCACCTGTGCAGAGGTACCAAGGCCTGTCTCAGCGCGCAGCCCAACAGCAGCTGCAGACATGAGCAACATCCTTGGACAGGCATGGGACGCCTTCATGCACCCATTAGCCACAGCAGCAGGCCTGCAGCAGCCTGCACTCCCTGGTCACTTGGTCAACGCAGCAGGCGGGCTAGGCCGTCTGGGCAGCGGGTACCTTGATGCTGACTGCATCTTGGACGGATGTCCCTCCAGAGACACTTTCCTGCTGCCTGACGATGACGAGCCACCCATGCAGCGCCAGCAGCAGCCCGTCAGCACGCCCAGCACGCAGCTGCCGCCTCTGCCATACTCCCAGGGTCCTCCTGCAGGAAACGGTCCCTGCAGGACACCCTCAGCACACAGGCCCAGCACACAGCACCCCAGCAGGGTCAGCACAGCAGGAGACTCAGCACCACCAGCACTCCTCATCGGCAACAACCATGCGGCGCATGCCGCATGGGACAAGGGGCTCAGTCCTGCAGGCGTGCTGTTTCCCGCCGGCGGGAGCACGGCCAACAGCAGCAGCAGGACAGGGGCGCGCAGCCCCCTGGTGTCTGCCAGGACAGTAGCAGCCCTCATGCAAGGGGACGATGACCTTCAGCAGGTCAGCCTAGACTTGCTGGGTCTAGAGGGGTCCCTGCTGCCACTAGAAGGCCCTAGCAGCAGCGAGCTACTGTGGGGCCCTGGGCTCCAAGGCTCCCAGGGTGCCCTGGCAGGAGGAGGGGCAGGGGCAGGGGTAGGGGCAGGGCTCTCCATATCTGCAGTGGGTGCTGCTGGTGCTCACGGTCCTGCAGCAGCAGAGGTCTTCAGCAACTCCCGCCTGCACCAGCAGCACCAGCAACACCAGCAGCAGCGGTACCACCAGCACCAGCAGCAGCAAAGGGCTATGGGTGTAGGTGTGGGCCATGTAGCAGGGGCCAGCACAGGGGTGGGGGCTCAGGTGACGTCTGGTATGGCTGCAGGACAGCACTCTCCTGCAGCAGCAAGCAGGCCGCAGCGCCCAGCATCAGATGTGTACTACCAGCAGCAGGCGTTCGGCGACCAGCAGCAGCAGCAGCAGCAGCAGCAGCGCTGGCAGGAAGACAGGGCCACCCAGTGGCCAGCACCACACCAGCAGCAGCAGCTGCAGCTGCAGCTTGGGCATGGCATGCACGTGCATCCAAAGCTGACCTATCCGAGCAGCAACGGTCGCCCGGTTGCTCGGGTCTTGGACCCTTCGGCAGCTGGACACGCTAGCCACACAGCCTCTGGCCAGCATCAACAGCAGCAGCACCAGCAGCAGCAGCAGCAGCTACACCTGCAACACCAGCTGCAGCTCCACCACCACAGGCAGCAGCAGCAGCAGTTCGGCCAGCTCGGCCAGCACTCGCCCATGCAGCAGCAGCACCCAGGGCAGCAGCAGCAGCAGCTACTACCACCTCCTGGTGCCTCCCCAGGGAGGTGGCGGCAAGCCGCTGCTGCTGCTGCTATTGCTGTTCCTGCAGAGCAGCAGGGACAGGCCGCCGGTTCTGTAGGAGGAGTCACTGCCATCCTACCTGGAGTGACTTCTGCTGCAGCAGATGGCAGCAGGGGTACAGCAGCAGCTGCGGGCCAGGCTACTCTTCACACTTGGGGCAGCAGCACAAGCAGTATGACGGGGATTGCAAGCGATGCAGGAGCATCTGCATCACCTGCAGCAGTTGGTGGGGGTGGTCCAGCAGGGGGTGCTAGTCCTGTTGGTGGTGCTGGTGTGCCACATGTGGGCATAACATCCAAAGCCGCACCTGGGGGAGCGGTGGGGATGGCGATGGCAGGAGGTGCAGGCGGTGGGGGTGCTGCTGGCAGCATTGTACCGCCGCTGCAGCAGCAGCAGCAGCAGTTTGCAGCTGCCCTCAACATCGTGGCAACCAGTGGCAGCAGCGACGCAGCAGCAGCAGCAGCAGCAGCAGGCTCGGCGGCTGGCCTTGTAGCGGCAGCTCAGCACATATTGCTGGCAGCAGTTGGCCCTTCAGGGGGGCAGCTCTCCAACAGCCGCACTCACCGCCAGCAGCAGCAGCAGCAGCAGCAGACGTCCCCGCAGCAGGTGCTGCTGCAGCAGCAGCAGCAGCAGCAGTCAGGTGGTGCGGCTGCTGATCAGGTGGCAGCAGGCTCTATCGTGGCAGCAGCAGCAGCAGCAGCAGCAGCAGCAGCAGCAGGGCCAGGCGTCCCTACCCCTGCCATGGAGATGTCTGGTGACTATCCACCAGAAGGTGCAGCTGGTGTCGCAGGAGATGCTACCAACATGATGGCAGCACCGCCAGCAGCAGCAGCAGCAGCAGCAGCAGCCAGGACGGCAGAGGCAGCAGGGCGCAATGCTAGCAGCAGTGCCGCTGCTGCTGCTGCCGCTGCCACTGGTGCTCTCAGTAGCGCCAACTCAGGGAGCTTGGGTGACAGCAGCAACGACAGCAGCCAGACACAGCAGCAAGATGCAGGCAGCGCAGACGTAGCAGCAGCAAGCGCAGCAGCAGAGGGTGGTGCTGCGACTCCAGCAGCAGCAGCAGGCACAGCAGCAGCGGCAGCAGCCGGGGCAGGGGCAGGGGTAGGGATGGCGGCCGAGGCTGCTGCGGCAGGCTCAGCAGCAGCGGCAGCAGCAGCTGCGGATGGTGGTGCTCCACAGCCCCGTGTGTTTCACCACAAGGGGGGCGGGCCATGTGACCACTGTGGCGTGATGGGTGAGTCATCAACAGTTGACTTTGGGTTGAGAGTGACGCAGTGCACGTGAGCGTGACGCTGCTGTAGGCAGACCTGCACCCATGCTGATGCAACTGCTGCAAGTCTTTCAATGCTTGCTTGCCACTGCAATCCACCACCCTGTCCCTCCCACGTTGTGTCCCCTTTTTCCGTACGTTCACCTTTCCCTGATATCGGATAGGTCGGAAGGGCCTTCCAAACGTTTGGGTTGAACCCATCTATGTCCAGCTACAGCAGCCATTGCATACATCGCAAATACCCGCATCACACATGTCAGTGACTGTCTGCCCTGCTGAGTCGGCCACGCCACTGTGCCATGCTATGATGCTGTCATCTCTTTCTTCCCGTCCTCCCCTTCCCGTCCTCCCCTGGCCCTCCTCCCCTGGCCCTGCATCACAAAGTGACCGCCTGCCCTACTACCAGCCTGCCTCAATCTTCTTTCCGCATAGCCTGCCTTACACCTCCCGCCGCACGTGTTGCTGTCTTTGCAGAGCCACCCAATGGCGCCGCAGCATGCCTCCGTCGTTGCTTCGCCTCTCCCTCCCCCTCCTCCCTCACCTCCCATACTTCAATCCCAAAACTCCATAGTTATGTACCCCACCATTGCATACATTGCAAATACTGCATCGCGTGTTGCTATCTTGCCCTGCAGAGTCACCCCAGTGGCGCCGCGGTCCCCCGGCCAAGCCCATCCTGTGCAACGCATGTGGCACCCGCTACAGGCGCACCCACCACTTGGGGCCCCCCATCCCGTCAGGCGGCCGCGTGGGTGGCGCACGGCCCCCGGGATCCGGCAGCAGCCGCGGCGGCTCCGGTGGCAGCAGTGGCGGCAGCACTCCCGGGCGCAAGAGGGCAGCAGCAGCAGAGGCATTGGGTCCTGCACCCCTGCCTGTGAACTACGATGGGGGTGTGCACACGGGGACGCGGCTCGCGAGGAACCCACACAGGCCTGCTAAGAAGCACTACAAGGCAGATTCGGAGGATGAGTGAGGGTTGACTGAGGGTTTAGGGCTGAGGAATGGGATGGGGCGAGGGTTTAGGGGTTTGGGCTGGGGTAGGGTTCAAGGTCACCGTGGATGTGGGTTTCACCCTTGCCTGCTTTGTCCGCTTCACCAGTGGAGCGGCAGTTGTCAGCTAACAGCTGGTAGCTTTCCCTCCCTGAGGTGTGTTTGTTGCAGCAGGCAGGTTTTGGGCATCAATGACTGTAGTACATCCCTTGCAGCAAGAGCGCAGTCTGTGATTGCGCTCAGTCTCAGGGTGAACTTCACGGGGCCGCCGTCATCATTCTGCATCAGGCCCCTTGGCAGCAGTCGGCTGTGGCCTTCAGCACCCATACTATGATAGTTCCTAACTTCATGAAGCATCCCAGCCTGGCAGCTATAGGCTATCTATAGCTGCATGTGCAGCTGCATGCCTTGGTCAAGGTTGTGTGCATGTATGCAGCCTGATGAACCCCACTGACCATCAGGAGCCAGCCAGGGTGCTGGCCCTGCAGGATGAGATATGTTTGAGATATCCTGCTGCGTATGGCCCAGGAGCGCATGCGCCACAGAGTCCTGGCTGTTTGTCGCTGTGGTGCTGCTGCAAGCATTAACGGTCGTCACGGTTTGGTGTTTTGGGAAGCCCTGTGGCTGGCGGTGTGATCCTCGTGCGCTGTGAGCCCTTGCAGCTGTTGCATGTCCTGGTTTCAAACAGGTTTGAAGGTTTGTGGCAGGGCACCCTTGCTGTTGTGTTTGTTGCATGTTGTGGTCCTGCTGGGCGCTGCAAGGTGCTGAGTGGGGTGCACGTTCCGGTTGTTGTCGTAAGCTGTTGTCAGTGCTAGGTGCCACCCACCCTTGCACGTACCTAGATCACTGGCACTGTGTGGCCTGCATGTGTGTCTGTGTTGTGGTGTTGGCTTTGCCGCATATGAGTTATGTAGGATGTTGTTGGTGTGTTGAGTCCGACTCCAGGAGTTCTGCGAAGCTTAGGTACATGACCAAGTTGTGGCAAGGTGCAGTGCTGGAGTCTCCAGGACTCTTGGAGACTGAGTCAGTCCTGTAGGCCAGCAGGCTGGTAGCATGCAGCGGAGCCACCGGCCTCAGCTGCTGCACTTCTTGTATGTGGTTCTTGTATCAGGCAGTGTGAATCACTTTGGTCTCCAAGCTGTGCACTGCGCTGGGTTTGTTGATCAATGGGGCGGATGCATGTGTGTGAGCGCGAGGTGCATGGCCGGCAAACGTGTAAAAAAAGCAAAAGCAACTCAGGGCCAGCTACCTCCCCACTGTTTGAGCTATGCCCTGACGATTTGATGCCACGGTGGCTTGACAGACTTGCTGATCAAACACAAACAGTGGGTGCATCTTCTGTACTTTCAAATTTTGGCGTGCATCTAGTCACCCCTGCATAGGACTGGGTGTTGCAATGATATTACTAATCTGCTGAGCTGGCAGGGATTACTCATCTGCTGAGCTGGCAGGGATTACTAATCTGCTGAGCTGGCAGGTGACCCCTGTAATTTCCGCCACACCAAGCTGCCCTGCTGTCCCTCTGTGTTATCCAGCCCGACTCATTTGCAGCTCAGTTTGCACCCACTGAGGGCGTGCAAGCACTGGCACCTGCTGGGAAAGCCCCATGGGACGGCAGGCACACACATTACACAGTGTAGAAGATTTACAGAAGATTCACACACCGACAGGCTCTTGCAAGTACACATGTCAGGTACTGAGGCACATGCCACACGTCCTAGGGTGCGTTGTAGTTCATACTGACCTAGGCAATCAGTCCTCATTTGGGAAGCGGTTGGCGCTGGATTCGAACAAAAAGATGTGTGACAACTACAGAAGCACAGCCCAGGCCTCGTAGGGCGACTACATGCTGTTGTGCACGACTGTCGTGCTGATGTGTTGTGCAAAAAAAAGGTGTGGGACAGCCCAGGTCTCACGGGTCAACAGGCGGGCTGTTGTGCGCAAACAAGATGGGACAACTGCACGTGCACACCACAGCCCACATGCGTACACGTTGACACACACACACACACACACACACACACACACACACACACACACACACACACACACACACACACACACACACACACACACACACACACACACACACACACACACACACGGGCATGACTGCTGGCAGGCGAGCCTTCTACCAAGCCTGCTGCAGCTAGACAAGCTCCCCCCCCCCACCCCCGCTGGCATGGTACAATCACACACCTACATGCAGAGCCCACCAGGGCGTAGGGGTTCCACTACCCCGCCCTCAATACCACCGTGTAGTGGGTACACGTCCACATGCATGCATGCAGCCCATCGACCCCGCACCTCACAACTGCCCCCGCCTCCCCGCATTCAGCCTCTGAGCAGCCCCGCTCTATGTCACCAACACGTGTCAGTGACAACAGCAAACCCTACATGTGACCTGGAAGGGGTTTTTAAAGGAGGGAAGGGGAGATGGAACTGCCGCTGCATATGCTGCCACTGTGCTGTCATTCCCTCATTACTGGATACTTTCACCACATAGTGGTACTCTCCAGACCTAGTTAACTGCCGAAGCCGAAGCTTGGTATCACCACGCGTGAAGGGTAAACCACCGAAACCCCTTCACCACTGCAAGCCGCTACAAGGCTTTTTGAAGTTGGCACCAGGCCGGCCCACATCCGGTCCCCCACTCTTGCAGCCCGACCAACCCCCAGGTCTTGAAAATTCACGAAGAGACAAGCCACACCGGCACCTCAAACCCTCAACGGTCGCCCACCAGCGACACAAAGAGAAATCGGCACAATACAAACCAGGGCAGCTGGCACAAGTGTGTGTCGCCCCGCTCACATCAACAAGCAACCCAACCAGATGCAGCCCGTGGTCACGAAAGAGGGAACATGACCGCATGGCCGACACAAGAATGCACTTGCACACATCAGCCACGAGGGTGCGCCCGCCCTCTGTTTTTGCTATATACATACCACCAGCAGTGCAAGACCACAAGCTGCCCTGCGACCCTTGCTGCAGCTTGGCACCCTTCTGACGCTCCTTATCCAAAGATACGTTCAAACACCAGCCAATATATGAAGGCTGGCCACAGCAGCCGGGGGGCAGAAAGAGGCACGCCATGCCAGCCTCTTCTTGGACCAACAGCAGCGTGCGCAGACGACAAGCGTGTGTGTAGACACAGGGAGTGCATCCAGCCAATGCATAAACCATCCAAGGATGTGACATTCTGAAATTGACACTTGAAGGAAGTGTGTGTGCCGCTTTGCAGGTGGTGTCATGACAACTACAATGACACTGCATCACCAAGGGACGACCGCAGATAGGGAGCAGGATGCATGTGGCCCCACAAACCCCATGCAGCCCTCATGCACCCGCCAGTGGGGCCACAACTGTGCAGGGTGGATGCATTGTCAAATCATTGGCGGGGACACACATATATCAAGGCTGTCATGCGAAATCAGCTGCCACTGCCCAGCACATACACTACACAGCAGTAGTGAGCACGGCTGAACCCCTGACACCAGGACAGGGTCCACGATGGGCTGTGTGTGTGGCCAGCCGGTGGGAATACGCCCCCACCCCTGGTAAAACCCCAACAAAAAACAATAAGCAAGGGGTGCCCAGGGCCCAGCACGCCGTGGGCGCTGCAGGGATTGATTCACAGTAGCTCAGCTCTGTGAGCGTGCTGCCAGCTGCATATCACCCCTCCTGCATGACTCCTGTTGCCCCAGCACACAGTCAACTGTCAATATCCAGTCAACATAGCCGATGCGTCCAATATGCTTCCACACATTTTGAACACCACGAAGCCGTTGCCTGTAACAGCCACAAGAAGTCAAGTGGGGGTGCACCACACCCGGAGAAGCACCCTCCGCCGGCACATTGACAGCACGCATGAAGCACACTCTGTCAGTCTGTATGCGCGCTGGCATGCAAAGCCAGCGCGGGAATGCAATGCCAGCCACACCCGCTGCGAGCTATGGTCCAGCCTGAACCCCAACACCTGCTGCAGGGCTTGCGGGGTTTGTGGTCAGCCACTGGGCTGGGAGCTGCACACACTGCACAAGCAGCCCACATCACCCTCAGGCAACAGGTGCCCAACCTCGGGGGTTCACAAAGTGCCTGCACATCAGCAGTGCCCCTGCTGACAATAACGCACACACCCACACCCACATACACACCCACGTGCCCAGAGGAGGGTTTGCTCGCCACGTGCTGAGCATGCTGTGAAGTTGTCAATGACAGCCAGGCAATTCCCGTATGCAAAGCAGGCACCATGCGTTGACAGACAAACGAGCAAAAACAGCTCAGCTGCAGATCTTTGTGGGCGTTCAGCACCACTGGCATCCCAGCGTGGCAGGTACCTGACATGCTGCACCACAGGAGATATCACAGGGATTCACTGCTGCTGCTTGCCTGCTGCCCTTCCTTCAATATACACAGGATGACCAGCCGTTCACCCCATGCTGTTGCACACCACAGAACACGCAAAACACCCACCCCACACCAGAGTGTCCGCGCTGCACACCTGCGTGCCCCAGTGGTCATCATCACTCGGCCTTGTTTTTGCTCCCAGCTGCTGTGCCAGATGCAGGTGGACTGCTCGAAGCACGCTGCTGCTTCTTTAGTAGAAGGCTGTACTGCACCAGAGCAAGGGCGAAGCCAGAGCACATCATGCTGAGGGGGGCCAGCATCGCTTGGAACACCAGCTTCAGGTGTACGCCTGCCAGCAGCAGGTGCTGCACCGGCGATTGGCCCTTCATCAAGCCAGCTGCAACCTCGAGCACCACGTACATCAGCACCAGCTTCACCATGATCTCGCCTGTCTCCTTTATGGCTGGCAGCGGGGACTGCACACTGTCCAGCAGCAGGTCCTCTACAGCAGATGCATCAACCCTTTGGTGTTCGCTTGATGTCCTGTTGAGCTTGTTTGCCTGGCAGTCTACCTCCTCAAACTCAAAGACTCCTGGTTTGTGCTGCTCATCTGCACTGCAGTCTGCTGTTGCGCCACAGCTTGCGCCAGGCATCGGGCCCCGTGCGAAACGAATACCAACGCCGTGATGGCTGCCAAATGATGCCACCAACGGCTCCGCAAGAGGCCGGGCCGAGACTGATTGTTGCAAGGCAAGTTGGTGCAAGGTTGGTGTACGGCAGCGTTCAGAGCGTAACGGGACAAGGCTGGATGCTTCAAGAGCCATGCAGAGGGGCCAACATGGCGCTCACTCGTCAAACCCCAACAAAACACCAACCCTGGCCAGTGATAGTGACTAGTGATAGTGATTGTTATACCGTCTTCACAGCTGAACAGTATTTCAATGGTCTGTACGACAACCCATTTCAAGGCTGCCTTACATGCCCACCTAGTGTAGTCACACTGTAGTTCGGGGCGATCGAAGGGTTGCGACGTCGCAAGCTTGCGGGAGAACCTCAAAAGCCCTTTCTGAAGCAGTTTATTAACAATCACGCTCAGTTTGTCAATTCAGTCTTGGCTGGAGCTCCATGCAGCAAGCAAGCATCAAACTGGGACAGCAGGAGAGCCTGCCTGAGAGCCTGCTTTGTTCCTTGCGCCGTAGGGTGGCGAATTTCTGTTGGGGTCACCTGCCATCACCTTAAGATCTGGCGTCGATTCCGTGGTGAAATAATATTAACCATTGAGCATACAAACTTGTACCTGGAACCCAGCCTGGCAGGGCCAGAAGCTGGAAAAGACGAAACGGCAGCAGGGGAGACAAACCGCAGACACAGCAGGGGTGACAAACAGCTGATGTGTTGTTTGGTGTCACAATAACATTCACAGTACATCAGCCAGCGGCCACCCTAATCAGCCCAGGAGCACGGAGGCTTCTCAGGCACACTCCCATGCATCTGCTTCACATGTGACACACACAACCAGTTACACATTGCAGGTCGAAGCGAGTGGTTGGCAATACAGATGAAAGAGCTTAGCCATTGTGCACAGCACTACAGTGCACTTTCAATCAAGTGCACTGATGAAGATGGGCGTGTAATCAGTCGTGTAGTAACAGTCAGTCCAAGTCAAGGTCATGACAATCGTGAACGGTGGGTCCTGCACTGATGCAGATACCCGCCTGCGAGTTTAGGGGGATGGCGACTTGAGACTGACAATTTTAGACCCCAACGGCATACTACAGAGTACAACTATATAAGCAACCACACTTCTGAACCCCCTCTTTGAAAACCTTCGCCACCAGGCTGTGCATCATCAGGTGGCACCTGTTGGTGATCACTAGTTACAGAGTCAGGAAATATAGCATGGCCTCTGATTGACAGTGAAAGTCTGTTGGCCGCGCCACTTTTGTTTTGCCGTCCACTGTCGGTCGTCACAGCAAATCATGTTACAAATCAAGCTTCTGCAGGGCCCTGCCCGGGCCCACCCGGGTGCACCAACCCGTGTTTGATACAACAATGCAGGTGTGCCTGCTTGGATGCCCCCCTCAGGGCCTGCATGCACGCTAGGCTTTGGCCGGTCATGGCCCATGTTGGGCCGCGGCCCTTGGCCCGGGAGGGGTGACATGACGCTGACACAGTGTCTGTCACGTCACATAGCCGCGGCTGCACAGAATGTCTGAAGTGTGTGTCTCAGGCTGCCACTAACTGCTTGCATTGCATGCATGCCTGCTGACCAGCCTGCGATCTATGAATGGACACTACAGTCTCAGACTGTGCATGACAACAGCGTTTCTGTGGACCCTACAGCACATGCTCCACCGACGGCAGGCCCTGAGGGTTTCTGGGGCTGGGAAAATCGGCAAGCAGCAAGATACACCAGCAAGTTCATTCCTCAAGCAGTTGACCTCCCATACCTTTTGGAGGTCAACTGACCAAAGGCTGCCCTGCTGCTGGAATTCATGCAAGGCTCTGAATGCAAAGGAGGGGCGCCCTCTTTTATATCTGGCTGCATCAACGCTGTTCAGGTAGCATACGGCGTCTGGCGGTGCGCCTGGCTTGTCACACAAAACCTCCCAGCTGTACGTGTGCTGTGTCCTGCTGTGTGTAGCTTGGACAGGTGCCTCAAACTGCCAGGCTGGCCACCTGCTGTGGCAGCTGTGCTGTGCTGGGCCTGACAACCCAGACACTAGGCCATTTGGTTTCTACAATCTGAGGGACCTGCGCAGATGGGGGCGATGCCGTACGCTCCTGGTCCCGTTGGTGTCAACCCCAGCAGAATTAGTCGGAGCCAGTCGCAGCAGCATCGGAATCGCCTACTTTGGTTTGCCTGCAACAATCACTATGTGGTTGCTGGTATGCAGCCGAGTCCCAAGAAAACCAGTCAAAACCTGTCAAAACCCCTAAACGCCCTGGGGCACTCTGCAGCCAATGGACTCTGTCTGCACCGTTATCTGATGGCTAGAGAAGTGGTTGTTACCTTGAACCGTGGATGGATCCCCTCTTGTTTGGTGTCAGTCCCACTGTCGCCCCGTTCCGTTGAGGGCGCAGTGCACCACACATTCTGACAGCTACCACATTCCTTTGGTCGTATGACCTTGACCATGGTTGGACAGGAGGCAGCACATGGCGAACAGCAACACAGTCCCCAGGCAATGGAGCCGGCAGGAAGCTCTGAAAAGCCTCAAAATAGACCTATTCTTTGCGTGGTAAGCTCATCTGAGCGCTGCTTATCGGGGGTGGCTGCGATTCGGCCAGTTGAGACTCGGTTGAATCAGAGTCAGAAACGCGCAGGGGGCAGCAGAAACCCGTACGCGGGGCCTGGAATGGCTAGTATGGCTTACCATAGTGTACTAGGTTGTGCGCACTGCGATCCTGGGAGGGCTTGGTGAAGGTGCAGTGCATCTGAAATACAGGGGAGAGGGGAGGGACCACCAGTGTCTGTGTCTGGAGTGTACGGTCTGTGGATGACATATTCATAGAAAATAGCAGCAATACTTCTTTTAGCAGCATACAGAATAGTGTTTCCCCATCTCACTCCCTGCAACCACCCCTTGATATACTGCAGGTGCCAGGCTGTGCAACTGATGTGTCGGCCGGCCCTTACTACCTAAGGCGCCACAAGATCTGCCAGTTCCATCTGAAGTCAAAAGCCGTGACAATCGACGACCGTGATGTCAGGTAGGGTGCAGCTGGACCGGTAGACCGTTTGGGACCACTCAACAGCATTCACAGCCACCAACTGCACCTCGCACATGCAACAGCACCACATATCTGCTGTGCTGCTACCCCAGCTCCCTATGACAACCCATGCCTGACCATGTGTGCTTCTGACACTCTCACACACCCTGCACAGGTTTTGCCAGCAGTGCGGGCGCTTCCAACCGCTGTCGGACTTCAAGGACGACCAGCGCAGCTGTGAGGCAGCGCTACAGGCACACAATGCCCGGCGGCGCGTCAAAAAGGACGCCAACGGCAACTCCTGGTCCTCTCAACGCAAGGGCCGCGGCAGCAAGCGCGCCCTGGCAGCCTGCCCAGCTGATGACCCCAGCAGCAGCGAAGACGGTGCTATCGGGGCCTCCCGCAAGTCAGCACAGCCCCGGCGCGGCTCCCAGCGCTCAGCCCCATCCCACCTGCAGCGCTCCCAGGCAGCAGGATCAGACAGCTTCAAAGGCACAGGGTCAGAGGGTAATGAGCGCCCACTGTCTGATGGCGCGCGCACCGTTGAGCAGAATGCCTGGACCAGCAATGCCTCGCCAGACAACAGCTACGGCTCCCCAGAGGACCTGCAGCAGCAGCAGTTGCAGGCCATGCAGCTGCCAGGGCTTCTGGGGACCTACTGCACCGGCGGCAGCAACAGCGGCAGCCCTGCAGCAGCAGATCCAGACGAGGTCGCGCAGCAGCAGCATCTGCACATGCAGCCCGACAGCTGCTACGCGCAGCAGCACAGCGCCCTGCAGGGCGCAGCCTTTGCTGCTGCAGCAGCTAGCAGCAGTATGCTGCCAGGCGCAGCAGGCAGGAGCCGTCTGGGTATGCAGCAGTCCGGCACTGGCTGCTCCGCAGACTTTGGGATGCCTGCGTGCTGTGGTGCCTGGGGTGGTCCTGGGGATCTCACAATGGGGTCCCTTACCGGGCCTTCCCTCAGCCAGCCGCAGCAGATGCTGTCAGGCCCTACTATGTCCTGCAACCCCAGCACAGCAGGCATGGGCGGGCTCGGCAGCAACTTTGGCCAGGGGAGCACCCTAGAGGCCTGGATGATGGCACCAGGTGTCATGCAGCAGCAGGCAGCACAGCTGCAGCAGTACTGGTCCCCTCAAGCAGGGTGCAGCTCAGGCATGGAAGAGGCTTTCGGGCAGTCTATGATGCTACAGCAGGCCATGCAGGAGCAGCAGCAGCAGCAGCAGCAAATGATGATGATGTCACAGCCGCAGCTGCAGCAGCAGCCAGGGCTGCAGCTGCCCGTGCCCAACCAGCAGCAGCAGGTCAGCGGCCGGCTCGGCAGCGCGAAAAGCAGCAAGGTGTCGGGCACGGAGTCCTCAGGCACCAATATGGCCCTGCAGGACCTTTCAGTGCCGTCAACAGAAACAGCATCTGCAGAACCCTGCTCGGCAGACCCTGCCCTGCCAGTTTCCTCAGCTGCTGCTGCTGCAGCCCTGGCCAACGACCCGCTTTTCGGGGCCCTGCCCATGCACGGCGCCAACAGCAGCAGCAGCCTGAGCCTCTTGGATGGGCTCGACACATCAGCACAGGCTCCTGATGGCCAGGTGGTTGCCGAAGCCCTGGGCTCTGGCACAACCCCAGAGCAGGACAACCTCCTAGAAGAGGCTCTAGCAGTCCTGCTGGCTGGCGGTCCCGACTGGCAAATGGATGATATCCTGATGGTGAGCCCCCAGGCCCGCTCTGGCACACACAGCCAGTTCGTGCCGCCAGCAACCACCTCCAGCCCCAGCAGCAGCAACGTGAACGGCGGGAACAACCTGTCAGGCCCGCTGTCAGTCCCCAGCCTCCCTTCGGCCTCGGCATCGCAGGTGGCAGGCCAGTCAGGCCTGCCGCAGATGTCAGCACAGGGGCAGCCTTGCGGCGGGATGGCGGCAGCAGCAGCGGGGCTGGTTCACGCGACAGATGCGCTGCATGTGGGCAGCCCAGGGAAGGCGCCAGGGAGCAACCTGCCCCCTGCTGCACAGGCACAGGCTGGCAGTATGCTTGCGGCAGGGGATGGGGTCGCTGGGGCAGCAGCAGCCTCCGTGGGTCTTGAGGACCTGCTGCCTCCTATGCAGCGGTACAGCTCCATGCCAGCAGGAATGGATCTGTCTGTATCCGTTCCTCCTGCAGCTGCTGGCTTTGCATCGATGACAGGGGGAGGCATGCATGGAGGGCCTCCCGCAAACCTCCCTGCGAGCTTCTTCCGTGGAGGTGTCAGCACACAGCATGGTGGGCTTGCGCCTGCCATCAGCACTGCAGGAGGGATCTTCCCAGGTGCTGGCAGTGGGAACATGTTTGGGGCAGGAGGGGCTGGCGGTGTGCTGGGGGGAGCTGCCGCATTCGGAGGCATGCACCCGGGGGTGCAGGAGGAGCCATGCCCGGTGGGATGCCTGCTGCCGCTCCCCATGCAGGCGGTGTGCTGGGAGGGATGGCAGGAGGTGGCAGCACTGCCATGTCGATGGGAGGCATGGCTGCTACTGGCCCCATGGCCATGGCTCCAGGTGGTATGGGCATGCACCTGGCTGGCCAAGCTGGGCCCTGTCCTCAGCTGGAGTCTACCTTCCAAGGCATGCAGGGTCCTTCCCTGCAGGCCATGTGGCAGCAGCAACAGCAGCAGCAGGACAAGCACAGCCTGCTGCTGCAGCAGCAGCTCATGATGCAGCAGCAGCAGCAGGCAGAGTACATGCGGCTCCAGCAGCAGCAGCAGATGGCGCACCGGCAGCAGCTGATGCGCTTGCAGCAGCAGGTCAACTCTACGATGACCTACTCGCAGCAGCTGGTGCGGCTGTCCATCAAGCTGCATGGGGTTACACCAGACCAGCTGCCTGCCAGCACAGTGCTGGCAATGGAGCGCCTGCTTGTGAACAACGCAGCAGACATCGAGATGATCCTCCTGCAGCCCTCCCTGCGGCAGGGCTGCATTCAGTTTGAGCTCGATGTGCTGGTGAAGTGCCCTCAGCCGCGCAGGACCAGCAAGGATATGTCAGCACAGGCAGCGTCAGCACAGCCAGGGTCCGGTGCTGGGCCTGACGCTGCAGGAGAGGCAGCGCAGTCCGATGACTTTGAGTCGGGCGCAGGGCCCAAGGTCCAGCAGGGGATGGGGTATAACCGCCTGGCGGCGGTTGTGGCGGCGTTCAGCGACGATGCAGCAACGCAAGCTGCAGAGGCGCTGGTGCGGCAGGCGCTGCCGTTCGAGCAGCTGGTGCAGGCCCTGCTCGGCCTGCCACTAGTTGACTGCGCAGACGCGGACGCATGCGCGTCTGACGCATCCTCATGCGGCGGCGGACCCGGCAGCAGCGATAGCGACAGCGACAGCGAGGATGGCAGCAGCGGCAGTGACAGCGGCAGCAGCAGCGATGATGCCAGCAGTGTCAGCAGCGGCTCCTACAGGAGCCGTGCGCAGGGCAGTCTGCAGGACTGTGTGCAGGCCATATACGTGCAGGTGGGGGACAGCCTGGGCATCTGGAGGGCAGACTCTGGGGTGGTGCAGGAGTGGAGCACAGGCCTCAGCGCACCAGGGTACACCTTTGCAGGATCTGGCGCCGACAGCAGCGGCAGCAATTGGCGCCCAGTCATCAAGTCCTGCATGCCGCTGGTCAGTGCTGTGGCAGGGTCCTCTGCTGCTAGCAGCCCGACCGCGGCCGCAGCAGCACACCATGCACTCAAGCCCCTGCCGCTGCAGATAGCGCTGCATGGCTTTGGCCCTGGGCCCCTGGCGGAAGGCAGCACGGACGGGGCTGGCATGCACCTCTGGTGCACGCGTAGGGGGCAGTTTCTCATGGTGGCCACTCGCGAGGCTCCTGCAGGGGTTGCTGTGCTGGGTGCTGAGCGCACTCTGCATGGAGTGCAGGAAATGCAGGCGGTCACCGGCCTGTTAGACAGCACTCCAGGCATGCTGCTGCTGCAGGCAGAGCAGCTTGTGCATCTCAGGCGCACAGCGCAGCTCAGCACAGGCAGCAGCAGGGAGGAAGCCTTAGAGTGGGGCGAGTTTGGGCTGATGAGCGGCCTCGTGCCAGTGCTGCTGTGCCCGTCTGCAGCTATGGCAGCAGAGTGCAACGTGCTCCTGCAGATGGCAGACAATCCCAGTGTGATTGCACCCAAGGTGCTGCACCTAGGGCTTGTGCTGGACTTTTGGGCCATGCACCAGCAAGTGCAGCAGCAGCAGCTTGATGGAGGGCCTCGTGCAGAGTGGCAGGAGGCACTCCTGAACAGCGTGGGCTACCTCAAAACCATCAAGTAAGTGACGGTGAAGCTGAGTCCCTTTGCTCATCAAGCCTGCATACAGCGTGTTGCATATGTGGTGTGCGCTGTGCTATCCTACTGCACGTGTCCCTCGCCTTTGGCAAACAAACACAGCATGCCTTGCAGAGTGCTGTCAGTCCATAGCCTGCCTGGTGCCACCGCCCCAATCAAGCATCAGTCAGCGTCGATATCGATTTACCTCGATCAACATTTACGTAGCATACCATACCTATTGGGATTTACTAACACTCCCCTGCACCATGCTGCTGCTTCCTCCCGTCCTGCTGCTGCTGTGCTGCTGCCCTCGCGCAGGCTCTCGGCACCCAGCTGCTGCTGTCAGCGGTTGTGTCTGGCATGTCTGCAACCTCAGCACACCTGCATGCGATCATGCTTGTAGTGAGGGAGCTGCATGCGCAGGCAGCAGCTGCTGATCCTGCAGCAGCAACAGCGGCCCATGCAAGCCCTGCAGGAGCAGCATCAGCACAGGCTGAAGCCCCAGCACGACCAGCACCAACAGCACCAGCACAGAGCGATGCAGGCAGTGCCGAAGAGCTGCAAGGTGTGCCATGTGCTGATGCAGCCGAGTCAGGGCTGCAGGACAGCAGTGCAGGACAGCTGCTGCAGGAGGAGGGGTCCAGCGCAGCAGCAGCTGCTGGGCTCAAGCCCGTGCAGGAGTGGGTGTTTGAAGAGGTGGACTGCAAGGGTGGGGACAGCAGTAGCAGCGGCGGTTCCAGCACAAGCGACAGCAGCATGCTGCCTGCGCTCAGGGGCAAGCCTGGGTCTCGCACATCTGCAGGAGCGTCTGCTGCCGAGGTTGCTGCAGCTGTCGAGGCTGAGAGCCAGCAGTCTCCATACGTCATATTCAGGGGTGCCACTCAGATGCTGGCGATGCTGCTGGTGATGTATCTCCTGCTGGAGGTTGCAGCAGCTGTGTACAAGGGCCGGTCCCCTGCACAGCTGCTGCTGCTGTCCCTGGCACAGTTGAAGGAGCTCCTAGGTATCATGTTGGTACCTTTGGCTATGATGTGCCTGGGAGGGGTGCTAGCTGTATGGCAGTTTGGTCTGGAGAGAGGTGCCAGTCAGGCAGACCACCAGCCCCACAGCCCACAGCGGGTTGGGAGCCTTGGGGGAGAGTCCTCAGTAAGCAGCAAGGGAAGCAAGTCTGCTGACCTGCCGCCTGAGCTGACCTGCACATGAAGCAGGCTGTGCTATGTAACTGCTGGTGTGTTTGTGTGTGGTTACTTGTTTTACTGGTGTGGGTTCTGACCTGGGTTTGACGATACGGCGTGTAGGTTGCACCAGCTTGTGTAGGCTGTGTGGATGGTGTGTGTTTGGTCTGTTGTGAGCTGTGGTTGGTTGGTTCTGTAGTAGGGTGATGTTTGCTGCATGCACTGAGGAGAGGGACTACCTCTGCTGATGTGTTGTGTCACTGCATGGTTAGTGTGCCGCCTGACACAAGAACATGTTATGTATCCACACTGGTTGTTGCTGCTATTGCTTGCAACACTCAAGCGTATGGCCTGGCATATGGTCAAAGCTTTTGGACGCTGCAACTGAATGCTGAATGATTGTGGTCTACTTAGCTGTCTTCTTACTCAGCAGTTGGTAAGGTTGCTGCAGAGTGACGTCTGAACAGTCACACTTATCGGGCCCTTTTGCCTGGGGCAGCTGACGCCTGATTGGTTACGTATGTCAGGTCCACAGTATGCGAGTATTGTGTCCCTTCATTTTCATTTTGCCTTGGCCGGCTGCACACCCCCATGGCACATAAGATTTGACGTGGCTGAGCATCACTGTGTTTGTTTTGGTTGATCTGCCCGCACTGCAGCGGTGCAAAGAGAGGCGACATGCCTTGCTGCTATGTGCTTGCACCTGCTCTTGCGCTTTCTGAGCCGTTTGAAATGACCGAAGAGATTGGCCAGCATTCTGCCCAGATGGAGGACACTTTGGGGCCTTGGAGGAGTGTTACTCTCTTGATGTGTGTACAGCAACTGTTCTGCTGTCGCACCGGCTGCACTGTGGCTGTTGGCTGTGCATGCACTCCAACTAAGACTCCGATCAGCCCCCACATCTGGCTGTCTATGCGCCATAACCTTGCATCTCTTGGCCGCTGGCTGCAGGAAGCAGCTGCTTCCCCTGTCTGTAAAATTCTGCAGAGCTGACGCACAAATTCAATTTGTCTGCGGCAGGGGTGATTTTGTCTGCACGCAGCAAGCCCTGTCTTGGTATGCAGCAGTGATGTCTTTGTGCGCCCGGAACAGAGTCTGCCAACAACTCAAGGATTGGCAGGCCACGCACTGCTGTGCTGCAACATAGTGACAGGCCTCCTCACACAAAGTGCAGTGCGTCCTTTGGCATTGCTTGTTGAGTAAGCATCCGACACGTTTTTGAGCCCTTGAGTTTGCGAGTTTTGATGGGTGTGATGCCTGGGTGTGATGGGTGTGATGCCTGGGTGTGATGGGTGTGACTCACTTTGGAAGCCTGTAGGACGTCAGGGGACACGTCTTGCTTGGTTGCGGGGTCAGCACCCTACTTTGTCTACGGTGCATGTTGGGAGTTTGCTGGGTGTGTGTCAGTGTATAGGGTTGTGTGGGGTGCAGCTTGGGGATAAGGCTTCTGTCAGCGGTGTAGCTCAAAGTTGGGGTTTCTGTGTGCTGATCTGCCCACCAATGCAGTTTTTCCACTGTTATGTTGCACTGTTGCTATGGCGGCGCCCATGCTGGCTCTGTTGAGGCACTGTAGGCTGAGCACAGCTGCGCTGTTTTACTGTTACTGTTACTGTTACATGGTTCAGGCTGAGCCTTAACACCCCGTAGGGAGCCAACGAGGCTCATGGGGTACTCATGGGGTACTTTTACATACTATGGCCGTGCCCACTGCACAGCAATGCATCGGTGCGGCTAGTCGCGCACAGGCCAACTCAGGCACCGTCCAACGACGGTTGTGGCCACGCGCCACAAGCAGCTATTGAAGTGGGTCTTGTAGGTTTCTTATTTCCTCTCAGAGTCGCAGGCCAAAGACGTTGGTTAGCGCCGTGCACTCTGCAGCAACTTGCTGTGTGAGCTTTCTGAGGCTGTTGCTGCGTTCAGACTTTGGTGGTGTGTCAACCGTGTAAGCGGCGGGACGGACGCATTTCAATGCGTCAGCCAAGATAGGTGTGGGCGCTTTGGAGAGTGGGCACAACCTTTGATGTGCTGGAAGTTTCTTTTGCTTGCTGCTTTTGTTGGCGGCGAGCACATTGGGCGCACTTTTTCTTTGGGTTGGGCGTCTGTGGTTGTGGTGCGTGTCTCTATGCGGCCTGCAGTGATGCGAGTTCATGGGGCATGTAGGCAGTCAGAGTATGGCCTGTGTGCTGAGAGCATTGTGCGGCTGTCTCACCACTTGTGGTGCTGTGCTAGGCCCCCTCGGTATAGATTGACCATTACAGGAGTGTGCAGGCAAGGTTTTGAGGGCAGGCTCGTGCCTTATGAGAAGGTTTACACGATGCAATCCTGCGGCGATTGGGGCCAGGAACCCTTATTTGGTTATGAGCTTAGCGTCGGTGCTTTGTGGCGGTGTGTCTTTGTGGCGGTGTGTCTTTGTGTCAAGCACTTCGCTTGACCGTCCGCGATATTTGTTGACTTTGTCGAGTGCCAAGAGCCAGACACTCGACTATGTTTATTTATGCGGCGTGAAGCAGAGCGTCCGAAGCTCGGCTTCGGCGCTTGCTGCGCACCCCGAATTGCTGGTGGTCGGCCTATCATGCGGCAATGCCTTTTACAAGCCAAGTTCCATCATGCTAGTGTTGCTGCATGTGTGATCTCAACATGGCTCAAGTGTTTGCGGCCCGTATACGATTGCGCAGAAGGATTCTGACTTTGGTGACGCGATATTCTTGAGCTTGTTGATACCCCAAAATGTTGGGCTGGATTTGGGCGGGTGATGGCTTGTGGGCCCCCAGGCTGGAGCAAGGGAGTGTATCCTCTGCTACGCGTGCAATGCAGCATGTGCCGTCTGTGAAGCACGCAGCGGCCTGACAAAAAGGGAGCAGATGGGTCAAGAGGCCCTTGTGGCCCCCCTCTTTGGGTGGTTTGGCTAGTCGCACAGAGATGAAGCCATATGTGCATGGCGCCGACATTGTTTGTTTGGCCATACAAAGGGCGTTGTTGCACTTGCAATGTTGTGTTCAGGGCGCGCACCAGCACTAACTTATTCAACCACACCCGGGCTGCACATGTGTCTTCTGTCCGTTGTGATGTGTGTTGCTCCTGCAAGGACTCCGTTGTTTGGACAGCTTGGCAAGGAGACACAGAAATGTGACGTGCTCGCTGCCCTGTGCTTGTGCGGCAAATGGTCGACACTGGTGCCACATATGTTGGGTTCTGCATACATGCAGACCATGGTCTATAATTGTATGACCTGGAACCGCCGTACGTTCTGCCCATACATTTATGCGTGTTTCAGACGCCACTATCCCTTCGGGCGCCTGGCGCTTCTGCCACATACATGTAAAGGATGCGGATGGCTCATATCGCCGGTCCGGCAAAAGAGCGGGCATTCTTGGGCATTGTTGCTGTTGGTTGTGTCTGCCTCGCACACCGACGACAGCGCGTCTATTTTCCATGCACATGCACGTGTTACTCCCGCAAAGATGGTGCGGTGGTGTGTGTGGGAGTGGTTGGAGTGCTGCACAGCAAGAACGCTGCAGGGAGAGTGCATGGGCGTGTGGTGGTGTTGTCGTGCGATGCTTCCTGTGCTGCCTACTGGTCTTGCCGACAGGTCTGGCTGTTGTCATGCCTGGTAGCACAACAGGCGTTGGTTATGTGTGCTTTGTGTGGATCAGTAGATGGTGCGATGATGAGAAAGGCGCTATCTGTTTGGGAGGTACACTACCAAAGAACCCCTGCATGCCATACACGGCTGCTTATTGATGTGGGTGCTCCCTGTGGCTGCTTCGGCAGTTGTGGCACATGCCTTGTCTACTGTAGTGCTCTGGATATGGCTTCAAAGGAAGTACTATGCATTGATGCTGCACTTGTGCAGTGATTGTGGAGCTTGCGCATTCCTGCGTGAGGGTGCGGATTGCTCAGGGTGTGGGGTCTACACCACCTTGCCGTCTTGTGGGCAGTTGGGGGTTCATGTGGAGTGGCCAACTTGCTTTCTGAAGGGCCGTGTAGTTGTGCGCTGATACGTGCAATGCAGCTTGCCAGGCCATCTGGGCTTGTCTGTCCCTACTTCAGACTTTGCAACAGCAGTGTTATGGCAGTCTTTGTAGGACAACGGGGCATAGTAGGGGATTGCTTGCACCGCTTTACTTTGGTTGGGGTTGGAAGCTCTGTTGGCCGCGGTTGTTTGCGACCGAATTGGCTTTATAGTTGCTGGGCGCAGGTCCCGGCGTATGTCTTGCATGAGTGAGAGCGATATCACACCGATATGAGGTGGCAAACATGAGGCTGGGAGCTGGCTAGGCGGGGCTCGCTCTACCTGCGTACCGTGTGAATGTGGCTTGTCAGGCATGCGCCAGCACTGATCACGGCTTGCATGCCGTGGCAGGAACACTCTGATAGTGGCATGACACCATAACGAGTGCGAGCCTGCATGGTGTTGTGTTGTGAGTACTTTGAGTATGGACCAAATGCAGGGTGCGTGTGCTTGCAGATAGTGTCCTTTTGGGTGATGAACGCCCCTGTCGTGGGTGAATTTGTGTGAGTGCTTGATGAATGACCCTGTCTTGGGTGAATTTGTGCGGGTGCTTGCAGTCAGCCATATCGTCATGACGCACCGCACGAACATGCACAGTGTTGGCAGGCTACTTTTTGCATTCAGGACAAATGCAGGACTTGCAGGTGTTGCTTTAATCAAAGTGCTTATAAGTGCTTTCAAAGCACACAAGTTGCTTTTTACCCTGGTAATGTGCCTCCCTGAATGGCTCCCATGGAGGAGAGGCTCCATACTGCCCGGTCAACACGGATTATGTCGGCTCGCTGCAAAGGTTGTTGAAAATGTACTAAGGACCTATTGCACCTGATATGCCTCGCAAGGCTTCTGTCCACAGATGGAAGGAAAGGAAGTTTCTGATAAAAGCAAATTCTGACAGAGTCATTGGGTGGACACTGGGTCTCTGCCTCTGTCACTAATGCCAACTTTACCACACTGTCTGCTCTAGTCTGGAATGGGGACAATCACATTGCCACACTGTGCCTGCGTGACCACTACCGTCAAAGCCACAAAACAGCACTCCCACCAAACAACACCAACGCCTGCTGATTGGGCTCTTGTGCCCTTGCAGTTACTCTTGCCAGACAAAGCTGCCTGTCACACTTTCATCTAGCTGTCATGCTAAACATGCAACTGCTGAAGGCGCGTCATGTGTGAAATGACACGCTTCACGGGCTGCGCTAGGCTGTGAGCAGTGACGTGCATGTTATTACATTACTGATCCTGCACAGATAAATGCGAGAAGCAACACAGTGTCCTACTTGGGTAGGGCCTACCCTAGTGCCTGGCAGAGACACCGCCCAGCACAATCTGGGTGGCTTTATCATGAGAGCCTTGCAATACCCCAGAACATGCGTATGTTGCAGCTGCATCCAAAAATTCAGCAAAACCATGGGACGGCTGCCAAAGCAGCAGCCCGCCAACGCATCCCGGTCAAGCTACATCCTGCAATATATGTTGAGTAGTGCAGGCTGCCCCGGTGTCTGCACAACCACCAGCACAAAGGGATCACTGGGGTGAAACAGGTGCAGCTGCCTCCGCGCAACTTCCTCCCCCGCATGGACGACAGTTGGAGGCAACACAACATCCAACTGCAACACGTCATCCTCATGTCCCTGCCCATGCGTCTGCTGCTGCGCCTGCTGTGCTGACACCCCACTACCTGCAGCAGGTGCTCCTGCGGGACCAGCTGCTGTTCCAGCGGCAGCACCAGCAGCGGCGGGTGTTAGCCTGTGGACGGGCGTAGCATCCGATGCTGCATCCAGTAGCTGCTGCTGCCGGACTGCTGGGCGAAAGCTGGGGTAACTGCGCGCCAGTTGGAAGCATATGGGGTGTGCTGGGCTGTTGCGTAGGCCGATGATGGGGGATAGGTGCTTGCTGTAGCGGAAGAGGTGGGGGTCGAGGTAGGGGCTGGAGCTCAGGCTCTGCAGAGCAGTAGTGGGGGACAAGAATGACAGCGGCAGTTGGGTTGACAAGTCATGTGATCATAGTCGATGGGTGACAGGTGGTTGCTGTGCGGGAATAGGTGGGGGTCGAGGTAGGGGCTGGGGCTCAGGCTCTGCAAAGCAGCAATGTTGACAAAACAGACAGCAGCAGGTCAATATGTGGTATATGGGTCCAGGGGGGTTGGGTTCAAGCTGTATACAGCAGGGGCCGATAACAAAAAACACAACTGGCGGGACCGTGTCACGGTGGCAGCAAGCACAGCCAGGCGCCATTGTGATGTGGGGGATGCAACAACACCCTGACGTCAACCCACCTTGCAGCCCTGCAAGGACCATGAGCACAAATGCATTCACCGAAAATGCTTCCCTCACTCCCAGGTTCTTTTTTAGGCAGTTGCTATACTTAGTGCCGCACGCAACAGGTGCCAGCCCCCTAGCCTTGGCATACGCTACCACTGCAGAAGCGTTGTATACAAGCCTGTACATCACAAGCATCCTGCAAGAAGTACAGTATCTTCATTTTGGTGCATAGAGAACTATCCCCATGTTCAGGGTTTAGGGGTTGAAAACCCCAAACCCTAAACCCTAAACATAAACATCACCCTTATGTCAACCCCACCCACCTGCAGCCCTGGCAGCACCATGAGCACCACCTGTCTCAAAAACCTCAGCCTCTCCCGTGCCGCCTTCCTGCTGCTGCTGCTGCTGCTGCTGTCACTGGGCCCACGGCCGCCAGTTGTACTGCTAACATGCTGCCTGCCGCTGCTGCTGTTGTCAACACCACTCTCTACCACCCTACCTGCACCAGCCCTACTGACCACCCCACCCCCCACCGCAGCTGCTGCTGCAGCTGCTGCAGCTGCTGCAGCGACCGCTGGGGAGCCGCTTCCTAACCGCCCAGCATGCACTGCTGCTGATCCTAGGGCTGTGATGTTTGCACCAGGAGTGGAAAGCCCTAAACCCCTTGGCGGCATACTGCTGCTGCTAGGCAGAGCAGCCAAAGCAGCACCAGGGCCTGTGCGCCCTACTGCCTGCTGCCTAGTGCTGCCTGCTGCTGCTGACGTGGTGCTGGCACCCTGCTGCTGCTGTTGGCCAGGCACTTCAACTGACACAGCAGGTAGCTGCACCTGCTGCTGCTGCTGCTGGGCTGCAGGCTGCTGGCTGTGCTCCAAGCCGACAGGAAACCCAGCAGGGTATAGCGCAGCAGCACAGCAGCGCTCCACAGGGCTTAAGTCCCTACTAGCTGCCAGCAACCGACACGGCTGCTCCAATACCGTCGACAGCAGCAAGGCGTTACTGCTCTTCCAAAACCCCGTGAACGTCGTCGTCCGGAGGTCGTAAACCCCGTAGAAATGCGCCCGGTTGGGGTTAGCATCTGCAGCAGCGGCAGGGCCGCTCGTCGGTGCCCCGAACTTGAGCAGCAGCAGGTTTCTGCTGCCTAGAAACCTCGCCCGCCAGTGAGCTAGGCTCGACAGCACTCCGAAGTTGTGCTGAAAGTCACGCTGACTAGGTGCCACATCACAGGGCCTCTGCGAGCTGATGGCATTGTACAGGAAAGCTAGCAGCCGCTGTCGGAGACCGGTGATCAACTGCCCGCCAGGGTCTAACAGGGCCGCAGAAGTTGCTGCTGCTGCAGCGGCTGCCCCGCCGTCGCCCCCTGCAGGCAATACCTGCTGCTGCTGCTGCTGCTGGAGCTGGGGGCTTGACTGCTGCTGTACTGGAAGAACCTGCCCTACACGAGCCTCTTGACCACCACCACCACCAGCAGCAGCAGCAGCAGCAGCAGCAGCAGCAGCAGCGGCAGCGGCAGTGGGAGCTGGGTTGCCTGGTTGAGTGGCGAGCCGGGGTCGGACCCTCCTGCGCCTGTCTGTGTCGATGCTGTCACTGTCTGAGTCCTCATTGTCCCCTTCTCCGCTACTGCTGCTGCTGGCGCCACCATCACCATCACCATCGCGACCTGCACCATCACGCCCTGAGCGCCGCCGCACCCGCCCTGCACCGGCGGCTGCTGCTGCTGCTGCTGCTGCTGCTGTGGCAGGAGCAGCAGCCTGCAGTACTACTTCTGCCCGGACCTGAACACCCCCACCTCCTGCTGCTTGCTGCTGTGGCGGCTGCTGCTGCTGCTGCGGCGGCTGCGGCGGCTGGCGTCTGAGCTGCTGCTGCTGATGCTGATGCGGCGGCGGCGGCGCACAGGGGCAGGCTGGCCCAGCAGCTGCTGGACAATGCTGGGGAGGCAGCAGCGCCATGGCCTGGTGTCGCATCCAATACTGCTGCTGCTGCCGCTCGTGCTGCTTCTGCAGCTGCCACTGCTGCTCTGCCGCTGCTGCTAGCTCGATGGGTTCGCTGTCGTCTGGTTGGCACTGGCGACCGACTGCCTGGACGTCTGTGAGGGTACCGTCGTGGTTGACTTGCAGCAGGTGAATTGTCTGCTGTCGGATCTGCAAGGGAATAAAAACGGAATAAAATGCTGTATGATGTTAGCCTGGCTGGTAGCCTTGAATGTGAACTGCGCTTAAGTCAAGCTGGAGGTACACTTCAATTCTGTGCTCAGTGCATCAACAAGAGTATGTGAATGCCAGTGGGCTGTCCTGCAGGCTGGCACATGCACCACTGCTGCTGCCACAGCAAGAGCCCAATAAACAACGAGACAAATAAATAAAATAAATGCAATCCAGCATCCGATGCTTGGCAATGAGCCTCACCGATGTGAGTGCCAGAGTGTTTTCGTGCAGGCTGGCACATGCGCTGCCACTCAGGTCAAAGTAGTCCTCCAGGTATTGTCGCTGGTCAACCTTCAAGCAGCGCCGCACATCAACCTGCACAGCACATGCAACAGACAGGACAGGTGTGTGTATGTCCCCTCTCAGGATAGTCTTGATGTTGCTTTGGGGGATGGAATGTCACATTCAGTCCCCCAGTGGGGGGACTGCTGCATGGTGGATTCAAGGCTCAGCCAGCAGAGAGTGGATGCGGTGTCTTTGGAAAGTCCTACTAGGACACCACACCAATGACTCCTCGTGACGGTCATATGAGAGCCAGGGCACTGGGGTGTTCAGACTTGCCTGAGCCATGCAACAACATAGTCATACTCATGGCCCCCTTGGTAAAACCCAAAGAAATGGACTTTACCCCCCCCCCCCGGTAAAAACACCAAAAAACAACCCCCAATGCATGACTGACGCACCACGTGGAACGTTGTCACGTCGCAGCAGTCTCTGCTGGGCATCCGCTGGTTACCCAGAGCAGCTGCATCCCCGCTGTCGTCCAGTGGGCCTGTATCGGGCGCCAACTGCTGCTGCCGTGCCGGCTGCTGCTGCTGCTGGGTCTGCTGCTGCTGCTGCGGCGGCGGCGGCGGCACACCCGCAGCAGGCCTAGCCATTGCTGCTGGTGGTGCTGCTGCTGGTGCTGTTGCTGCTGGTGGTCCAACTGCTGTTGCTGCTGCTGCTGCAGTGCCTTGCCTGGCCTGCTGCTGCTGTGGTGTGCTTGATGCCAGGAGCAGGAAGCGTCCATTGTGAAGAGTGACACAGAAGTCTCGGCACAGCTGCTCACTGCCGCTGCACAAGGGGAGGCGCCACCTCTCCTTGAAGAAACTGCAGATACAGCATAAAAATACAGTGTGCGGCAAATCACCACAACTCTGTCAGTGTCACTAGGTCTTTGCACTGATTTTTTTGAGGTGTTTTGAGCTGGTTTTGTTGCCTCAAATCAGGGGTTACGTGCTTAAACAGACGCATGGCAGGAGGGCAGTTGCAGGCAGGACAGTGATGCTGGTTGTGCCCAAGGTCAGTGGGTAGGAGGGAGGAGTGCAGTGCGGGAGGCAGCAAGAGGCACCTGCAGGGTTTCAAGGGATTAGTTCTACGGTGGCAGGTGCCATCCAGAGAGCTGCCGGGAGCGGTATGGCACCTGGTGCCCCAAGATATCCTGCTGCCTGATGCGGGCTCATGCTTGCTGGTGTTTAGTGGTAGGGCCGCCAAAAGGCCTGAACCCTATCACTTGTAGGATACGAGACACACACAGTGCTGCTTCTGACTGGCCCTGAGGCATGGGTATTGTTGCTTCAAGCGTAATCCTGAAGGTGCTACTATCCCCTGCACAGGGTCCTAGTGGGAGTTGAAGCTTCAAGAACAGATGCTGGCCCTACCTGTGGAACCCAAGTGACTGTTGTTGGCCCAGCTGCGTTCCTGCTGCTGCTGCTGCCTGCTGAGGGGTTGGGCCAAGGTAGTCTAGTAGGACCACAGACTCTAGCTGCAGGGAGAAGCACACCTGCAAAGCAAGGCAGTAGCAGCACGCAGGTTGAGTGCTTGTGGGTGCAGTGGGTATACAATCAGGCTGTTCTGGCCACTGAGTGCTGTTTGTGAAAGCTGCTTGCTGGCACACAGTGCAGTGGACATTGACCATGTGTGTACGTGTACCAGGATGCCAGGAGGCCTGCCCCCAAACTTCCTGATACGTGCAAACAGCGCATCTTGCTGCTGTAGCTGTTACTAAGGCTTTGATGAGACTCCTAGCAGTGCTTTATGTAGACTGCACATCCACCACACACCCTATCACCCTGAGTTGCGATGCGGATGGGGGTAAACTTGGGAGGGCTTACCAGGCAATTGCCGTCCGCAATGAACTTTCCTATGTGAAAGTTTGGCGCTTCGGACTGCAGCACCTGCAGTGAGAGCACCCCAAGGTCAACAGTGCATCTGGTGGTGGTGGAACTGCCACAGCAGCAGTTGTGACCAGAAGCTTACCTTGTGGCTAGGGAGGATGCACTCGCTGAACGATCGTACGGTATGCACCTGCCAAAAAGGAAGGTATTGAGAAGGAGCGCTGGGCTTGAAGGTGCACGGGTTGGATGCAATTGCTCACCCCCGCGCCACAAGGGTGGCCCGCTAGCTCGCGCTGCAGGAGCCGCAAGGCAGCGTTGGGTTGCACACGTTGGTTGCTCAGATACGTTGCTGCATTGTGTTTGTTCATTCGCTCTGCGTCATGATGGAACAGGACCAAGCCAGTGTACAGTAGTGATCAGAGTAGTTTGCTGTGTTGCAAGAAGAAAGAATTTCCTGAACTTCAACGCTCGGGTGCAGTTGTACCACCAACTGCATCAAAAGTTGGGCTTGTGTTGAGGGACACAACGCCACATGTCACTCCAATGTTTCTGTCACATGTCACCAACCAACCTCCCATCCTTGCAAAGCAGATTGTTGGCCACCAAACAGATTACAGGCTTTCCTGAAGCGTCCTTCCAGACAGCACACTACGACTGTACCCTACGCCTGGAAAGGCTTACGCTCCATGCACAACCGTGCAGTGCACACTCACTCCTAACCTACTGACAACCTGTACAAGGCCCCCAGCCATTCTTCCCTGGCACAGCTGTTCGACTGCCAACCAGTTTCAAACCTCCTAGCCAGCTCCCAAACAGCATCACAACTCATCCTTGTCTCCTCCCTTGGCCTTGGCTTTGCCCTTCTTCGCATCCGTCCTGGGCAGGTACACTCCCTCAGCTGCATACCAGTCAGTGTCCTTGTTGCTTTTGGGCACGCCAGACACCTCCTGGTGCCCATGTATGGGCTGTCCAAACTTCAAGTCCTTGTTTGAGCTGAGGAACATGTTGGTGTCTTTGTGCTTCAGCTTCACCTGCAGCGCAAGCAATGGGCGGCCACACACATATGTGCGTGTCGGAACACCCTTTCTGAGAATCGCCCTGTCACCATCATCAACGTCATCATGATACTGTATATACATGCTTGATGCAACCTCATGTGTTTTAAAACACAAACACTGAAGCACAGCCAAACGGCACCACCAAACGTCACATAACAGAGGCACATGCAACAATGTCGATGGGGCACGGCCAACAATCTGCCTGCCGGCTGACTGGCTGTTGAAATAAATGTATTTTTGTCAACCATTGACGGGTGCGGTTTCCTACACACCCAATTGCCGGTTGTCCCTGTTTCCAAGCACAGGATTGACCAGCAATTGAGGGCAGCGTACCACAGCACAGCGCTCAGTGATCCAGTTGTGCCTACCTTCAGGTCCTGCTTCCAGTGCTTGGCTTTGGTGTCCCACTCCACCATCCAATTGTCACCGCCATCCGACGAGCTGTCATCGCCAAACGCACTGATCTGAACATGTGAAGGGGGCAGACAGTGCAACTTCTCAGCAATTTTAGTTTACTTTTGGATAACACAGAAGGGAGCAGAAACAATGGGCTGGCCACACGTACAGATAGGGGGTGCTGTGCAAGCTTACTACCCAGGGGCCTGAGGTGATCTCCAGGAGACAACCACGCCCAACACTCCTGATCCCAGGAGGTGCCCAGCACCCGGACCAAGCTCAGGTTTAGCAGCTCTCCTGCCTCATGTCATGCTGATGCTGTTGACCCAACAGCCTGCTGGCACTCCAAAGCATGGCAGACATGGCCACAAAGCCACAGCCCAAGGCCCCATGCCGCACGCTGCTGCTGCAGGCTATGCACAACGCAGCCACACAGGCGCGGCAGGCAGTGCCGTGCACAAAGTGGTGGCACCGCTCTCCCAGTCTCGTGGTTGCTGACGATGCTGCCCAAATGATGTAAGCCGCCTGCCTGCCTCTGAACAGGCTGCTGCCAGCCTCACCTCCTGGTTACCAGACATTGGGGAGTAGAACTGGTGGCTGTGCAACCACTTGCGCGTTGCGCCATGCTGAAACCGGATCAGCTGCTGCTTCTTGATTGGTGCACCTGGGGCGCAAGGTGCGTCCTGCAACATGACAAGTATGGCATGGTATGGATTGTCAGCACGCCAGCTGTAGATTTCAGCACATCTGTTGCGCTGATACTTGAATCGGGCTGTGGGGGTGTCTTTGCCTGTTGCACCATCACTGGTGACTTCTGCTGATGCTGCAGTTGGGGCCTTCCTGCAGATGATCAACCCAGATCCCTTGACTCACCACAGCCCCATGCACAATCCAGTAACTCTGCGAGTTTTCAGAGTCCGGATAGCCCGTCACAGACTGCTGTTGGCTGCCCCTGCTGTAAGCCACTCCATGGGAGTGAAGCCGCGCCCCGGATGAGCTGTGTACCAATTTGATTGTGCTGCCGCATGTCACCTGCACAACCACAACAGCACAGTGCGACCATTTGTTGCCTCCACTATCCTTCCCTGCATGCTTTATGCACCCAATCACGCCGGTGCCACATTAGGGAGAGGGGCCTTGCTTGACTCGGGGACAGCACGGAGGGGGCCAACCAACCACCCTTCAGCTGCCAGCCTGTAGTGCTACACACGACGTGCAGCGTCCCACAAGATGAACGCACCCAAACTGTGTCTGATGCGGCTGCAGAGCTGCTGACCCAGCCCAAGAGCGTGGCAAGCAGTAGCCTGATCATGATGGCTGTGGAAGTTTCTGCTGTTGTGCCGAAAGTGTGCATCTGTTGGCACATAGATGGGATCCAGAGCTTACGTTTTTGCATACCAGAAGGCAGGCGGGCTTCTGTGTTGCTGCTCTCACACTCACTCCTGGTTGTTCATGGTTTGCTCAGCATTGCTCGGACTGCTCGGACGCCCTGGCTCCCTCCCTGTACTTATCCTACTCATGGAACGTGTTGGGCTGTTGCAGTCTCAGCTGCTGACCAAGATATTCGCAGGCAGGAAGAACACATTGTACAAGCAGCACCTACGCGAGCCTTTGTTAGCTAACGCAGACGTACATGATGCACACGAGAACCCGGTTCTAGGGGGTGGGGCTGCTGATTCACACAGGCAGGACACAGCAGCAGAGGCAGGTGGCAGGACAAGAGCAAAGATGCCCTTCCTGTTTAGCTCCTGCTGCGGGCAGCGGCGCAGCAACAGGCCCAAACGAGAACGTAAACACAGAAGAAGCAGGAGGGAGCGCAAGCACCACCTAGCATCAGCCAGCAGGACCCCTGTGCAGCACACTGATTCAGCAGGTCAGCATGCGCCACCTCTGGCAGTCATGTCAGTCGCGTCAGGTGAGGGGTGTGCTGGGCAGCAGGTGCAGCACCTGCAACGCAATTGTATGCAAGCGTCATCTCAGCCTTCTGCTGGTGACTTGCAGACTCTGAGTACCACGACGCACGGGAGGCCTGGTCTGTGGGTGACCCAGGTGTGTTGTTGAGTGCTGGGAATCACGGTACAGCCATCATGTTAGGGACTTGTATGAATGGGCCACCTTCAATTAGCTGTACTGTGCTGACTCATGTGCGTCCACAGCCTTCATTCAGTGGTACCCACAGCAGTTGCAGTGGACACTCCTGTCTGCTGCATGTCGTGCGGCCTGGTGCCATCCCAACCCTGTGCACATCACCAACCTCCTTGCCTGTCTGTGCTGTTTATGGGCACCCTGCAGACCACTCGCCTGTCAGCTCAGCACAGATATCTCCCAGGGCAGGCAGCTGGCCAGACCATGTAAGTTGTACTTGACAGCTCCTACAGTGAGGCTGCTTGGGCAGTACATGGCAGTACTGCCAACCAGCTGTAGCAGCTAAGCGCCGCGGGCACTGCAGAGATATCGTTCGTTACAGGCATTGCTGAGAATGCAGTTGGGCACCGCATTTTGCTCTTTGTCACAGCCACGGATTGGCAGTGCATGTGTTGCAATGACAAGCAGCACACTGCAGTACACAGTGCACACACACCTCCAAATCAAGTCCTGGGGTGATGGCCCACTATGCACATGCCACAGCATGCACAGCCGTGTCTCCCAGCAGCATGTGCACACGTTGTGGCAACAATACATGCCAAGCAGAGCAGGACTGGAGCGTCTTGGGAAGCAGGTCTCATGGTGCTGAGGTCGTGTCCACAGCATCAGTCCTGCAGTCGGTGTGTTGCTGCCAGCAAGAGTCAATGGTTGTCCATGCTGCAGGCGCATGACCGCCACATCTGCACATTTGCATCTGCTGGCTCTGCACCAGTGACACTGCCTGCTCCTGACTTGCCCCCTGGCTGTGGGCCGGAAGGTGTGTGATATTTCTGTTTGTTGATGGCTGTTCATGCTGCAGGCACATGACGAGGCCTACCAGGACCTGGACGAGGAGGAGGCCAGCAGCAGCAGCGGCAGCGAGTCTGGCAGCACCAGCAGCGAGGAGAGCACAGGCATCGCGGCCAAGCTGGTCAGCTGCCTGTCAATCATCCGCGCCTCCTCAACAGGGGAGGAGGACGGTCCTGCCAGGGGCACGCCCCGTGCGTACCACCCGCACGTTGGCGCGCGCAGCCACAAGCTGCCGGCGGGCTGCAGCTTTCCTGTGAGTCTTGGCAAATTCCGTATCATCAATATGTGGTAGCCGCGTACAGCCCCAGTTGGAAAGTCTGACAGTGTAGTCAGTCAGTGGGTGACAGGCAGTTGCTTATGCGAAGCCGTTGCATAGTGGCTGCGACACGCAGTCCCTTCTGGTGTTGGTTTTACTTGACCTGCGTGCGGCTCCAGTAACACAGATGGTGGTTGGCTGCTGTGTGGTCCTATCAGTGTTGCCATGCATGGCGTGTGTCTGGCTTGTGCAAACAGCATTTGACTGTGCACAGCCCGTCCAGCAGCTGAAAAGCTGCAGCAGGGGACTCACCGCAAGTCACATGCACCCGCCACACTGAGCATGGCAGCACCACTAGCTTTCCTCGCGCCGGCGCTGGCTTGCGTCTTATCATCTGTGGCCGTGTCATTTTGTGTTTTGCAGAGGCGCAGCCCTGACTTGAACCCAGGCAAGGCGGCACTGTGCTGGGATGAGTGTGAAGCCTCAAACTTCCAGGTAGGCATGGCCACTTCTAGCCAAGAGCATGGCTTGGGGGAACCCAGGGAAAGGCGGCACTGTTTTCATCGCTGGATGTGGCTGCACACAGCCTTGAAGATGCACTGGCAGATGCAGCGCCAGACGCGCAGCATGCAATCATGCAGTTATGAATATGTGACGATGCCTCCCTGACTAATCGGATTGCCGCTGACGCGAGCGCTGTGCTGATTGCAGATTCGTGGAATTGACTACATGCAAAACAAGCTGAAGCAGCCCAGCTGCAAGGCCATCTACCGGTTGGTAGCGATGGACGTGTTCAGCTCGGATACCAAGCTGACGCACGTGTCACGCACCTTCCAGCTGCCTCACACAGGTGAGCAACCTTTCTGTTCTGTTGACTGCATCCACAGCATGAATGTCATTGGGTGTTCCGGTACCTTCCCTACCAAGGCGTGTGCCTGTTCCTTGGCCACCCGCAGTGTAGGGTTGTCCGGGCAGGCACAGGCTACGCATGTACTCTACGGCTGCAGTCAACTGGTACTGTGTTTGTCGACGCACATTGGCTGCTGCTGCCAAGTGCATGCTGCTGCTGTGCGCTAGTGCCTGGTGTTGCACGTGGTAGTGCACAGCTGCAGCCTGCATTTTCCTTGCATGTTGATCCCATACACCACATGCCCCTCGGCAGAAAACAAAAAAGGTGGGTCGGGTCGGTTCGCGAAGGGTCCCTAAACGTCCAGATACTAAAGCCCTTTGGGTATAGCCATAAACTTGGTTTATGACATGGGTGGTTTGGGGTGTGTGGTGCCTTGGCAGGTCCCCCTGTGGTGTGCAAGCCAGCCGTGCCGGGTGGCGCTGAGGTGGTACTGCCCCCCCTGCTGATCATGAACGTGCAGCTGCCGGATTACCCAGCACCATTCTGGGGCACAAACGATGGGCGCGGTCAGAGCATTGTATACTACTTCCAGCTCAGGTACGAATGTTGTGTTTTCATACTGAAGAGACGCTCAGGTGGAATGCAGCACTGTTTTGACCCTGACGTAGGGAAAGCTGTCCCTGTTGCATCTGGCAGCGTACCCTGCCCCTATCGTGCAGTGATTTGGGGCCTGAAGCGGCCTCGTGCAGGCGATGCAGACAGAGCTTGGTTGGCACCCTGAGACGTCACTCTTGACATGGTTTGGCAAGCTCTGAAAGCTAGCAAGTCATTCTGTCCATGCCACGCCTGGTGCTCTGGTAGCTGTGATGGTTTGCAAGTGCACACGACCATCATGTATTCATGACGTGTTGTTGTTCCGCGAATGTGTCTGCAACTGCAGGGATGACTTTGACCCAGACAAGTTTGAGAACACTGCTGCGCTGGGCCTGCTGCAGCGCTTTGTCAGCAACGGGCGGGAGGCTGACGGCTCCCCGACACGGGATCGCCTCAAGCTGATCGTGCGGTGAGCAGTCTGGGGCTGTTGGCGTGCGTTATCGCTGCTTTCTATGTGCCAGCTGCACCTTGCACGGTGTATCTAGATAAGTCGATAAGTCTGCCCACTGAGGGCTGCAGGCAGTGGGTGCGGTGTGCGGCATGAACTGCCCTACTGACCCATTGCGCTAATGGTGTGTTACCACTTCGTTTGATTGTGCAAGCGCAGGCCATGGCGGCAATAGGTTGGCTGCATTACCTGAACCAGTCGTAAGCCTGACCTGAGAGACTGGGGTACAACAGGCCCTTCGGGGCGCCCTCACGAGTCCTTGGCTCTCTGCCTAGTGCTGAGGTTTGGGATCCCCTCCCACAATTACTGTATTGTGCTGTATTCCATGGATGCAGTGTGGCCAACTTGGAGGAGTGGGCTCGTGTGGGTCCGCTGAGCAACACAGAGTACAAGCTGCTGCAGAACTACAACGAGAAGCCAGTGCTCACCCGACCACAGCATGTAAGCGGGCTTACCAGGTTCTGTGTTTTGGTCTTGTCCGCATGGCGTGATTTGATACTTGGATTGCGGGGAATATATGTATGTTATGATAGCCAATCATGGTTGTCATGTTGTGGCAAATCAGTGACAGGGCAAAGAACAAGCCGCTGTTGCTCCTTTAGTCCCACAGCAGTGTTTGGCAGGGTTGTTCTAGGCTTGCCAGCCAGCTGTGGCATGCTGCTGCAGCTTGCATGAAGCCGATAATGATGCACACGGCACTGCCACAGTGGGTATGGCGCAGGGCTTGAAGGGGTTGCAGCTCAAAATTGGCTGCAAATTTTTCAAGGCCTGCGCCATACCAATTGTGACAGTGCCGTGTGCGGCAATATCAGCTTCATGCAACAAAAGGTCTGTGCCCTCTTGGCACCCTCTTTGCAGACGCAAGCTTGATGCGTGAGGAAGTGAGATGCACAGCCAAGCCTGCCCGCAAGTATGCTTGGCACCAGCAAGTGTTTACAGTAGCGCCTTACGTCTTTTTGGGGGGAGTATGTTACATGGGCACTTTCGCCAAACAACAATGGCATTATCCACCAGGGTCGAGCCAGGTGAACCTCAGAAGTTTTTGCTGTCCCTGGTGCAGCACTTCCACCTGGGGGCCAACTTCTTGGAGGTTGACCTGGACCGATACCATCATATATGTTTTCGGGCCATTATCCCAGTATTATTCCAATTCAGAAAGCGGGTATTTTCTGCACAGATACTATGAGCAACCTTAGCAACTGTGCGCTCCACAGCCCCTCATCTCCCTCACACAACCCTCGCTCCCTCCACAACCCTCATCCCCCTCACCCGCTCACAATGTCTGTCGTGCAGCACTTCCACCTTGGGGCCAACTACCTTGAGGTTGACCTGGACGTGCACAACTACGCCTTCATCGCACGCAAGGCGCTGTGGAGCTACCACGACAGGCTGGCCACGGTGGTTTGGGACATGGGCTTCGTGATCCAGGTAGGGGTGGTGTAAGGCGTGTTGTGCTTTCGTATGTCGGGGATTGTTCCGTGATTTTGTGTTGAAGTGGGGGGTGTTTGACTGGGGGGAGGGGGTGCAGGCCTTGTGGAGCTACCACGACGGGCTGGGTCTCGGTGGTGTGGGACATGGGGTTCGTGATCCAGGTAGGGGTGGTGTAGCTTGTTGTGCTTTCGTATGTCGGGGATTGCCCTGTAATTTGGGGGGGGGGGTGCTTGACTGGGGAAAGGGGTGCAGGCCTTTTGGAGCTACCACGACAGGCTGGCCACGGTGGTTTGGGACATGGGCTTCGTGATCCAGGTAGGGGTGGTGTAAGCTTGTGGTGGTTTCGTATGTCGGGGATTGTTCTGTAATTTGTATTTGAATTTGAAGTGGGCGGTGCTTGACTGGGGGGAGGGGGTGCAGGCCTTCTGGAGCTACCACGACAGACTGGCCACGGTGGTGTGGGACATGGGTTTGTGATCCAGGTGGGGTTTAGATGTGTGGGTTGTAGTGCCGTTATGCCGCTACCACTTCTGGCAGGGGACCGAGAAGGGCCGTGGGTGGGGTGACCGAACGGTGGGTGCACGGCTCCCGTAGGGCACCGGTAGTTTCAGGGTCGCTTCATATCACTTGTGAGCACAAGTCACTAGAAGGCTGGGTCACTCAGTCAAGAGTCCAGTAGGCAAACCTGATACACGGTAAGGCCTTGGAAGGATCAGTTACCAGGGAGGACAATGTGTTGTTGTCTCCCTGGTAACTGATCCTTCCAAGGCCGTACCATGTATCAGGTCGATATGTTTCCCTACTGGACTCTTGACTGAGTGACCCAGCCTTCTAGTGACAGCCATAGCCTGTCTTGCCCTGCTGCAGCCTTAGTCCTGCAGTTCAGCTGTCAAGTTACCATCTTACAGCCTTTCTTGAGTTTGGGTATACGGTGTCCGCTCTCACCGGCGCACGATTGATCTCCCATACAGGTTCCCTCTCGGCCAGCAGCAACAGACTGCAAGTGTTCAGTTCACTCAGCCGAGCCTCTCTAGTGCCCCTTGAATGGCCAGGCAATCCGTGCAAGGACAGCGGGTGGTCCACAACACACAGCACAGCACCGAAGGAACCACCGTAGCATAGCACCTCTTGCCACCCCTGCAGGTACCCCTACCCCTGTGATACCTCTTACTCCAACTACTACAATACTACCGGTGCCCTATGGGAGCCGTGTACCCACCGTTCCGGCACCCCACCCACGGTCCTTCTCGGTCCCCTGCCAATGCACTTACAACCCATAGTGAGAGGAGCTGGTGTCCGGCATCGTGGGTGGGTCATCATAAGTGTGTGGGGATGTGCGGGCGTATAGACGTATGGTATACAGCATTGCAATATACGCCCTCGAACATCCTTACAAGTGTGTCCGCATCATGTTTGTCCATGCAGGGCAACTGTCCAGAGGAGCTGCCGGAGCAGCTGCTGGGCTGCGGCTGCATCTACCGCAGCGACCCACGCAAGTTCAAGTTCCTGTCCGACCTGCAGCACAGCAACCTCGCCAGCAGCAGCGTCACCCCCAGCATCACCAGCTTTACAGCCAGCAGGAACAGCTTTACTGGGGCCGACCGAGCAGCGGCGTCCGCGGGTGCGACCCCGGTTGCCGCTCGGTCAACCCTCTCCAGCAGCAGCAGCCCTGATGCGCCCAGCGCCGCGGGCAGCAGGACTGTGGACTCGGACGCAATCGCTGTCAACGCGGGTGCTGTTGCTGCTGCGGCTGGTGCTGTCGCTGGTGTCGCTGCTGCCGCGGCTGGGGACCCGGGAGTGAAAACCCCAGTCCGGGGTTTGTGTCGCCGGAGGCGATACAGAGCCCTGACAGTGCCGGCAGCGCTGCAGCGTCTTCGCGGGCGTCTGCCACATCTGGCGATGCACCGTTGGTGGTCAGCATATCGCCGGACAGCAGTGCGGCTGGGGCAGCAGGCAGAAAGGCGGGCAGAAAGCAGGGCGATTCGCAGGGCGGCAGCGGCATGGCGAGCGGCAGTCCCAAGCAGCTGGCTGCTGTAGCAGCTGGCAGTGCAGCTGGCAGCTAGTCAGGGTGCCGGGGTGGTTGGCAGCAGCAGTCCGAAGCAGCTGGCTGCTGTAGCAGCTGGCAGTGCTGCTGGCAGCTAGTCAGGGTGCAGCGGAGATTGGTAGCGCAGGCGCATGTTGTGGCATCACAGGGGGTCAGGGGTACTGCGCATGGACTATGTGTTGACATTGACAGGCATGGTAGAGTGTGATGCGTGTTTCTTCTGTACACAAGTTGTGTTCGATGCTTGGGTCTATTTGTACAGACAGGGCGGGTGTGTGGTGCTGTGGGTGCTTGTTTGAGGGTGAGGAGTGGTGAGTGCCACTTGCAGCGTCGGCCAGTGTGTCTGGTGGCGTGAATAGAGCGCCCTGTTGCTTGAATCCACAAGACTTGCTTTGGTGCGGAGCCTGCGCAGTGCAGCAACAGCACATCAGGCACCAGCAGCTGCCTGCATGTTGTGCTGGTGAATGGTCACAAACATGCACACGCCAGCAGCGCCTGTGTTTGTTTGAGCCGCGCTAGTGCATGCACAAGCTTGGACTCACAGAACTTGGCGAGTCCTGTTGTTGTGCTGTCATCAGGCAAGCAGACCAAGGCAGCTTTTTTGCTGGCTGTCAAAGCTTCTTTGCTGCAGGGTGTCATGCTGAACCTGCTGTCCCAACCCAGTGGCGCAACAGCAGCAGCATGGCTGCACCACACTCAGACAGGCTGTGTCGCTGTTCTTTGCTGCTTGGTGACATTTCAAGCCCAAGGCAGTGCAGCAATGTGCTTCAGGGTGTGCGTTTGAGCTCAGCGTGTGTTGTTTGAACATTAATACAGTGCTTGTTGTAGCCTAGGGCAGCTCAAGAAACGACAGGTTGGTGGTTGCTGGCTTTCTACTGCAGTGGACCAGCTGGTTCCTTGTGATTATGACTGCGGCCGGCATGCTATGGAGTGGTTCAGGCATGGGCTGACCCGTGCCAAAGTGGTGAAATGCCACTGGCGCAGTGCACGCTGACTGTGTTGAGGAATGAAGCTGTGTGTAGCAAGGCATCTGGCTGCCCAGCACGGACTGGGTAGGGAATTTCAAGCAAAGCAGCTGTGTCACTGTCAATTTTTATGTATCGTCGCTGCAACCACAGGCATTTATGCACATGCGTGTGGTTTGGTTCATCAAGCCAGTCGAGCCTGCTGCTGGGCAGCGTGGCTATTGTGCCAGAGCCAAATACAGGCCCACAGGTCATACAGAGTACACATGCCGTTGGGGTGGCCAGGCTGTAATGATAAGCTGTAACTGTGTGTGCCTGCATCTGGGGTGTGAAAGTTGAAGTCACAGCAGCATCTGGTCACAGCTAACAATGACTTGCACCCAGATACATGCAAGACACCCACAGTGCGGTGTGCCAAACACATAACTGCAGTTTCAGGCTGCTTTTTGGCTGTTGCATGCAGCTTGATGTGTGCACCACAAGACTGAAGGTCAACCTGGCATGGCGATTTGCAGGTCAGCAGCGCACAACGGCTTTCAACGCCGTAATCAACGTGCTCAACAACATATCCTGGGCTGTGAGGGACAAATTGGCGTTCTGGCTTGTGCCATGTCATTCTGGGACCTCATAGCGGTGTAGTACCATACTGAGCTGGTGTCTGGCACACAGTACCATCAGCAAACATCTTGAACCTGAGAAACATCATCATATCGTTCCTTTTCGCCCATCATCAGCACATCTAGCGGCAGCATCAAGGCCCGCGCATTTTTCCTCGGCTTCATTGATCGCGCACTTCAACCTGCCGAAGTTCTCGAAGCCGTGACCAACGTCTTGAAAGGGCTGTTGCGGTGCAGCAACCGGCAGCAGTAGCAGCAAGGTCCCCACCCGGAGGTTTCCCGGCGCTGATGTGGAAATGGCATGGTGCATCAGACCAAGCCTGAACACAACATCGTATATATCGGACCGCTTTGGCAGCAATCGCTACATATGGGCAAACAGGTGGGACCGGGATAGCTTCCCGGCGCGGGCAATTTCCCGGGAGTCCAGCTGCTGACCTGGCTGTTGTGTTGCAGCTGGCCGTCCGAACCTGGGGCATACGAGCTCACAAGACACGTTGGCGATGGCAGCTCTGCTTCGGTAAGTTTTGCGAGCAGTTTGCTTTAGAGAAGATCTTCAGCAGCAGAGGTCAGCTGGCACACAGCACCAACCCCCACACCCGGAGGGCAGAGGCTTGCAGTCGTCACGCCCCAACATCCACACTGCATCCTTATGGCTGAAGTGGCTTACTCCAACACATCAACGTTGCCTGCATCACAGGTGTACCAGGCGCGCTGTAAGCAGCTGCAGGCCACAGTGGCTGTCAAGAAGCTTGACCTTGACACACAATGCGATCTGGTGAGTGCAGCAGTACGTTCGTAGCACCTGATGCAACTCAACCTGCAGCAGGTGCCTGTTTTGTGACAAGTGTGTGCTGAAATTCAAGCAGCACTCTGTGGGGGCCCTCTGAGCTACAGTCAAGCTGTGATGCAGCACAGAGCACACAAGCAGCACACATCACTTGCCAAGTGGCAGCTCCAACCTGGGGTTAGAACCAAACTGAAACACAAAAACCAGCCAAACAGGTATTGGGTTCGGTTTCTGGTTCTGACCCGCAGTCCCATAAGCACTGGCGACTGCTGCATTACCTGCCCTACCCCAGGCCTGCTTGGTGCGTGAGGCAGCCCTACTGCGGCGCTTCCAGCACCGGCATGTGCTGCTGCTGTACACCTCCTTTGTGGTGGGACGGGAGTTGTGGATGGTCATGCCCTACATGGACCTTGGCTCTGTGCGGGGCATCATGAAGCAGGCGTTCCCGCAGGTGTGCACTTGTGCCGTCGCAGTTGCCAAAGTGCTGGCCCATGAATGCAACCCCACTGCGGCAGGACTGCGCAGGACGGTGTGGAGTCTCAGGCAGCAGACCAGCTCTGCACATGCCAGGTGCTACGTGAAACTTAATACGGGTGCCTCACACCTCAGCAAGTGGGTTTTGACATGACGTCTTGCTGCCGTCAACAGCTTCCAGCATCCTGAACATCAACCATGCCTCTGCACACAAAAGAGTTAGCACCTTGTTCCATACGTGCTGGTCATTGATGTTTCTGTCATCCTGCTGTTGTACCGCTGTCACACTGCTGTCGCACCGCTATCACAACCCTGCTGTACTGCCTGTCAGGGGCTTGACGAGGTGCTGATCGCCACCATCATGAAAAGCATCCTACTTGCCCTGGACTATGTCCACAACAACGGCGGCATTCACAGAGACATCAAAGCAGACAACATCCTAGTCGACAGCAGCGGCGAAGTGCGGCTTGCAGACTTTGGTGTTGCAGCAGATGGCAGTAGCACCAGCTTCAGCCTACGCAGACTGCCGGCTGCCAGCAGCAGTGGCAGCAATGGCAGCAGTGGCAGCAATGGCAGTAATGGCAGCAGTGGCAGCAATGGCAGCAATGGCAGCCGCCGGGGTCAAGGGAGCTGTGGGTGTGAGGGAGAGGTGTGCAGGGTGGAGGATGGGAGTGCTGCTGCTCTGCGTGCCAGCCTGCTGGCGTTGAGGTCCAATACCTTTGTGGGCACACCCTGCTTCATGGCACCTGAAGTGATGCGCTCACTTGACGCAAGCTCAGAGGGGTAAGCCTCAGGTTGAATTGAAGTCAATTGCAGGACATGTGTTTGCGCGCATGCCCAACATAGGGTGTCCAAAAAGGCCCTTTTTGGGGTCAGCTTGCCCGGGGTCAGCTTGCGTGCGCTCGTGACATGAGGGTTTGTTGCCCCAGTATTGGCCTGTATTGGGAACACAGCAGCTTGGGTAGGACGAGTTGTGGGTGACTCAAGCATGCCTGCAGCACTACAGTGACCGACTTGAACACACATGACAGAATAGTACTGCCATCGTGACTGTGTGGCACCTGATACAGCAACGAGGACTTGGTAACCAGTTGTCAGTGACTGAAGGTACAGGTTTTCCCACACTGGTTTCACCTTATGTTTGAGGTACCCCCTTGCCAGGTATGGTGCGTGCATGTGTGCAACAACAAAGCTTGCGTCACATCGACGCAATGTGTGTTGCGCGGGGACTGATTGTGCAGGTACAGCAACACAGCCGACATTTGGTCAGTGGGCATCACTCTCATTGAGTTGGCCACTGGCAGACCTCCCCTGTCCCGCTGCAACCCTCTGAGGGTGCTGACAGACACACTCAACAGCCCACCACCCAGCCTTCCGCCGGACTGCGGTGACAGACGCTACTCAAAGGTGGGCCGGTTGTAGTACCCTAGGGTGTTCAACGTTCAGTGACTGAACTTAGCGCAGCCTGCAGCACTGCAGCGCGGCGCTCAGCCTGCACAGTACAGGACAGCCAAGGTGCAGCAGTGCAGCATAGCTGTGACCCCTACTAGGGGTACCAAGCAATTGGAAAGTATGCACTGGCAAAAGAAGCCATGCACATCTCTGCAAGACGCTACTCAAAGCTGTGCACACTGCCGGTTGTACTGCCCTCAGGGCACTAGCCTAGGGCACTGCCCTAGGACTTGGACCGCTTTAAGACTGCACTGCAGTACAGGACAGCCAAGGTGTAGCAGTGCAGCACAGCAAATGCCTCTACCAAACAGACGACAGTGCTCCAGATTCAAGCTACAGAAGGTCTCTGCAAGTTGCAATTGATGGCGGGTACTGGATTGCTGGGTTGTTGCATTGTTGTGCCAATGACTTATGGCTGATTCTGCCTCCGTGTTCCGAACCCCATAGGCCCTGAGAGACCTGGTGTCCAGCTGCCTCCAGAAGAACCCCAGCAAACGACCATCAGCAGCAGCCCTGCTCCAGCACCGCTTCTTCAAGCAGGCAAAGGATGCTTCCTTCCTATCCACAGCACTCCTTACCGCCCTCATGCAGTCTGAACAGCCGCAAAACAGCAAGGATGCGGCAGCTGCACGTGCTGCTAGCATGCCGGGCTGCAGTAGCCACAGCAGCGTCTCTGCAGCTGCTGCTGGAAGCTCCAGGAAAGTTCACAGTGAGCCTCTTATGGCCCGTGTGAAGTCAGCGCTGGGCTCCAGCCTGGGATCTTTCTTAGGGTCCCGAGGGAGCAGCAGTAAGTTACCAGGTGCAGGAGGGGGTCTGAGCAACCGTAGAGGTGGGGATGCACTGCAAAGGGGTGCTGGTCTAGCCCCCTGGATCAAGCCAACGGCTGCTAACCCGGAAGCAGCAGCAAGAGGAGTGGCGGGTAGCAGGGCAGCAGCAGGGATGCTGGGTGGTGGGATGGGTGCTGCAGGCAGCAGCAGTAGCTTGGGGAGCAGGGTGCATCCGCTGCCAGCTGCGGCTGGCTCGCTGAGTAGGAGCGGGTCTAGGGGCAGCAAGTGGATGCCGTCGCCCGCGGCGGAAGCTGCTCGCTGCAGTTGGATGGCTAAGTGAGGACGGCAGGGGCTGGAAGGGGCAAGGTGGGGCGTGCCTTGAAGTCTAGGATGCTGGGCATGCGCACATTTTTCTACCAGTGGCTACCTGGCATAGTCACTCGCTCCTGCACTTAGCACGGCATGGGGTGCCTTTACCTGGAGGCACAGCCAGGTTGCAGGGAGCTTCAAGCAGGCCGCAGTGTCGCTGACAAAGTCAGGAATGGGTGAGTTATGTTGGTCCAGAGTGTGCAGGGAGCTGAGTCATTACTTGCTGGGCATTGCTTGCATGTTGGTTTGAGTTTTTTGTTTCAGGCCCATAGGTATGATCTCAGCTCTCACTGTAGATTGATGGCGGCAGTGTCTGGGCTGTCTTGTATTGAGATTATGTGCGTGGCTGGCTTGCATGCATTGACGTTTTGAAATTTTGCTATGTCTAACTGCATGACTGACAAGGTGTTGGGCTCTCTGCAGAGCTTGATGACCAGCGTGTGGTGTTGTGGATTGGTGCACTTGAAAAGTTGATATTGCCTGATGCAGCACAAGGTACTGGGTATTTACTGTGTTCAGGATTACAGGGCCTGCTGCTTTCTCAAGCACAGCCACTCACTGCATCAAGTTGATGCATCCTGCCTTGCCTGATGCTTGTCTGCCGCACCACTTGAAGTGGCACTTGCCAGCCGCCCTCTGGCTGCTTGGTTGTGTTCTGCAATGTGCGGATGCGCACACACTATTTCATAGCGCACAGCACACAGCGCTGCACATCATGGCACATTTGCTGTACAGCACCACGCTGCACTGTGCAACACATACAGCACAGCTCAATGATGTGGCACATCATGTGTGAGGCTCGCTGATGACCGAGTCATGTTGTGCCTGTAGCAATGCATCTGAAGCTTTGGTCATGACGTCACGCATGCTCCAAAAACGCATGGGCATGGCTTCTGGGTGTCGGCGGCAAGGGCATACATGCTGTTGGACATGCAGGCTTCCAATCAGGTGTGCGCCTGCAGCCCTACCATTGACTGTGCTTGCCGCAAGGAGGTGGAAGTGTGCACACATGACCTTGGCCTTGGCGTATGAGGGGAGCCCTTGCACATAGTTTTCAATTTACCTTTTCATTTGTGTGCTGGTCAGCAGTTGGGGGCGAAGTGAGGGGCAAGTCCCAGTCCGCCCAACAGACAACTGCTAGGACTAGCGACTATATGCTGTGTAGCAACCGACTAGGTGGGCAACGGGTTTGCTTATTCGCAAAACCATGCGCTCAAGTCCCCAAAAGCCTGGTGGTTGTTTCTTGCGTTGTTGGATGGGTTGTGCATGCATTGGATGCAACAGTTGCTCCCTCATGCCCTCAGAGTGCTCCAAGCTCATTGCATGTCTGCTACTTTCCTCCTTCCTGTATGTTGCTACCATGCCGGGCAAACAGCTCTGGTCTGCACGTTTGTTTATTTGCTGGCGGCTGTGACCGCATGGGGGAAGGCTTGGCAATCCATTTGTTGAGGCTCCCAGAGCCTGGCAGGCTCCCGTGATTTTTGCTATCTTAGCTAAGTGAATGACTCAAGTTGACCTATTCTTGTAGGCAGGACTGCTTTCTGGCTCTCAGGGACAGTGCCACTGACGCCGGGCGCACTGAGAAGGCTGACACACTCCAGTGGTGTGGCCTACTGTGTTGAATGTGTACATTAGGCATTGGTTGCTGTAATGGGTTCTGTGAAGGCCGTGTGCAGTCCGACTAGGCTAGTAGTGGCAGGGCACCTGCGTATTCCTATGCGAGTGTAAACTAGTGCATGCTGGGTTGCCCTGACCTTTTTTGTCACATGGACCTGTGGCCGTCACTGTTGCAACGCACTGATGCGTGACCCTTGTGTGTGCTCATGTGTGACACACATGGGCAGCTTACGGGTACGCGTTTGTCCTGCCAGCGGCTTGACTTGTGGGTGGAAGAGTCTGGCTATGTGCGCTTGCTGCCGCAGTGGCACTGGAGCCGTCTATCACAGAGGACACAGTCACATCTATGCTGCACTTGTGGGTGACATCACTGATGTGTGGCGCACATGTTTTTTCTCAGTTGGCTGGCACAACATGGGCTTGCAAGGCTACCCGGGCAGCGGGCCCCGCTGGCACCCGGGGTGCCTGCCTTCTTTGTTGTAGAGGGTGAAAGGCAAGTTGCTCGCCGAGTGATAGTACTTGCAGCGGTGGCCCACGCAGTGCGTGAAAATGGCGTTTTGAGGCCTGACAAGTAGACAGCCGCTCAGCTGTGTTTGAATCATAGGACCGGCTCCTAGCATTGGCAGCCAGCGGCGACCGATGAGCCAGCCTGGCTCACCATGCATGTTGTGACATGCACTGCAAGTTGACACGCCCCCCCCCCCCCCGATGTCACGTGGGGGCTTCTCTGTGCTGTATGCGCCACACTTTTTGAGACATCCTTGCAAACGTCTTCATTGTGCCATGACGAAGGATATGTAAGCAACAACTCGCCCAGTACAGTTTTTGCTTTCTGTAAGGTATCACTGACCGACAGTACATCAGGTCTCTTCGCCTCAGGCACTGCCTGAGTCAGGCTGATTGCACCATGTATCTGCCGCCCCCCTCCCCCTTTCAAAGCAGCACTGCCAGGTGGTCGTGCTCAGCGCCTTTCACTTTGTTGCTGGACTCAGGCTGTATAAGAAGGCTTTCAAAGCTGGCTGTCTGCAGGGGGTACTGCCACTGGCACCACCCCTTTGTGTGCAACCCATATGGTTCAACCTTGGGCCAAGGGCAGTGCAATTGACACACGTTATGCTGGAGTGAGGCAGTACTGCCCTCAGTAACACAGCCAACAAAGTCAACCACGTGGACGCTAGCCATACTGCAAGCTTGTACAAATGTAGTCTGCTTGTGTCTACTTGGCATCTTCCCCAATCATGTAGTGGGTGATGTTGTGCCAGTGAGGCAGTCAGCTTGACAAGCACTGCTTGTCAGCGGCTGACAAACCGTGGGACATGCACAGCTTCATTCGTTAAAATTCCAAAAAACATGCCACAAACGCATCTTCACTCACAACGTCGCGGTCAACAACAACGCAAGTACAACCAATAATAGCGTCCAGCAGCAGCTTTTCTGCCGATGCGATGAGGCCCCGCTCAGAGCGGGGCCTACATCACCTGGCGTCTTTTCCAACCCGGCAGACTTGCAGTCATCCCACGTTATGCGCTCGCTGGCCAGGCCAGCGACCATCCCTGTCAAAGCCGCGTTCCAATCAAGCGTGACTTCCGACGCTGCAAAGTCCGTCCGCACGTCTTCGTACTTGTCTTCCTTGTTCGGCCCTCCCACTAGAGCCCCATAAAGGGTGTTTGGGTTGCAGCCTTCGTTGTACAGTGCTGTGCAGTCGCAGGGGGTCTGCGACCGGACGGCACAAGACGCCGCGCGATGGTGCGGTCGACATGGTGGGTTCGTGCCCACTCCGACCTGCAAAGACGCAATTGTGCACCAGTGTGAGCAGCGCGCAAGGCTACTAGCACCAACGGCTCGACCGCACAAACTCAGATCATGTCATCTGACTGCCATACTGCTGAGTCACACAAAACCGTCATAACAGAAACAGTGAAAGATCACTCCTTGAGCTGCATCAGGCCGGACTGTACGCGCTCAGCATGCAAGCGGACCCCTTGCGGCTGCATCTGCAATCTGCACTCACCACAAAGCTCCTGCCAGTCTCGCCAAGCATGATGCGTGCCTGCTTTCGTGCGAAGCATGTGTACACTGTGCCGCGCTTGGTGTCGCTGGGGTACAGCTTGTTGTGGAGTAAGCCGATGAACGCTTGACTAGCCACGTAACGGAAATTACCCCAGTTGTCAAACCAGGCCATGCCCTGTTACCATCGCCAACAGACACACCAGCACCAACAGCATTGCGGTTAGCGGCAGAGTATCTTGTGCACGGAAACACGGATTTACAGCAGGCACAAGTTCATGGCGGTGCCTGACATGCAGCTGCTGACATATGTATGTATCCTTCACGATGATCGCTCTGTATTCCCGGCCCCTGCCCTGGCAGTCAGGATAACAGTGAAGATTCACCAGCAACACAGCGACAACTAGTAAGCCTGCACACCTTTTCCGTGTATGTAATGTTGTCCTGGCCTCGTAGCCAAGTGGCCATGGTGTCACGCATAGGCCTGCTCCACTGGTCCTGTCTACTGGGCTCCAACTTTGCCATCAAGTAGCTCACCCCCTGCAGCATGTTGTTGTAGTCAAACCTACAGCAGTGGGAGCCGCAAACAAGGGGCCCAGTGGATGTTGCACCAACTCAGGGCGATGTTGAAACCCTGCAAAACCCAAATGCGCATGGTGCTATAATGCAATTGGGCTGTCAAGCCGTTTGATGCAGCACATGCCAGCTGTGGGCGGGAAAAATGCAAGGGAGACAGCAGCTAGCTCACGACAACTTGACTGAGCTGACTCCTGTGGAACCCCTAACGGCAAGTAACATTTGATGTTGTGAGCATACCTGCGCCTGTCCCCACCACCTTCCTCTGATAAGTGCTGCTGCAGGTAGAACCTTGCGCTGTCAATATCCTCCTGTGCGCCAGTGCGCATCGCCAGCCAGGCGGCAGCCCAAGCCAAGTCATCTATGAAGGAGTATGACTGGTAGAAGCCCTTCACTTCCGGCACACTGTCTGAGTAGAGCCCACGAGAGTCAATCGCCTGCGGGAAGTGCATCATCAAATGATGCTTGTGATCAGTGCATAGAACGAGGTAGCTTTCGTGCACTGATACGTCTATGAGTGTGGATTCTGCATGGTAACACATGTGTGAAACAAGTTGCTGCTGTGGCGTTCTAGCAGGGCCATGCAATCCCACGACACATGCTGCACTGGCGCCTAAAGCCCTTCTCAGGAGTCATCTGGTCACTTGCTGGCTCATCACTGTGCCTTACTGGCCAACCCTGGGGCGAGAGGACTGCAGTTGGATGCCCTTGCACCCCAAAGAACGGCGTACACAAAGACGCTGACCGTCAAATGTTTCAACATTCAACCACATGATTTGCAGGTGCTGCCAGTCTAGTGGAAGACCTCTGGACAAGCACACACCTGGTTGTACAGGCAGCAATCACTGTACTGTACTGTTCTGTACTATAAAAGCTCTCTACGGGGTGTTCAGGCTTGACCTGAACCATGTAACAGTAACAGTAACAGTAAAGTACTGTCACAAAAGCACACACCTGGTTGTACAAGCCGCGAGCCACCTCCAGCAGCTTCTCCGAGTACTTGGCATCTCTTTCCTTGAACACCACCGACACCGCTGCCAGCGCAGCAGCGCCCTGACCCAGCAGATCGGCCCCTGGCTGGGGAGCCTTGATAACCTTCACACTGGCTGCCTGCTTGACCTCCTCTGGCTTGCCCCACCAAACATGTGACTGCCTGATGGTCTTACCAGGCGCCCAGGTGACCGCGACAAAGGCATCAGGGGCATAGCGCGCACCCAGGAGCCAGTCGGCAGCCCAGCGCAGGTTGCTGAGCAAGGCGTTGGTGTGGCCGCCGGAATCGAAGGAGGCTGGGAATTCTAAGTATGCCAGGGCGAGGTTTGCGACTGTGAAGGCAGCTGGGAAGGTGAACTTGGTCATGTCTCCTGCATCGTACCTGAAGCAGCAAGCACAGCAAGAGTGGCATTGCTGGTGAGATCAAATGACTTACAGGACTCCCTGGCAGCAACGGTGCAGCACCGACACCTGCAGCTTGAGGGGGCTAGACTGGCACAGCTGCTGTCGTTGATTGGGGCTGCTGTTGCTGCTGCTGCTGCTGCTGCTGCTGCTGCTGCTGCTGCTGCAGCACTGAGCAGATAGTTACAAAGCACCCAACCCACTCACCAGCCGCCTGCCAAGCTGGCGCCATTTGGTGCTTTGTCAAGCAGCCCTGAATCCCCCCTCCATGAGATAGGGTTACCCGGGGGCAGCTTGCCACTGCGTTGCGCCTCATAGAACTTCATGGACGCCCCCAACACGCAGCCGTAGTCAAAATCGTTGTTGGGCCCCATTCTTACACACATGCTGGGCTGCTCTGCTGGCGCGTTCTCAGCTGCTGTTGCAAGGGACTTTGGGATGTCACCCCCGCATGTTTGGCACCAACCGCCAGCAGTTGCCAGCGTTGCGCATGGGGACGCTGCAGGGCAACAACCGCCCGCCCACTTTGTGTTTGTGCAGCTGGCGGGAAACATACTGCAGCTGTAGAGGGTGCCGGTCAAGTTCCCGCCACATTGCTGACCAAGGGCGAAGTTTGCTGCACATTGGCCGGGTGCTGCAACTGCCAGTGGTGTGGTGGGGATGGCAGCGACCATTGGGAAGCCGGCTGCCAGCCCTGGACCTGCTTGTGCTGCTGTTGGCGCCACCCCAAATGCAGCTGCCTGGCCCACTCCTGGGGCTGCTTGGCCAGCTGCAGGAACTGCACCTGTCTGTGTGGGACCTGGTGCTGCTGCTGGTACAGGGCCTGCCATGCTGCCAGGCACTGCAGTGCCGATTTTGGCAGCTCCCTCGGTCGGCAAGAGGTCTGTGGTGCAGCATTCAGCAGCAACATGCGTGCGGTGAGCACGGGGTGTCTTTCCTCTGCCAGCCTGCCAGGCTGGTTGTGTTTGCGTTCTTGAATGGGGGCTATACAGGCTGTGCGGTGACGTTATCAGTGGCAACGCAGTGTATTATTGGTGATGAATATCTTTCAGGCGTTCCTGCAGGCTCAGGCATCCACGAAGCTCGACTCACCCGTGGGAGCAGCAGCAGCTGTGTGAGGGTTGGCACAGAGCAGGCCAGCTATGACGATGAAGCGTAACAGAACCATGTTTGGTTTTATAGTAGCTATAAGTCACTGTATCTTGTGCATCGTCGCCTTTTCAGGCTGTTTGGGCGTGACAAATTTCTGTCAGTCACTTCGACTCCCAAAGGGCCCTGTTGAGCGGCCCAGCATCCAGCTTAACGTCACAGAAACACTCACTGCATTATTCTAAAGCTCAAACCGCGCAAGGGGCCAGAACCCTTGAGCTTGCAGTTCTGAACCAACTTTTGAAAAGCAGGACTTCTTCTGACTGATCCAACCAGATTGTCCAGCAAGTCATCAAGGCAAGTTTTGATCAATTGAGTGGCAGTAGCCGTTCAGCTTGTTGGGGGATCCTAGCAGTTGTGCAGTTGTCATGAAGCAGCCTGGCCTGGGCCTGTCCGCGTTCAGCCTTCCAAAGCTGAAACGCGATGTTGCTGCAAAGCTCAACACATCCACCAGCTCACGTGATGCGGGGCAGCATGGCGTTCCATCAGCAGCTGCTGCAGCGAACGACAGCAAGGCTCAGCAACAGCAGCAGACTGATGCAGACACAGAGGCACTGCCCGCAGACGAAAACATAGACCCCTCATCTCCACTCCTGAAACAGGCAGCAGCATCAGCAGCTGCTGCCAAGGCAGCCCCAGCCAGCAAGCCAGCCACGGCCAGGAAGGGAAGGCGAGCCAAGCAGACCCGCGTCAGCGAGCAGCACACAGTGTACTATGACGCCCTGGGCTCTCCAGACGATGCCAGTGCGCGTACGCAGCAGAAGCACTCCCGCTTTGCAGCTGCTGCAGCAGCGCCTGCATCAGTACACAGCAAGCCCTCCAAGCAATCAGCAGCAGCAGCTATGGATGGAGATGCAGGCACAGGTGAGATCCACCACAGAAGCTGCATGTGCGCCTGTGTCAAACATGTCAACTATTCCTTGCCTAATTTTTTGTCCAATTGGACACATGCACACGCTTGGCAAACACCATCTGTCCTCCCCTCATGGTCACTGAAAAGCCTGTCCCGCCCCCTGTATGTTCTGCTACCTTCTCTTTCCACCAGGTGGGCCATCCTCACTTAATGAACAGGAGATGTTTGCAACTCAACCAGAGCCCATGGACGAAGATGACCCCTTCAGCAGCTGTGCTGGGGCCGCAGCTGCCACAGACGCACCCATCCCAACCACAGGCAAAGCCAAGACCCCAGCCGCCGCAACAGCAGCCGGCCGCAAGCATGCCAAAACAACACAGCAGCAGCAGGACAAGGAGCTCCCCCTGCCTAGGCTCCCATCCTCCCAGCAGCAGCAGGCAACCAGGAAGCAGGCAGCCTCCGAGGCCGAAGCACACACAGCACCAGACCAGCAGCAGCAGCACAAGAGAGCGGCAGGCAGCTCACGGCCACGCAACGCTGCTGCACAAGCAGTTGCAGATGCCGCTGCCATGGCCCTGGACGAGCCCGACTCCGACAGGGACAGTGATGAGGCCGCAGGACAGGGCGGCAGTCAGGAGCCACTACGGGATGGCAAGCAGATCTTCAAGTGAGCTGCTGTGCAGTGGCTGCTGCTGATGTTTGTTGTGGGTGTTGGTGCCGCAGGCTGGGCCGATGAGCTGGCTGTGCTGTGCAGTTGTCAACCCTCAGCACACAGCCTGTGGGTGTGAGCCTTGTGCCTGCCTGCATCGGCCTTACTCACCTGCTGCCATCTCGCCCACCTGCTGCACCCTTGCCTGATATGCCCTTCCCTGCGACGTCATTGCCTTCTGCAGTCACCTCCCTGCCGGCCTGCCTGCTGCACCTTTCCCCCCAAACCGTGCTGGCTACTTTTCACCTCCCTGTGTGTCTGCCTGCCAGCCTTGGCTGTGAGCCTGCAACCTTGCCTTCCTCTCATGCACCTGCCTGCCCATCGTTCCCCCCAAGGCCTTTGTGATGCTGGTACACCTAGCTTGAGGCAGCATCGCGCCTGAACTCCCGCGGTCTCACCCACCCGCCTGCCTCCCCGCCTGGCTAACTGCTTGCCTGGCCCAACCCCATGCCTGCCGTCATACAGCGACATGAAGCAGCTGGTCGGGGATGCTGCAGTCGCATTCATCCCGCCTGTCTTGCTGCCTGCCTTTTGTCATACCGTGCCCAATTCTGATGCCTGCCTGCCATGCCCATGTGTCTGCTGTCCTGCAGGTACATGAAGCAGCTTGCTGAGGATGCTGCAGCCGCATCCACCCCGCCCGCCTTACTGTCTGCCTTCTAACCTACCGTGCTGTTCATCACCTTCGTGCCTGCAACACAGCAGCTGGCTGATAATGCTGCAGTCGCATCCACCCCACACGTCTTACTGCCTGCCAGCTTACCTACCATGTCGTTCAGTACCTGCCTGCCTGCCATGCCCACACGCCTGCTGTCCTGCAGGTACATGATGCAGCTGGCTGGGGATGCAGCAGTCGCACCCACCTCACCCACCTTGCTGTCTGCCTTCTCGCGTACTGTGCCAACTTCCGATGCTTGCCTGCCACACAGCAGCTGGCCGAGATTGCTTCAGTCGCATCCACCCCACACGGCTTGCCGCCTGCCGTCCTACCTACCATGTCGTTCAGTACCTGCCTGCCTGCTTGCCATGCCCACGTGCCTGCTGTCCTGCAGGTACATGAAGCAGCTGGCTGAGGATGCTGCACGTCGCATCCACCCCGCCCGCCTTGCTGCCTGCCTTCTCGCCTTCCGTGCCATTTTTGCAAATGCCTGCCTGCCATGCCCATGTGCGTGCTGTCCTGCAGGTACATGAAGCAGCTGGCTGAGGATTCTGCAGTCGCATCCAACCCTCCCCTCGCCTTGTTGTGTGGCCGTACCATACCTACCATGCCGTCCGTGCCATGCCCACGTGCCTGCTGTTCTGCAGGTACATGAAGCAGCTGGCTGAGGATGCTGCAGTTGCATCCATCCAGGGCCCCTGATGTATCTCAACCTTCTTGACTTCTGTCCCATTTTCCACCACCTGATTGCCATGCCATGCTGTCCTGCAGGTACATGCAACAGCTGGCTGAGGATGCTGCAGTCTCGTCTACTGCACCTGCGTCGCTGCCTGCCAAATTACCCACTATGCCCTGCACCAACTGCCTGCCTGCTGTCCTGCAAGTACATAAGGATGCCGTCGTCTCATTCACCCCCACACACCTTGGTGCCTGCTGGCTTACTTACCGTGTGCTGCATCAACTGCCATGCCATGCTGTCCTGCAGGTACATGAAGCAGCTGGCTGAGGATGCTGCAGTTGTATTGACACCCCCTCTGACCCCCTTGCTGCCTGTTGGCTTATGTACCGTGTCGTGCATCAACTGCCTGCCTGCTTAACACACTGAATATCACATTGTTCCTGAGCACATTTTGTACCCCACCCCCCATAATGAAAACACAGTGAAAAGCACCCCACGCGCGTGCTGTCCTGCAGGTACATGAAGCAGCTGGCTGCGGCTTCTTGCCTGCCGTGCCACTTTCCAAGGTCGCATTCACCCAGCCTGCCTGCCACGCCCACGCGCGTGCTGTCCTGCAGGTACATGAAGCAGCTGGCTGAGGATGCTGCAGAGCTGCTGCCGCAGGACGACGCAGAGGGTGGCAGGAAGCGGGGCAGGGGCAGGCCCAAGAAGGACATGCGGCTGGTGGACGCACTGCACCAGAGCTGGCAGGGCAAGGTGGGCTGCTGCTGTCCCTGCTGCTGCTGTTGCTGAATGTCCAGGGTGTGAGGCTCCAGTCTCTCTCTCTGCCATCCTGCAAATAATAGGAACGCACACAGTCAGTCAGCTCGACAGACAGGGGGGAGAGGTTCACACCCCATGGCTTGACGCAGTGCACCAGAGCTGGCAGGGCAAGGTGGGCTTTCATTTCTGGGGAATGGAAGTTGGGAGGTTGTAGTAAACTACTATATCTCTTACCGCCTTGGAACAGTGCTTTGTTGCTGCGCAGCCCCATGCTGAGTCTCTGGCCTCCAAACATATGGAGACCATGCGCTGCCATGTTTGTTTGCTGTTTAGTGGACGCACTGCACCGGGGAAATGCAGTGCTGAGGCAGTCACAAAACATTATGTAATGTAACCGAGGTCAGCCAGTTTTTGTGTTGCTGCAGGTGGCAGAGGCTGCACATTGCTGGTCAAGAGGGCTTGCGCTTTTATGATGGTCGACATTTTGCTGTGCTGCTCTGTGCTGTGCTGTGCTGCGCTGTGCTGTGTTGTGCTGTGTGCAGAGCTACTACGAGCGCCTGCAGGAGATCACCCTGCAGGAGATGCAGCAGGAAGAGGAGGAGCAGACGCTGCATGCAGACGACACCCTGCCCTCGCTGGCTCTGCAGTACAGCCCCTCATCGGAGCAGCAGGCAGCGGCACTGGCCGGCAGCAAGCCTGCGGCCGGCACTGTAGCGGCAGCTGTCGGCAGCGGCACAGGGGCTGCTGCTGCTGCTGCTGCTGCAGGGCCAGCAGGAGGACCAACCAGCAGGCAAAAGACAGCAGCAGGAGCGGCAGTGGCGAGGGCTGGCAGCAGCGGCGACACAGCAGCGGGTGGCCGCAAGCGCAGGACTGCGAGGCAGGGGCGAGCTGCTGCCGGGAAGGGCCTGGCTGCAGAAGAGGGCGAGGACGTCTGCATGGAGGGGGTGGATGCTTCAGCATATGGGGCAGAGGGTGAGGGCCAGGCAGGGTCAGGGGGCCCTGACGGTCAGGACGCTGCTGCTGTTGCTGCCGCGGTTGTGAAGGGCCCGAGCAGCAAGCGCCGTGCAACGCTGGCAGCACCCGCGGCGGCGGCTGCTGCGGCAGCAGTGGCTGGCAGCAGCAGGCAGGGCCGCCGCACCACCATGGCCCCTGCAGGCAGAGCTGCTGCAGCCGCCGCTGCCGCAGCAGCAGCTAAGAGCCCCTTGCCTGGTGCGCGGCCCAGCAGCAGCCGGCTGGTGGGGGCGCTGGGGTGGGATGGCACACCTGCTGCGGCAGCAGTACCTGCCGGCCTTGCGGACCGGCCGCCGTTCACTGTCGGCGGCCCGGCGACCGGGGTGCTGGTGTTGGTGGTGCTGCTGCTGGCGGGGTTGGTGCGGGCGGAGCTGCTGCTGCTGCTGCTGGGACTGTGAAGGCTGACAGGGGGGCGCTGCAGAAGCTGCAGGCGGCTTTTGATGCAAAGTGTGAGGAGCTGATGGGTGTGAGGGACCAACTGAAAGAGAGCCAGGTGAGAAGGGAGGGGGTTGGTGGTGGTGCAGGAGGATGGGTTGGTGTGTTTGATACGTGCCGGTCAGTTTTATACTGGCCATGGTTGCTTGCTTGAAAGGCAGGGGAGAGGGTACCCAGCTGCAAGTGCCTGGCTGAGAGTGACAACAAGTGGTCTGTGTCAGAACCAGAACGTTCATCCACGCGCACAACCCCGATCCCTGTTCCTGCTGCACTCAACATCACCACATCAAAATACATCACTTTGCCCTGGTCCTGTGCAGGAGGTGGTGTCCCGCCTGCGGCAGGATGTGAAGGCGCACCCCAAGGCGCTGCAGCAGTTGGAGAAGCAGCGGCAGGCGCTGGAGAAGAAGCTGGATGGGGCGGGACGCAAGGAGGCAGCACTGCAGCGCGATAACGAAGCTCTGCAGGTAGCGATGATGGTGGTGTGTGTGTGTGGGGGGGGGGTGTCCATGCCCACCCAACTCGATGGAAGCAGTCACCACTTTAGCAGGCTGCGTCCACTTGAAATGGGTTTAGCATAGCTCAACAGCTGCCGTGTACGTTGAGCATCGGTCAGATTTTTACGCAGGTGCCTGGGTGGCTCAAAACGAAATTGAACCAGCCTGTGGCTTGCTGTGCTGCAGGAGCGCCTGAGCAAGCAGGATGAGGAGAAGGCCGCACTGCAGGAGCAGGTGCGCAGGCCCCTGTAGCGTGTACAGGGCATTACCTGGCCTCGGCTTCAGAGGAAGCCGACTGCACCTGGGACTATTCCTATTCCTATTCCTATTACATAGCATTGGGGAAAGGCAAGCAAATGCCGGGGGCGGAGTTCTGGTTTTCGAAGGTTGACGGGGAGTCGGGCAGCGCAGCTGTACTGATTCTCGACAGGGCACGTGCAGGGGGGGGGGGGGCTCCCTTCAAGGCTGGTTGCAACATGCAGGTGGTGCCTGATGCCTTGCGGTCGCGATAGTACAGTCCGCAGTGTGTGTGTGGGGGGGGGGGGTGCAGCAGCTGCTTGGCGAGGTATGTCGCTGCATTGGGGTCAAGCTGCATCAGCTGGTAGAGCTGCGTCAGAGTCGGGGAAAACTTGTGGCAGGCGGACACAGGTCTGCATCATCGCAGTGTGAGCAGTTGTCCGGGCTTATGCACTCATTGCTCATATGCATGGTGGCTGGATTCTCTATGAGGATCGCTGTAGTAGCTGGTATCGCCACATCAGCTTTCATCAGCTAATGATCCCTGTTGTGTGCCATCCTGTTGCTGTGCTGCAGCTGTCAAAGTCTGAGCGTGATGTGAAGGGGCTGCGGTTGAAGCTGAAGCAGGCAGCTGCTAAGCTGGAGAAGGCCCAGGCCTTGGGCAGCAAGCTGCAGGAGTTGGGAGTGGGCTTGGTGGCAGATACACAGCCGGTGGAGTGAGGAGCTCACTTCTGTTGTGGCGTTGAGATGCTGAGGAGGCCCCTAAGGGTGCCTGCTGTTGGCAATACGGTTGGCACTGATGCTGGCGGCCGGAGGCTTTGGTTGCACATCTGTCATTGGGTCAAATCAGGTTGACGTTGTGGTTACGGCGCTGCAGAGTCTGACGCCCTGACAGGGCGTTGTGCGCACGGGCTTGTCTGGTGACTGTTGGCACCTATCGGCTGCTATTGGTCCTACGGCCCGGCAAGTTTGCAATACTTACTCAGCACTGCCGCTGTGAGATCTATTGTGCGATCATCAGTCATCTCACACAGACATGGCCCTCAGACGCTGCTTGCAGCCATGGCTGCAACAGAACATGTATTTGTTAGAGCAGAGAGTACCACAGGCAGCCTGGTCATACTCATCCACCCCCAGCAAACCAGAGCAGCAGCAGGGGAACCAGGACAAACCACAGCAGCCTGTTCCGGAGACACAGCAACCGCAGGCCTCGTCAGCTGCCGCACCTCCACAGAAAACAACGTCAGATACGCTCACAACAGCAGCTCCACGGCCCAAGGCAGAAGAGGAGTGGACGGAAGTGGTTGATGAAAAGTCTGGGCAGACGTACTACTGGAACGAGAAAACAGGTTGGCCTTCAGGCTGTGCTGGGTTTCAGCAGCTGCGAAGATATATTATGCAGCAGGGTTCAGTCAACATGCATCTGTTGTGTTGTGTTCTTCTAAGCAATGGCCAGCCTGGCACATCTGGCGCATGTAGCGGCACCAGCAGTGGGCATAGCAGCTGGCTGTTGTAGCGCCTGTGATGCCTCAGGCCTATGATACCACTGAAAGAGGTTCCCCGAGTAGCAGACAAAGGGGTCTGCACCCAACCACGAAAAGCTTCCCCCATGCCCAGCTCCTTCAGCACAGACACCAAACAACATGATGTCTGTGTTGAAGGCGCTGGGCATGGGGGAAGCTTTTTGTGGTTGAGTGCAGACCCTTTTGTCTGCTACTCGGGCCCGGGTGTGCATGAATGCCCCAACGCACCCCTGCCTCAAAGAGCCTAGGAAAAAAAGTACTCATTCATACTTCTCCTTTGCAAGGCTCTTCGAGGCAGGGGTGCTTTGTGGCATGATGCAAGTGCGCCAGGCCTCTGCCCCAACAATACAACCTGCTTGCGTGAATGGAGCAGGTGGATTCCACTTGTTGAGCAAGCACAAGTTTCAGCGGCCAATGCAATGACAAGGCTATCGTAACAGCTGCAGTTGTGCATACCTGAGGTCAGTTTGCATGCCCAACTTTCCCAGGTGAAACTACTGATTTGGGAGAGCCGCGGCCCAAGACGCGTTTCCGGGACCAAGAGTGGGAGCAGGCAGCCAAGCAGGGGCCCTTCCAGGAGGGTTGGAGGTAAGGGAGGCAATGCAACCAGGCTGCATCGGCATGTTGGCCCACTTCAGGCCATGGTTGAGAGCAGCTGCTGCCACTTGTACCCCTGTGCTTATAGGCGTGTGTTGGGCCGCGCCATGCCCTACACCTGTCAACGTGCCAGCAGCACTTTACAACACTACTGGCACCTGCAACGTGCTGCTGGTGTCTTTGTGCGTTGGATCTGTCTTTCTGGCAGGCCATGTATGTTTTCTTTGTGCTTTACAAGTTGTACGTCCTTGTGCTGTTTGCGTCTGGTCAGTTTTTCTGGCAGGCCTCATGTCTGTCGTTTGTGCTTAACATTTTGTACGTCCCTTGGTCCCTCTGCTGTGATGTTCCTGCTGCAGGGAGCCCCCAGGTCGTGACCACACCTACTTCTACTCCGTGGTGGGCGTGGCCATTGGTGTGGCAGCGGGATGGTTCACACAGTACTTGCATTGACCGGCGTGGTGGCGGCAGCAGCAGCAGTTGTATCTGGGTGGGGGTGCTACATTTCGACACATGTTGGTTGGGTTGAGGTCACGCAAGTGCATCACTTTCAATTGAATGCCTCTTTCTATTTCTGTAGCAGTGAATGCCAGCATGAGTTTTTGGGGATCGCTACAGGTGTAACATACCGGGTTTGCTGCTGTTGCACAGAGAGCAGGAAAGGGGTTTTGTTTGGGGGGTTGCGTTGACTAGTGCTGCATATCGAAGGAGTTGAGCAACTGTTCATTACATCAGTACTGCATGATGTCTTGTGGCAGATGTAGCATCCTTGAGTGTCATCTAAGCGTTTTTCTGGGCTGGGCCTGTTCACGAGCATTACTACTATAACCACTCAACTGGGTCAGGGCCACGCCTGACCGCCCTTCCTGGAGCCAAACTAGGCTCATAGAGCATCACAAGGAACTCAAGGGTATTGACTGCTCACTACCTGCCTGTGGTGCCACTTGGCCAAATGAGGCGTCAACCTATCCATCACTAGGCAGAACCCACACAAGAACACAACGTCTCTGTCAATATGGAAAAGCCACACTGTTGTGGGGCCTGCAAGAAATGCTCGACGTCGCATGCTGGCTGTTGCACTAGTTGGGCTGTCCAGCCAACTTGAGTAGGGCAGTGTCTATCACAATCGAGTCAGCTAGGTTGCCACTGGCTGACTGCTTCAGTCAGATTTTCACAGTGCCAAGCCGGCGAGATCATCAATGATTGCCAGATGCATGCCACACTGCAGAATCAGTTGCTGTGTGTAGTAAGGTGCCGGGGGTATGACAACCCGAACCGCTGCAGCTCTAATTGTGCAGCGTTCAAAGCATTGATGTGATTGCCCCTCAGCCCCACAACGCTCACACATTGGATGCCGCTCACGCCACTCAGAAAGGCTTTAGCGTCCACCATAATCTCATCTGCGATAGCAGCGGTGACGTGCAGCTCCAACTCGGGCAACCCCTGCAACCTTGCCAAGTGCATCAGAGCACTGAGCCGCATTGCCCATATGCCGTCTCTGTTCAGGACAACTTTCAACCGCTGGAAGCCTCTTGGCAGCAGCGAACCGACCACATCGACCAAGGCAAAAAGCTCAGTGGACAACCCCACAATCAACTCCAGGCATGTCATAGCTGTCAGGGCAGACAGTGCCTTGACAGCGGCTATACGATGCCCTGCCTCACTACTAGGTAGGCTTGTGGAATGTGGAGCAGACGCAAGCTTCAGTTCTCGCAAGCGGGGGCAGTGGTTGGCCATGCTGGCAAACGCGTCACTCGATAGGCAGTCGGAATGCTCCACAGTGACAAGGTTAGGCAGTGCCGCAAATGGCGGACAACCATACGTGGCACCCAACTCGACCACACTCGGGAGCTCAGTGCGGTACGTAAGCATGAGCACACTGCTGTCAACAAGGTCTTCGTCAACAGTCAAGTCCTGTTGCCAGCCGCCAACCAGCTGTGTCAGTCGGGTGCAGGGAGCTAAGGCTGGCACCATGCCCACTGACCACAACCCCGCACCAAAGCTCTGCACCCTTGTGAGCTTGCTGATAGCAGCGCAACACTCCTGAGTGGGGGTCAGCAACTCGGCATTGTGCAGCCCTAGATCCACAAGCCCTGTGAGCCCACCCAAGGCTGTCCACTCGTCCACACCCAGCTCCTCCTCCAACCCATCTGCACACCCCATCTCCAGCACGCACAGAGCAACACAGCTGCTGACATGTGCCAGGCAGCAGACACAACACCCTTCAAGGATGAGGCCGGTCAGGGATGTCAAGCTGTCAGTTAGCTCAGGGGATATGTACGGCTGCAGGAAGGTCTGGTCTATGCTGCGGACTGCCAACCCCTCCAAGCTGTGTAGGTTGGCCACGGGCAGCAGGTCCTGCTGACCAAGGGGTTTTGCGACCTGCATGTACAAGAGACAAGTGGGGCTGGTATATGTACTATTGATCTGACTCTCAAGGGTATGCACGCAACGCTTTGATACATTGCAGACCTTCTTTGCTTCATGGTGTGAAAAACCACTGTGGGCCAGCCTGGTCATCGGATGACTTCATACAGCGTATGACTATATGGCTGCTAGTCACTAGTGACATCATGTCATAGGACAACAGTGATATCACTATATGGTGCGGCACATGTGAACAGACCGCGCCGTCACAGACCGCGCTGTGCTGCATTAGCACTGTGAAGGGTTGGCCATCGCCCACCCACCAATACGATGATCGTATTCCCAAAGCCCCCGGGCAGTTGTGACAGAAGCAGCAACTGGACGAAAGCTGTCAGCTAGTACCGCACTGCGGCACAGTGAAGGGCACACTGATAGTATCATCACAAGCCTAGGCACGCATAGTATGCGCGCTAGCTGCACATCGTTTTGCCTGCCAGGCACAGGGGGTCCCCTGTCTCCGCCATCTTCCCAAGATTCCACCCTCTCCCTTCCTCCATCGGATGGAAGGACCTCCCGGAGGCTGCAGGGCCTCCAAAAACAGAGACAAAAACATGTGTAACTTTGATTTGATTTGATTTCAATCAACCACCCTGCAGGACCCACCTCATCAAAGTCCAGCACAAGCTGGGTCAGCCCTGTCCACTTGCCAAGTTGCTGCCAGGCCTCCTCAGCTCCCTTCCAGCTCTGCTGCAGGTCCAGACGCAGGCTGCACACACCTAGCAGCTGTTTGCACAAGCTGTCAAGCACTGTGCCCATGGCAGCGGGTGAGGGGCACCCTCCACCCTCAGCTCAATGGAGTTCAGCTTGGGCAGCCTGTGCAGGGAGGGAGCAAAGACAGAGAATGACAGCAAATCCAGAGTGGGTACACGTGTGTTGGACCAATAGTGAACACTGAAAAGGGCCAAGCATGTACTGCGCTATAGGCCGCCCACAGGGTTACGTCAAGTCCACATTCGTACACTCAAATGCAAGGAGGAATGCAGCCATTGGCCGCAAGCGGGTTTGCAGCCTGCTTGTGACAAATGGCTTTACCGTACTTGTACAAGCGCTGAGCGCTTGTACGATTGTACTCAAGGTTTGGCAGCCAACAAAAAAAACGTTGGCAGCATCAGCACCTGGTGCGATATTCTTGCTTGCACTGCAAGCAAGGCATGGCATGCCTTTGCGCAAGGCGACCAACGCACTCATGATCATCTGCCATTCAAGCTTGAGTCAAGCTTGATGGCATGGCATGTTATCATAACCTGCCAAGGACTGATGCCGCTGCTGTTCAGAAGCCACGGTGGCAATCAGGTTGGCTGGAAACGTTGTGAGGCGTTTATCAGGCTCAGGCGGTGCAGATGTCACCAATGCTAACGCACGTGCTGCACTGCATGATGCACCTCACACAGACTTTGAATGGCACCCACCGTGCAAGTGCTGGCCGCCGTGCAAGTGCTTACGGTAAGCATGAAATTGTGTGGAAGCTTTCGTCCAACGCCAGCCGCACTGACTGTGCGTTTGTGAAGTGCTGGGGCACGCGCTGAAGCTGGTGCTCCACATCGCTGGTGTCCTCGCTGCTCATGTCCTGCACACTGCTGAGGTTAATGTGCTGCACCGCACCAAAGCACAGATCCCGCAGCTGGCTGCATGTGAGGGCAACGTCTCCTGCCGATCCTTGGGCAATCAGCTTGGGCAGCAGGACCTGTGCCCAAGTGTCCACATCCAACCTTGACAAGCAGCGCTGACTGGTTGGGAGGAGTATGATAACCTTGACAAGCAGCGCTGACTGGTTGGGGAGGTCCTGCAGCAGCAACAGGACAGCAGCAGATAAACGCCAGTCCTTTTTGATAGCAGCACAAGGAAGATGATCGGTGCCGAGCAGCGTGAGTAGGACACACACGCGTCCGCCCATCACAAGGCGTCAAGGCAACGTTGCAGCATATGTGTCACAGCAGCCGACGCACGCCATGGAAGATGATGTCAGGGGCGCGCACAGTCGATAGCAACTGGTTTCACGCTAATTTCGCTGCAGCCCGAACGCTGGAAGTCAACCGCCCAGCACAGCATGGCGCACACGCACCTGGTGCATCTGGGCTTGTTGTCACAGTATTATAAATCCAGTCAAGTAATATTTCCATCATCAGGCAGCGGGAATGTTGCGGCAGCAGAGAAACAGAGTACCAACCGTCGTCGTCCAAGGCCAAGGTCCAACGCCATCATGCTTCAGCATCCTCAGCCCCGGACCCTTGATCGTTCTTTTCCAGATTTATCAATATGTGTCGCTGTTGGGCAGCAAATACTTGCTGTCGCCATTGTAAGCAATGGTTGATATCATGCGGTGTCAACTTGAGCGCCTGCTGGCTGGTGTACAAGTTTCACACACAACTGGTGTACTAGTTTCACACAACATATGCAGCTCAAGCCACTCAGGCGGGAATCAGCGTCTTGCGCCAGGTTACGCACGGCGCCAGGATGCAGCAGACCCCTCTTCCAATTCAGCGACGGATGCACAGCTGCTGGCATGTGGCGAACAGAGGCACAGCACCCTCCTAGAACCAGCCGGGTCAGGTCCTGAAGCAGCCCCGGGCTGTCAAGCCACCAACAATCTCAGCAATTGGACAGACATGTACTACAGGCTGCCTGAGTAAGGCTGCGGGAAGTTCCGGTGAACGGACTCCCAATGCCTCCCTTGCTGCTTGACCGTGGGACTTCTTTTGTTGCTGGCTGCTGGACAAGCCCATTTGTTTCAAAGGTTCCAGGGGGGGCGCACCCCCCACAAGACTAATTGCTGTGTCAGCACATTTGTACGCCCAGTTACAGCTGCTGCAGCAGGAAAGCTGACAAGGCATGCACTGCATTTGAAATGATGTACAATGCATGCATCGGATATGTCGTGATCGGCTCAAGATCACTAAGATCGGCACACATCAACAACCATGCACACCCGGCAGTGCAGCTGCGCCCCAAATGGTCTGGGTGCCAGTCTACGTCACAAGCAAAAGCAAAGCAAAGTAACCACTGCAAGGACCCATCATGTTATGATACTATGTAGCACAAGGGGTCAACAAATTACGTCCAACTGAACCCTGCGCATGTGGTGCGCAGCAGGGTACATCCTCAAGGGCAAGCTCATAGGCAAAACGAGCTTGCTTCAGAGAACAGGCAGCTTCCCTGCACATTCCTGCACAACCTGTGTCGCCAGGCGCAAATAACCTGCTCCCGGGGCTGCACAATAACACATCCATGTGTGCTTTTTCGCATGACATACCGCATAACACATCCATGTGTGCTTTTTCGCATGACATACAACCTCACTTCAGAAAACGGGGGCAGCTTCCCTGCAAATCCCTGCAAAACCTGTGTCATCAGGCGCGAATAACCTGCTCCCAGGGGCTGCCAAATAACACATCCTTGTGTGCTTCTTCGCATGATAACATATAACCTCACCACAAATGTATCACTGGCTGAGACCAGCCTCAGGGAAGGATCACCAACGACGACTGTGAGGGACTGTCCACAAGCTGCTCGATATCGTGCCAACAGCCAATCACAGCCATGCCTCTCACACGCTGTCTCCTGCACGCCGTCGCAGCGCTTTGACTGCTGTGCCCACAGGAAGCACTCCCCACGCTGCCGCGGCACTGCCAGCAGATGATTACGCGAAGGCGTGCACATGTGTCTGTAGGCCGCAGATGACTGCAGTGCCCCACCTCGGAGCCAAGTGTGTGCAGGCAACACCAAAAAACACGAAAACAGATCGCAAATAACATGGAAACAACAACCCAAACCAAATGAGCGCATCAGCCCAACGCGGTACAACCCTGTACACACACAAGGCCGCCAAACCCCCGGCTGTCAGCAAGCACAAACGCACCGGCCTGACGGCCATCCATTACTTGGTCCCACGCCACCCACGCGCTGTCAAGCAACAGCACCAACCACAAATGCTGCCAATGTGTTTTGCCACACGCTGCAACAGCACAACCCACAAATGCCGCCAAGGCGTTTTGCCACACGGTGCATGACGCAATTGCGCTGTCCCACACAGTGTGATCCCACACCGCAATGTGACTCACACAGTGAACACAGTGTGATCAACGGAGTGTGATTCACGTGTCCACGCAGTGTGATTCATGCGGTGAACACAGTGTGATCCCACGCAATGTAAACCAAGGCAATGTGAGGGGCTGCGCAACTGGCACTGGGGTGGCGGTAAACAGCCAGCGCATAAGTAGGAAAAGGGGACAGGGAAGATGACAAGTACAGCACTTCTTCAACAGTCCCGACAGACTCCAAGCAAAACATCGCTACAAAATCACACACAACCCAGCCAACAGGCAGGTTCTAGTCTGCCCAAGGTGTTGCACCAGCCAAGATTGGTTGGCAACAAGGCAAAGTGATGAGTGTCTGAGCCCCTGGCAGCACAAATAAAAGCGCTGCTTGCACGTCCACATTCTGGCCCCCACGACAATCGGCTCCCACAACCAGCACCACCACACACGCAGTACTAATTGTCCCTGCCACAAGCAGGAACAGAAGGGCACACCTGCAGCAAGGTGTAGCCGCCAACATGAGTAACAGCTGGCAAGTGATGCAGAAACACACCCTTTATGGACAAAGGAATGCAGAAAAGCCAACATGATAGCAAAACATGTGTTTGTGTGCACGATATTGTACACGATTCCAGAGCCCTGGCAAGCAACATGGCTGTGGCTTAGGCACACAACAGCACAACGAGTTGGCCTTGAGTTGACCCACCAACAAGCTCTGTCCCACAGTATGCTGCTGCTACGAACCATCCGTGTCGCAACACACCACCGGCACACACGCTGAAAGAAAACCAGCGCCATAGCTCTGAACGTTGGGGTTGTGCCCCCGTTGAATTTCAACATAAACAAAACAGCCCCGCACATAACTCCCTGCCATCACGACACTCAACCTGTCCGACTGAAGTTTCCATCTGAGATGCAAGCACACATTGCTGCGCCTGTACCCCGACAGCAGCATGCGCAAGCCCTCCAAAACCTCTGATCTGCTTACGCAGAGTCCTATGTGCACACAGCACACCTGCATGCACACCACTCTCACACACGTTGCACGACACACATCCAGTAGCAGCTCACACACTACTCCGGTCCCACACTCCGGTCCCACACACTGTCTGTTGGCATGTACACTCCACTGATTGCAGATGTGCCACAATGGCTGCTGCCCTCAAGGCAGCTCGCACCACAACCATGCACGGTGCACGCATGCAGCCACAAGGCCACACCCACACTTCTCCTGTGTCCACCAAACACACCACACACACTAGTCACAAAAAACTCTAGTCAAGAAAAAAGCTTGGACAGCCCTGGCGGCTGGCCCTCCAGAACAGTCAAGCCAGCTCGCCAGGCGGCCAGCAAGCGCCAACACCCCCCACACCGTTTACGCTTGCAGACCGCTGCTGTTGTCAGCGTCAGCTTCAGTCAACAGCAGCCGCGGTTGTAGCAGCCGCAAACGCTGTCTGAAGGAAGCTCGACCGCTCCATGTGACCCCACCGCTCTATAGAAAAGTGCTGAGGCTCCCAATTGGGCTATGCATCACTACCACACACGAACACACACAGCACGCACACCGTATCTATGCTATTCCAAGGATGCCACACCCTAATATGTAGTAAACAGCCCTCCCGTACCATGTTGCTGACGCAACTGCAGTTGTTAGCCTGTGGCCACTTGATTGCGCGCACGCACACAACCGCCCCGCGCGCACGGCTGTGCCCTGCTTGCAAATCAAAACCACCACTCATGTCGCTGACGAAGCACACCACACGCTCAGGTAGACTGCGACCTTGCAGCTTTGTCGGCCACGCACACATGCGTAGTACACACCAACGTCAAACACACATATCCCTGTCAAAACACGCATATCCCTGTAAAGCACACACACTGAAGCAGGCGCCACATTTGTCTGAGACCAAGTCCGTAATTGCTAGGTGCCGCTGCTGCTGGCAATACAGAGCCAGCTGCCATGCTCGCAGAAAGCGAGTCAGGGAAAGACATAAAGACAGCAGCCAGAGCCAAGAGATGCATGTGTATAATAATAGACAGGCGTGCTTTGAAAGCACAAGCAATGTCAGCACCACAAGCATCGGCGGTGACAAAGCAAGACCGGACAGCCAGCCTGCCAGCTCTTGTGCTGCGTTGACCCCTCTTCAACAACAGGACGCCGGCATCTATTTGTCGGCAACAACAGGACGCCGACAAATAGATGCCGAGCAGAGAGTGTTTGCGGCATGCTGTTGGCAAGACACCTACCCCCTGCTCATCGGAGGTCACCTGTGGGACATGTAGGAACAGACACGCACACCCTCTGCTTGTGTATACCGCACTGCGCCGAATCAAACGGCACCAGCACCGAGATTGCGGGTGGCCAGACCCACCCTACTGCATACTTGCACCAGGAACAGAGCGCTGCGCAAGGCATAACCATCCCAAAAGGCCTGACCACGAATCGACAGCACAACCCCACCTTGCTGACTGCCCCCTGCCCCCAAATGCAGCAGCAGCAGCATCCAACTGATTGATAAACTGCCATGGTGCAGAAACCAGCCGTGCGTGACTTGGTAATCTGCAACTTCACAGTTGATCTGCATCACACACCTATAACACGTGCGATCCCAAGCAAACCAGGATCCGAGACAAAACAACGAATTTGCCAAACATCAGCACTGCAGCTGCCAAAAGTGGGGCCAACATCCAACTTGGCCACCAAAAGCTGCAGCAGCAAGCACCCAGCATCCATCCCTTGCAAAAGCCCTGGCGCAGACAACCTGCAAGATTCACCATCAACGGCCTCACCTTGCAAACAGAGCACCTCTGATATGCGCAGTGCCATCCAGACTTCACTCATGGTACCTTACTAGCAGCAGACCTGATTGAGACAAGCGCTGCGCGTGCGTGCTGCGGCTATGCACGATGCAACCAAAGTAACCACCCCTGCGACCCAAAACGCTGCGCAGCGCAAACCAACACCCAACATGTGCGCAGCAAATTGCACTGTCCTTGCGCAGAGCTGATTGCGCACCGCCACCACATAGTGTTTCCACTGGAAAGGGCGACCGCTGCGCTGAAAATGCGTCTGCTGCGGAGACAAAAAGGGAGCAGACAAACAAACGACGGTACCTAGTGTGAAGAAAGAAACAAGCAACGAAAGAAGAGGCAGCAGCTGGGAATACCCGGAGAAGCACAAGAACATAGACGCCCACACTGCCCACACCTGCCACCGTACAGCTGCACGCAAAGCTGCACATGCGGTGTAAGGCACCCACACCCCAAACTTTTCACAGCATCCCTTCACAGCGTCCCAACAGCAGCACGACCATACACACAGTTGTGGGGTCCACAGCACACCTGCAACTGAGTCAGCAGCAAAAGCCTCCACCAAGCAGCAAAGAAAGCTACAAATGTGTGCAGAAGTGCTAGCAGCAACAGAAAGAGCTGCAAGCAGTCCTGTTGCAATCCAAATGTTGCCCGCTGCGTCATGCTGCCTGTAAAATCCACACTCAGGCTGCACTACAAGTCCACAAACAAGCCTACACAAAAAATAACTCGAGGGCACACATCAGCCAGAGAGGGGCGAAACGCCAAAGCGCCCCTGTGCTTTCAGTCAGTGACCCTCCTGCTGCTGCTCTAGGTGCAGGTGCTGCAGGGCCAAGCCATGCCTGCCCCCAGCCTCCCAAAAAGCCTGCCAAAGTGACAACATACCAACCAACCGCAACACCATGGGGTAGAGGTGCATACACAACATCAGCTGTGCAACCTGGCGACAGCTCCTCGCGCGCCTGCTGCTGCGCTAGCTGCAGCTGCTGCTCATCCTGCCCCCCAGACCCCCAAGGTGCCTGCCCCAGGGTCATCTGGCAGAGGCGCATGCGGTCATCTGGTAGAGGCGCATACGCGATATCAGCTACGCAGGCTGGCGCCAGCCCCTCCCACACCTGCTGCTGCGGTGGGTGCAGCTGCTGCAGGAGCTGCCCATGCCTGCCCAATGGAACCCCATGTGGCCTGGCCAGGGGCCACCAAGCTAGGTGGCTGCACCGGCTGAGGCATCATGTGGTAGGGGTACATGTGCATCATCATCCCACCCCACATGGCCCCCGGCCACATGGGAGCAGCAGGCATAGGCAGCTGGCAGCTCTGCCGTACAGCAGGAGCCACTGGAGTGGCCAGCGCAGGAGCAGCGCCCGGCTGCGGAGCTGCGCTGGGGCTGCCTGCAGCTGCTGGCGACCTGCAGGATGGGACAATGCCAGGTGCAACGGCGACGTTGTGCACAGGCATGCCCCACACCATGCCGCGCGGCAGCTGCCCGGGCAGCGGCGGCATGCACCCGTTCATGTTCATGTTCATGCACATCTGCATGGGCATGCACGTCGGCCTGCTGGCTGCAGCACCCCACTGTGCTGCTGCTGCTGCTGCTGCGCCTTGGGCATGTGCTGGGCCATGAGCCATGTTCATGGCCATCATGGGCATGCCCATGGCACCCATGGGCATGTTCATGTGCATGGAGGCCGGCTGCATGGACGGGCAACCTGCAGGAATCTGGTTGTGCTGGCCGCTGCTGCCTGCTGCCGCCCACGGATCTGAGCTGCACTCATATGCACCAGCACTTGCTGCGGCCATGCTGCGAAGGCTGGTGCAGGCGCGCACTGCATGAACAGCAACACACATGAGGGCAGGAAGCAGCACAGGAGTACAGGCAGTGTCAGCGCAGCCTACTTCTCGTGCTGTCATAGCCGCCACGCAGCACAAACAAGACAGCACCACGCCCCAACACTAACACTGCCGAATTTGGTACAGGTTGGTTGCAGGTGCATGTTACTGAGTATGCACTTCTGTGCCGTGTCTACACAAACACATGGCAAAATTGTTCATGCATATGCACGCACATGAGGATAAGGCTCTTGCACTGCTTCACAAAACTAACACACGCAAGGACTGCTGCTCATTAGGAAGGACAGCCACCACCTCAGCACAAACAATCAGCACAAACACTCACGCTTGCGGCGCCTGCTTTGCAGCGACCCAGCTGACGGGGCGTCAGCACACGACTCCAACTCTGCTGCTGTCATGGTAGTGCCGCTGCACTGCTGCTCGCTGCTGCTGCCAAATAGGCTTGCTGCAATGGCTGTTGCTGCGTTGCTGGTGCTGGGGGATCCTGGGGCCTGAGCCTGCAGGACAGTGCCCTGCATGGTGGCTGTGCTGACATCCTGCAGGACAGTGTCCTGCATGGGGGCTGTGCTGACATCTGTGGCCTGCATGTCTGACAGGATCGAGTAGAGTGGCTCAAAGTCTAGGTGGGAGGGAACCAGAGGAGGCAGCTCTAGCCCGCCCAGGCCGTCCAAGCTGTCAATCAGGCAGTCATGATGGTCGAGCAGCCCGAAGCACATGGGGGATGCAGGGTGTCCTGCAGCAGCAGCACGCGGGGTGGCTGCCTGCTGCTGGGTGTGCAGGCCCTGCAGGGTCTGCATGCCGTGGCTGCTTGCTGGCTGGCTGTTGGCACGTGCTGACTGTCCTGAGTGCTGGCAGGGCCTGCTGTGGGACGGGTCAGCTGCCGGCAGGGCACCTGGTGTGTGCGTCCTATGGTGCTGCTGCTGCAGGGCCGCGGTGTCAGCGCTGCTGTTCAGCTGGCTGTTGAACAGCAGCATCCCTGCCGGACAGGGCTGGCACGGCTGACTGTCATCATACGGCATGTTCATGTTGGCTGACTTCGACGCTGGGTTCGATCCACGTCCAGCTGTTGAGGAGGGTGGGTGATGGGAGAGTGGGTGGATGTGTACACAAGCGGTAGGTGGGTAGGTGGGTTGGTGGGTTGGGGAGGGTGTTGTGTTTGTGCGGCCACAGTGGCAGTGTAATGCGTATGGAAACATGCACCTGACACAGACAGAAACCTTGGGTGTGGGTGTGTGGGGTTGCGGAAATTGGTGCTGGCCATCCCCCCGACCGTGCTGGCGCATGACGAAGCGAAGCGAAGTAACGATAATGATGAGAATGGTGCCAATTATCCCGACGGGTGGCCAGAAAGGTACCCCTACCTCTCCGACGCAAGCGATCTGGCTCAGTGAGGCCACCAACTGCAGCACTAGCTTCTTGCCAACTGCAGCACTAGCTCAACATTTAACCGAAGGCAACGTAGCTATAATTAGAGTCGTAAGCTGACATGTGTGTGAAGAGACCTCACTGCCTGAGCGAGTACTGAGCTTTCGTGCGCTGCTCCGGCCATACAACGTAGAAAATGTTGAGCTCAGTGTCCCTGATTGACAACAGCCACACTGCAACCTCTGGGTGGTGTCGTAAGTCCCGCAGCAGGGTTTAGTAACTGGCTTTATAACTTGTCCAGAGCGTGTTTGTTGACACAAAGATGCCAAAACCAGGTTGATGGCTCTCATGCACCAGTCACTTGTCTCCAAGTACAAGCAAGCTTACTGATCACCGGTACCTCATTCTCTGATACGGTCGCTGCAGGTCCTCACTCAGCCTCCGACACAATCAGTTTGGACTTGGTGCATTGGCAATGAACCGGCTGCAGGTCATATCTCGTCAGCTGACGGCAAACACCAGCAGTCAGGATGGTGAAACTTTCTGGGCTGGGGTGCCGCAGGTTTGTTGATCTATGCATAGCGTATACGTTAGCTTCCTATATGTTTTCTCTCTTTCTGGCGAGCACACTATGGGGGCTTGCTGTGTCATGTGCAGTCAACCATGCTGACCTGGCAACTGCAACTGCGCTCAACTGACTGCTGATTCACACAGGCACCCCCTGATGCCATCTTGGGCGTGACGGAGGCTTTCAGGGCAGATACAGACAGCAGGAAGCTCAACTTGGGTGTGGGAGCATACAGGTCAGTATCAAAGTCCAGCCTGGCAGGCTAGCAGCAGGGTCCGGGTTGGCAGGGCTTTCCTGCTGTGTGCCCATACCACCTCAGACCTACCACATCCACTCACCACTCCTCTAAAACTGATGTTGGCATCATTTTCTTGCTCCCTGCTACTCCTTTCCCCTCTGCCCCCCCCCCCCCCCCATCCACCCCAACCCCAACCCCAACCCCAAGAGATAGAGGTCAGTGTCATGCAGTCACGTTGAGGCGGACCAGGCCAACCACACTATGCCTCCCCCCCCCCCCCAATCCACCCCAACCCCAACCCCAACCCCAAGAGATAGAGGTCAGTGTCATGCAGTCACGTTGAGGCGGACCAGGCCAACCGCACTATGCCTGCTGTCTTTTGGACCTCCCCAGACTCAATGCACCTCCTTCCCCACCCGCTTGGGACTAATTGGCATCACGCTCTTTCCCTGCCCCCCCCCCCCCCCCTGCCTGCCTCCACTCACCCACCCCACTCAGGACCGAGGAGGGGCAGCCCCTGGTGCTGGCAGCGGTCAAGCAGGCAGAGCAGCGCATAGTGGCAGATGGCTCCCGTAACAAGGTGGGGTGACCCCATGCCTGCTCCAGCAGCCGGTTGGGATAGCCTTCAACTGCTCATATGGCAGCAGTACTGATAGACTATCTTAGATCAGTGATAGTCCATGTCACAAACAGCAACATGATGTAAACGTCAGCGCCAATGTTGCCACATCTACACGTCCTCGTGCACACCAAAGTTGCATTTGTATTTGTTGAGGTCACACAGCCGCACACACGACAGCGCAGCTGCCGCTGTGCTGAACGCACACCACCTGTGCTGAACCCTCGCACACCCTCACCCCCTGCTCCCACTCCCCACCCCACCCCACCCATGCCTCACTGACAACATCACAGGAGTATGCCCCAATGGGTGGTGACCCCACCTTCTGTGCCCTCTCCCGCAAGCTTGCGTTTGGCGAGGACTGCCCAGCGACAGCAGCAGGCCGCATTGCCACAGTGCAGAGCCTGTCAGGCACAGGGGCCCTGCGCGTGGGCGCAGAGTTCCTGAAGCGCCACCATGCAGTGCACATCGTGTACCTGCCAGACCCTACCTGGTGAGCTGTAGTGGATGACGGTACATTACGTGCTGTGCTGTGACGCGGGTGCACTGCATGGCCATGGTGTGTGCTGTGCTGTGCTGTGCTGCACTGTTTGCAGGGGCAACCATGTCAACATCTTTGGCATCCCTGGTCACCAAGTGAGGCGGTACAGGTACTTCAATGCAAAGACCAAGGGGCTGGACTACCAGGTAAGCAGCACCTGTTGGAGTGCTCTATAGTGGCCTTCTCAGTGACACAACAGACGTATTTGTAGACTGTGCGGCAAACATGTAAACTGTTCTTTGAATCAATTCATGGTCTTTGACGATCATCGGATGCGTGGTGTCGTTCCTGGTCCCCCATGAGCGTCTGGCGCCCTAGTGGGTTGCTCGACTTCTTTGTTGAGCCCGTTACTGTAACTGCAACTGTTACTATTGGCCACTGTTGCTATTGAGTGTCTGGTAGCTCCCAACCTGTTGTGGCAGTGTGTGGTAGCACCGCACCTATTGGCAGTGTTGGGTAGCCATGCATCCTGTTGGTGCGAGCCGAAAACTCAGGCACTATCTGGTGGGGGGGCTGGGGGCAGTGTACAAAGTGTGTTGGGCGGTTGTAGTGGGGGCAGTGAACCCTCTGGTGATGACACAGCCAGATGCACTGCGGTGTCTCCTGATTTTCTCTTTAACACTCTGTGTGTCTCAGACTGGCTGAAAAGTTTCTTTGCATGCCCATTTATTTTGTGTGAGTGCTCAGCACTTGCTGTGTACAAAAACCGAGCACCAGTCAAACCTATGCAATCCTAAGTGCTGCTGGTGCTGTGCACACAATTCCACGTTGCAGGGTATGCTTGAGGGCCTGCGTGCTGCGCCCTTTGGCTCTGTGGTGGTGCTGCATGCCTGTGCGCACATGCCTGTGTCTCAGCACTCTCTGTGTATAAGACCGTCTCATACCGAGCATGAGGCACAACCTATGCAATCATGTTTGCTGCCGTTGCTGTTGCAGGGCATGCTTGAGGACCTGCGTGCTGCGCCCTTTGGCTCTGTGGTTGTGCTGCATGCCTGTGCACACAACCCCACTGGGGTGGACCCCACACTGGAGCAGTGGAGGGGCATCCTGGAGGTGGTCACCAGCAGGAGGCTGCTGCCCTTCTTTGACTCAGCCTACCAGGTAATATCAATGCAAGAACCACACAATCACTCTTGAACAACAGCATTTCCTGGCTTTTGTTTGTGGATTGGGGGGGGGGGGTGTAAGGCTGGGGGTGGTCACCAGCAGGAGGCTCCTACTAGTACCCTTCTTTGACTCAGCCTACCAGGTAATCAATGAGTTGATTCAGTTTGGACAACTGGTTTGTATGACTTGTTTCTTTTTGTGTGTGCCCGGGGGGGGGGGGGGGCATACTGGAGGTGGTCACCAGCAGGAGGCTCCTCCCTTTCTTTGACTCAGCCTACCAGGTATCACCTGGTCGATTCATTAGTAATGGATGAGTCACTCACTGTCAGAAGCAGCCTGCCTGAATTGTTCCTGCAAGGGCTCCTGTCTTGCTTTGACTCAGCCTACTAGGCCTGTCTGGCAGGTAAGGAGTTACTATATTGACTATATTGAGCCATTCCGCAGACACGGCTCACGTTGCTGCATGATTGATATTGCTGTATGGGTACTGCCTATGCCTGCAGGGTTTTGCTTCTGGAGACCTGGACCAAGATGCTGCTGCTGTCAGGATGTTTGTGCGGGCAGGTCAGTACCTGGCGTGGGACAAGCAGTTGCCTGCGGCCTACTGTGTGCTACACTATGTACTGCAGCCTGTGTTGCTGGAACTACAGAAATGGGATCCCATTTGATAGCCTGCCCAAGCGATTAGGAAGATTAGTCACGATGAGCAAGTAGCATCAACCTGGTACATGGCAACTGTCGCAGCACCCAGAACTTCAAGTTGAAGTTCCTGCGGGAATGCCTTGCATTGAGTGAGACCTCACTGGAGTCTGATCGTTGACTCTCACTCATTTGGGAGACTGGCAGTTGACTCTCACTCATGTGTCACTGTGTGATGCATGTCTGGCTGGCATGCAGGTCGGGAGCTGCTGCTGTCTCAGAGCTATGCCAAGAACATGGGGCTGTACGGGGAGCGCATTGGAGCGCTGAGTGTCGTCTGTGGCTGGTAAGCCCGTGTTCTGCACGGCTTACAGTAGTACTTGGCTAAAATGATGGTGCAGTGACAGATGCCCCCCCCCCCTGCCCCGCAAGCACTGCATCACCGGATGTGTCCGTGTGGCCGCTGTGTGCTTGCCGTGGCACAATATCCCGCTCTCATGCTGTTGCGCAGTGTCTCGCGCCGTCATGCTGTTGTTGATTTTTCAAGTGTATGTGTTGCCATGTGCTGCCGTTGCTGTTGTTGCGCAGTCCTGACTCTGCCAAGAAGGTCCAGTCCCAGCTGTGTGCAGTCATCCGGCCAATGTACTCCAGCCCACCCATCCATGGCGCCGCAATCGTTGTGGCAGTGTTGTCAGGTGCGACTAAGAGACTGTTGTTGCAGTGCACTAGGAGACTGTTGCGTCAAGACATTAAGCTGTTGGTGTTGCTCCACCCTGCTATCGCTTGCCCCAGCTGGCCCTGCCCTCTGGCTGATAGATTCACGAAGGAGGCATGCGCTGCATCGCACACACTATTTAAGAGCTGTTTGTGAGTCTTTACGTTCCATATGCCGCCTGCTGCTGCTGCGTCGTTTCTGTCAGCCCATCCATCGCGGCTGTCTGATGGAACATCGTCCCGTAGTCAGCGTATTTGATGCTGTTTGAGCTTTTGGAAAGTTTGAAGCTCTCCCCACCTGCTGCTGTCTGCAGATGGTCAGCTGTACAGGCTGTGGAAGCAGGAGCTGTCAGCCATGTCGGCCCGCATCATAGACATGCGCAAGGCACTGCACGCAGAGCTACAGGCGGTAAGCCATCACTTTTTCTCCATATCCACTTGACAGCTTTTGCAGAGAGTGGCACTCAAGCTGCTTCCAGTACCAGTACATTGTTGCCAACTGCAAACGGCACTGGTGTTTCACTGCACTGTCCCGGGCATCTGATGCTCAGCATCAGCTGCAGCATCATCAGCATGCATCAAGCATACATGCATGCCCTGCTGTGCCATGCACTGCGTGTGTGTGTAACTACAGCGCCCATTGCTGTCCTGCAGGTTGGCGCCCCCGGCTGCTGGCACAAAAGTATCATCCATTATACACACATGCCTTGCCGCATGATGCAGACTGTTGTTGCGTCACTCGCACCCACAAGCTACATGTTGGACATGCCAGTCAGGTGTGATAGACACAGGAAGTGCATCCAGCCAGTGCTGTATGTTGTGCTTGTTGCTGCTCTGCAGGTTGGCGCCCCCGGCAACTGGGATCACATCATCAACCAGATTGGCATGTTCAGCTTCACCGGCCTCAACAAGGTGTGTTACAATAACTGATGACGCCCGCGACAGTTGGTAGCTGTAGATCTGATGACATGCACAGCACCTGCAAGGCCTGCCTATGCATATTGATATAGCATGCACTGCGGCGGCGCAGGCTGTGAGACGAAGGCCGTCCCCGTTCCAAAGCCACAAGTCTCTGGCTTTTTTATTGTTGCCGACCCCCAAGACAGCCACTGACATGAACCCGCACAGGCGCATGCAGGTTGGTGGAGTGCTTCGGAATGTTGTGCCTCATGCAGACTTTGATGAACAGTTGTGCTGCCGCTGCTGATGGTTGTGATGCAGGTGCAGTGCGAGAACATGACAAAGAAGTGGCACGTGTACATGACAATGGATGGCCGCATCAGCATGGCAGGGCTGTCCAACCGCCGTGCTAGGTACTTGGCAGAGGCAATCAAAGACTCGGTGGTCAACTGCTGAGTCAGCCATCATGTCAGGCAACATGATGTGTGTACCCCAGGCAGCATCTCATGGATCAAACAACCTCGGCAGAGGCTGTCAAACACTGTTTGGGCAACTGCTCAGCCTGACTGTCAGCCAGTGGCAACTGCCAAGGGTGACGTGGCAACTGCTGAGGCTGATGTGGACGCACACTGGTCTGATTGAGAGTCAGCGGCGTGATGGTTGCAATCCAAGTCAGGATTGTATGGACCACACATCTGCAGTCAGGTTGGGCAGTGCTTTCACAGTTCTTGATGTGAGCAGTACGCAGTGGGTATCACGCAGGCAGGACGATACGCAGTTGGCGCAAAGCAGCATTATTGTTGAATGGGAGTTTGCCAGTGTATTGGCGGGGTGGTTCCAGTGACCACGTCCTAGGCGCACATGTGTTGGCAGCTGCAGGTAGGCTTGCATACCACGCAGGTGTTGGTGGTTTTTGTGACACTAAGTTTGCCTTGTGAATGTGATGAGGGGCCAGGGCTCCAGAAGCGGCAGTTTTGTTTTGTTGCGCACATTCGGATCGATGTCAGTGCGCTGGAGGTGCCCCAGTGTATCATTCGGTGTCAGCCCAGTGGCCTGTTGTGCCTTGTTTTGTATGTCGGTGCAGCAGTGCACTTTTTGTGCAAGTTCACCAATCTTGCGTGCTTTGTTTATGTCAAACGGGCTTCCCCCCGGCTGCAGCTTATATAGCCAGCGGCAGTGCAGTTGTGCATGGCGATGTTGTAGGTTCTGTCTATGGGCCACTTCTGCCGTGCTTGCAGCCTCCTTGGAAGTTTTTGCGACATTTACAAGCAGCACTACAGCTGGTTTGGTTGTGCATTGGCCAGGCAGGGTTACCAAGCATGCACACCCCTCACTGAGTCGGGGGTCGTGTTGTGCAGACTCTGCACAGTATGTTTCGTCATCACTAGCACCAAGCAGTTCGGTTGCATGGCTTTTCGGCACGTGCGGCATTTTCCCTGGTAAGGTCACCCTGTAGCAGCATCATTTTTTGACATCAGTTGCCGCTGCATGCTGGCTCAGACTTTGGGCTTTCTTTGGTTCGAGTCGGATCCAGATACGCTGCTGCTGTGCAGTCTGTTGCTGTTGCACCGTGGGTTTGATTTGGCACGGCCCACTCAGCTTGCCAAGCATGTTGAACATGCCACATACTGATTGCTCAGGCATGGGATGCAGGGTGCGGCAACTGTAGCAGGCGTTTCACAGCCTGTCTAGCACTGGTGTTTCACCTTCAACCCTGGCATGCATGCACCATGTCAGCTTCTCCAGTGAAGGCGAGTTGGAAGGTAGGGCGAAGATAACCATTTCTAAACCCTACACCCTCATGCTTGGCAAAAGCGCCTCTCTAGGGCCGAAACCTCCAAAATATCCCAGATATTATAGATGCTCCAAGTAATGATCATCCACGTCATGATCTTTGCGCTGTCCAGACCAACACATCACAACTGTCTTCAGCCACGACACACACAGCTTCCAAACCCCGTTGAGAGGGCCAAGCAAAGACTCACACACATGAGCAGGGTGACACTTCATTCCTGTACTATAGTGACTACAGGAGTGAGGTAGTACTTCAGAGCAGCCTACTGACCGTGTCAGTAGTAGTAGTGGGCCAGATAACACTAGCCGAGTAGGGGCTACTGACCATCAGTAGTGGCTACTGACCATCAGTATTAGTAGTGGGTCAGGTGACACTAGCCAAGAGAACTGCCTGCCTGCCTGCCTGCCCAAACAACGCTGTTTGAACCGATGTGGCCCCTGCACTCTTGAAAGCCACTAGGCTCTTGACACGCAGTTCGGGCTCGGCACAACAGCACATAAACTGTAGAGACTGCCACCGGAAAACAGCCTGCCATAACTGTGGAGGCCTGTCCCACAAGAGCCCGGCTAAAAGTAGGCATTGGTCCTCAAGAAAAGCACGTCCGACCCGGCCAACAGCATCGGGCAAGCAAGACAAGGCAACCATGAAACTCGTCTTGTGGCCATGCCACACGCTCCATGCCGCAATGCGGCCCAGACAGCATCAAAAACAGCGCACCTGCATCCCAAACCAACACAGGCGTTGCCCACACGATGAAGCATGTCTGGGATGCTCCACACCCAACTGCAACCTAGGCAGACGGCGCAGCTGATCGACAACTCAACACTGCACCACCAACGCTTTGCCTGTTGGTTGGCAAAGACCGAGACGACACTCCCGAGCTTGGGTCTCACAGGTGGTTCCAAAGCAGCCACTACACTGTACACAAGAAAAAGGGCGGTGTACTGCGTCCCGAGGTGCCACAACAACAAAACCTCAGATACACAAACATGCGAAACGCTACAAACCCCAAAACCCCAACCCTCAAGATGCAGGAGTTCAGTCCTTGTCCAGTGTGGGTCTCTGGACCCAAAACACCCCCCCCCCCAGCAGTTGCAGCATCCGACTGCTAGCTGACAACTGCTAGCTGACAACTGCCAACCGTCAACTGACAACCGTCACCCTTCAGTCAGTCAGCCCAACTTCACACGTTCGCACCTCACCCTTCCCTAGGCTCAACCCTCATCCAAAACATGCTCTTGCTGCTGTTCCCCAACCTTCTGAAGATTTGACTTCAGAATGCCACTGGACACAGCGTAACCCCAACCATACAACATGGTGTGCACCGCTTCTCACTGTCGACACTTGCCAACATACTCACACTCAACTTGCAATTCAGACACACGCTTGAACAACATAGCATATCCACAACAACAAACAGAACAGGGCTGAGACCGTCTAGTGTCTCTCACTGCCAGCCCCCCCCCTGCAGTGCGAGCTCCACCCCTGCAGGTGCGTGCTTCACTATGGCTTCAGCAACCTCGGGTTTTCTGCCCCAGGCCTACCACGCTTCAGTTGGTCAAACCCAGCCTGCAACACTGGCCGTGCGTAAAGCGGGCCTACGACACTGGCTGTGTGTCAAACTGGGCCTCGCTCGGATTGTCAGGTGTCAACACCAGGCGCCTCTTACTGCCAGTCCCCAAGCTCAACCCCTGCAGGTGCGTGCTTCAGTATGACCTCAGCAACCTTGTTTTTGTCCCGCGTGGCAAAGTTGTCGACCTCCTGCCCATCCTTGAAGAAGAGGAAGCGGGGTACACTCTGCAGGCACACAGACAAGACAGCATATGCAGCAACACGTATTGAGGTAATTTATACAAGCATGCTGCTTGCGCAAGAAACAGCAATAACCCCAGCCTCTAAACCATGCTCTCACCGGCGACTGCTAGTAGAACATGCCTACATTGTCTCTCCCCCCTCCCCTTACAACAATGACAACAGGCAACCAAAATCGAAGCTTGGGTGAAGGCAGGCAAACAAACAAAATGCTTGCCACTCACCCGCACGTTGTACTTTTTGGCCAAGTCTGTCACCTCCTCCTCTTCATCATCATACACATTGTGCTTCAGGAACACGATGGGAGGAGTGTCATCAGCCCCGTCACGGCTCTTGGCTGCAGCCTTGCACAGCTTCACAAACCTGCAAGGGGAGCATAGCACGACACAACGCAATGAAGCTGGTGAAGAGGCATCACGGACACATGCCAAGTCATGAGCGTCAAGCAACGTGCATTCTCAGCATCCAGCCATACGCACACAAACACGCCGATCGATCTTTGGCATTACCAGTCAAGGTTGTCAAGTGCATGACGTACAATCACCACCAACCGTCAAGACTATTATTGGATATATCTTACCCTCACATAAGTAAACAATCACACTACAAACAACTACCAGCTACATCCTCACCCTGGCTGGATGAACTTGCAGGCGCCGCAGGCTGTCTTGTAGAAGTCCACCACTACCAATGCATCAGGACCAGCACTGCTCAACTCCGCTGACAGCTCATCAATTGTCAACACCTGCATACCGCAATTTAACAGGCAGCAACTTGGCTGACTGGCACACCCTTTCACTATGTTGCACTGCAGTAACGAATAAGAGAGCCATGCTAGTTAGGAATCCGATTCGGCAATGTGTGAGACCCTTGCAACTAGGAAGGCACACGAGCCCCAAAACCTCAATGTTGTGCGTGATGTGGGAGCATGCACATGTCTGCCTGTGACACACACCTGGTGGACAAAATTCGCACAAAAGCCCCCTCTGCAGCAATGCAAGCCTCCACGATGCTGCTGTTGGAAAACCTTCACCCCCTCCCTAACAAACATGACTGTGACAATCTTCAATCCATATGACAATGTCCACCAGGATTGCAAGCATGTCTGTCCACTCTGTACCCTCTCCACCGCCCCCCCCCCCACACACACACCTAGGTGACAGGTTCATGGCAACAGCTGGATGCCCACACACCCTGCTTTGTGGAGTGTGTCACCCAGGTGTGTGTGTGTGTGTGGGGGGGGGGGGGGGGGCTGCTGCCAGTAGTCACCACACCGTCACCCGGGGGGGGGGGGGGGGCTTGGATGTGGCACCGGCAATCGCACCAGAACCACCATGCCCCCCTCCCGTGATTGTGACATTGTCCATCTAGGACTGCATGCATGCACACCTGATCCTGCCCCCCCCCCCCTACAACACCACCACCACACCAACCACCACTCACCTGGGTGACACACTCCACAAAGCAGGGTGTGTCGGCATCCGGCTTCTCCCATGAATCGCCCTGCTTCTGCTGCTGCTGCTGCTGCTGCTGCGGCCGCATGAGCTGTGAGGCACAGGCAGCAAGGAGAGGGAGGATGGCAAGTTGTGATAACAGATGAGCAGACAATAATATTGGGGCACAGGCAGCAAGGAAAGGGAGGAGGGCACGGTCACACTTGTGTGATCAAAGTGTGGTGACAGCAACTGGAGCAGCCTGGTGAGGCAAGCAAGTGCGCTTGTTAGTCCTACATTGTGCCAGTAGCCTTGTTGTAAGACTTGGCCTAGCCTTTGTACCACAACACCATCCAAACTATACTTGGTCTGCTGCTGCTGTTGCTGCTGGGACTTGAGAGTACCACGACCCCTGCGGACTACCTCTCATCCCCCCCCCCCCCGCAACACACCACTACACAGCGCCCACGCCTGACGCTGCTGCTGCTGCTGCTGCGCTTGGGCGACCACCACTCTTCTGCTGTAATGCAAACCGCCTTCCCTTATCAAACAACACTGGGCACACTGCATCCAACCTTCCTTGCGATGCATTCTGGCCGCTACCTCCAGCTCACTCCTGAGAGTCCCTGGCTGTCTCTTTCTAACAGGATGACTCTGCCCCCTCCTGCACCCTGCTGCTGCTGCTGCTGGCACTACCACCCTGTCTGCTGTTGGTCTCTCCTTCCCATCAATCCACGACAAAGTGCACCCTGAAGCACACCTTGCCACCCAAGTCAGTGAAATCTGGCATGCTTCCAACTCAGTCCCTGGCCTGCCCTCGTAACAGGCTGGCGATTGCACCTCCGGCACCCTGCACCCTGCTGATGCTGCTGTGCTGGGGTCACGACCACCCTGTTTGCCGTTGATCCTGTCCCCCCCTCAGCATCAACCCACTAGAAACTGCACCCTGACCCACACCTCGCTACCACACCTTGCTGACTGTATGCATTCTGGGCTGCTGGCCCCAGACTTACCCCTGAGAGTCCCTGGCCTGCCCTTTCCTACAGGCTAGTGTTGCCGCCTCCTGCACCCTGCTGCTGCTGCTGCTGCTGCTGTCCTGGGGTGACTACCACCCTGTCTGTTGTTGAACCCCCCTCTCCCCATCAATCCACTACGAAGTGCACCATGACCCACACCTTGCCACCCAAGCCAATGCATTCTGGCATGCTTCCGAACTGTACCCTGACCCACAACTTGTCACCCCACTGTATCCTTTCTGGCATGCTGCCAACTCACCCCTGAGAGTCCCTGGCCTGCCCTTTCCAACAGGCTCACTTTGCCTGCTCCGGCACCCTGCCCTGCTGCTGCTGCTGTGCTGGGGTCACTACCCCTCTGTCTGCTGTTGACCCTCCCCCTCCACCGACATCAACCATAACAAACTGCACCGTGACCCATCCAAGCCAATGTGTTCTGCCAACTTACCCCTGAGAGTCCCTGACCTGCCCTTTCCAACAGGCTGGTGTTGCCGCCTCCTGCACCCTGCTGCTGCTGCTGTGCTGGGGGTACTGGCAACCCCTTGTCACGTCTGTAGGCATCTAGGATGCCGTGCGACACCACAAGACACCTCTGCTGCTGCTGCTGCTGCTGAGTGCACCTGTGTGTGATGTATGATAACAGAAAAATGACTATCAGTATAAACAGGCAGGGCAGGAGGTAAAGGTGATCACACCCGATGTTTACAAAATGGCAGCTGCTCGTCGGTTGCAGCAGGAGGCAATAGCCTTGCAGGTTGAACCATGCATGTGCTGAAGCTGGTAGCAGGAGGCACCTTGAAGCAGGTGCTGTCAAAATACCAGCACACACATACTGCCTACTCTCAGCACCAACGCTGTCTGCTTCGACCCAGCAGTATGCACCCCCCAGCCTGGCAGTTGCCATGGCGTAGTTTCGAGCAAATGACGGTTTGAACAGTAAACACCAACTGTATTTAAGATGTGACAATAGCCCACAGTCATGCTGTCAGGCTTTGAAGCTGTGAACTTGCCTGGGGACAGAAGTGCAGCAAGGGCGGGGCCCTGAGCTGAGGAGACTGTGCATCGCTTTCAAACGGTTTGAATGTCCAGCAAGAAGAGCGAATAACAGCTGCTCAACTGCCACAGAAGGCTGTTCCGGAGGCCCGAAGCTTGGGCAACGAAACGAACTGCCTTCAGCGCCTTAGCACTGAGCTTGTCGAACAGCAGCCAATCGAGCTGCTAATGGTTGGTAACTTCGTAATCACATCAACGAGATGAAGCACGCATGTAGTCGTCTGCCTAGCAGTTGCAAACGGAACTGCAAACACTGACAGCTGACAGTCAGCATGCATGCCACTTGTGCGTCGTCATCATGCATATTCTCACCCTCAAACCACGCTGCTTTGCACCTGCTGCAAGTATGCAGCCTCCAGCATCCGGCTACAGTATTGACTGTAGCCTTCAGTAGCTCTGCAAAATCAGCACAGTGCAGTGCGTCTTGCCCCATTTCGCATAGTCTTAGCAGTCGAATGACGGCACTGACGCACGTTGGATATAGCATGGGGTCCGAACCAGCTTCGGCCCTTTGCAGGAGGTTGGCCCATAGAATGTTGCACGAAGGGGGTCTTGACTCCACTAGGTACATGTAGCAAGTGTGATGGCAGACGTGTACCCCTGTGTACCTAAGGGCAGTGATTGCACCACTATAAACCTCTTGTGACGCTCTTCTAGAGTCAAAACCCCCTTGTTGCATGTACCGTAGTTCCACCCCCTCTCACTGAGTCAGTGACTGCAATCCAGCTGGGATTGCGAATGAAGACCAGAAACCAGCTCACATGTCTGAGGCAGCAATGCCTGCAACACCACCATTCCTGCACATCTTTCATACCACAACACATTTTGAAGCAAGGTCAAGTGTGCAGCTCAGCTGCACAAGCTGAATGCTGAAGGCAGTAGCCAGCCGCATCTGGTGCTGCTCCCCCCCCCCCCAATTGCAGCTGCACATATGACACCAACTGCAACACAAATTAGCTGAAAATGAAAGCAACATCGGCCACCAAGAGGGGGGGGGGGGGCTGGGGGGGGGGGGCAGTGACCCTCACACAGATACACACACCTTGCCCAACAGCCCCAACACATCCATACACCCCCCACTGTCACTCCCCGTATGGGACCCCTCCACCCCCACAGCCACCCCCACCCCTGTAATGGTACTGCCAGCAGGCAGCTTCACCGTCCACGCCTGCTGCCGCCACTGCCAGCTGCCTACTACTGCTGGCAGAGGGGTACCCCAGGAGGGGGGTGACACCCCACCACCACCACTACTACTGCTGCTGCTGCTGCTGCTGCTGTTGGCATCCACTCCTGTCTCACCAGCAGCTACTGCTGCTGCTGCTGCTGCTGCTGCTGCTGTGTTTGATGTTGGGGGTTGCAGCAGCTGCACCATGCAAGCTCCCATCATCCGTCCCCTTGCTGCTGCTGCTGCTGAAGTCATGTCTGCTGCTGCTGCTGGGGTGTCAACCAGGGCAGCAGCATCGGCAGGTACCAGCACCAGCTCAAGCCCTGAACCCTCACCAGATGCTGACAGCACAGGACCTCCCCTCAGCACACTGCTGCTGCTGCTGCTAGTGACGGCAGTGCTGCTGCTGCTGCTGGTGGTGTTGGAAAGAGAGGCAGGCAGGTACAGCAGCCGCTCTCTTTGCGCCTTGCCCAGGCCTGGTGAGGCGGCAGCAGCAGCAGCAGCAGCAGCAGCAGCAACAGGTACTTCTGCCATGATCCAAAGAGTAGGTGGTGGGCTGGCCACATTTGCCCCCGCCACACCCCCTGCTGCTGCTGGTGCTGGTGTCACTTCTGCTGCTGCTACTGCTGCTGGTGTCACTTCTACTGCTGAGCTGGGACCACAGCTGCTGCTGCTGCTTGCAGCCTGAGCTGCCGCCTGTTGTTTGCTGCCTGGTGCTGCATACACACAGCTCAAGCGAACAGCAGCAGCAGCTGGGATGGGGACGTGTGCGCTGAACAGTTGCAGCAACGCAAACTGCTGCCCTCCACTGCTGCTGCTGCTGCTGCTGCTGGTGACGCCGGCTGCAGCAGCATTGGGCAAGGTCACCAAAGGACAGCAGCAAGCAGTCTGACTGCTGCTGCTGCTGCTGCTGCTGCTGCCGGCAGTACAATCAGGATCCACCACGTCCACTTTCTGCTGCTGCTGCTGCTGCTGCTGCTGCTGCTGCTGCTGCTGGGGGAGTGTATACAGTGCAAGGCATGCTGCTCCATCAAAGGCAGTACAGGCAGACACCACACCATTCACTGGACCTGTCACCACCTGACGCACAAAAACACATTGTGGGCAGGGCAAACTTTGTTGAACATACAGCACCTGGGTCACACAAGGGCGCTGTGCGATGTAGTGCGTTTGCAGCACAGTACAAGACAGCTGTTGGCAACATAATACTGGGCAGGGAACAAGCAGCTGCAGTGGCACATCCTCAACCCACGGAAGGTACTACACAACAATATCTACATCCAAGCGCAGTTCACGAATCAAGTCGCCCATGCATCCCTGACCCCAAGCAACCGTGGTGTCTGGTTTCACCATATGTTTTGGTTTGCTATTCTTAAAAACACTCAACAAATCATTTTGTAATTGATGACAAATCAATTCAGTCAGATTTACTGTGCTCCCTGGAGGCCTTACCTGCTGGGTAACAGGGTCTCTCAAACAAGGAAGCACATCCGTCTCACACAAATTGTACCAACAGCCACTGCCCACAGCACCAACATCACCACTGCTGCTGTCCCTGTCAGCAGTACCAGCAGTACCAGCTGCTGCTGCTGCTGCTGCTGCTGCTGCTGCTGCTGCTGCTGCCAGGGAGTTGTGTGTGTCTGGTGCCCCTGCCTTGAACACTGCCCAACCTGCCCCTGGGTTGAAGGTTGAGATGAATGGCAGTTGGGTGATCACGGGGGGCTGTGACCCCAACTTTTTTGTACCTGTGATGGGGACCGGGGGGGGGGGGGGGAATGGTATGTGATTGGGACCCGGGGGGGGGGGGGGGGGGGGGGGGGGGGGATGTAGTCAGCGTAGCAGGCGTGTTCCTGAGTGCGTGAGGGTTGGGGTGTGGGCGTGATTGGGGACAAAGGGGGTTTCAGAGCGATAACGGACCCTGCCTTGAACATTGCCCAGCCTGCTCCTGAAGGTGGAGGTGAATGGGTGCTGAGAGACCCTGGGTGGCTGTGACCCCAACTCCTCTTCACCTGTGTTACATGAAGGGGGGCAATGGTGGGGGGGGGGGAGGAAATGTGGTCACAGGAGTACACGTGTTTGTGGATGCGCGCGGGGGGGGGGGGGGGTGTCAAGCTTAGACCCCTGCCTTGGACACTGCCCCTGCCCGCCTGCCCCAGGGTTGAAAGTGGAGCTGAATGGAAGCTGTGTGATCACTGGGTGGCTTTGAACCCAACTGTCCTGCACCTGTGATACAAGAGGGAGGGGGGGGGGGCGCAGGAGAGGCAGAGGATGGGAGCAGTGGTCACTCTGGTGCCTCATTACATGCGGAGTGTGATGAGGGACGGGCCCCCCCAC